>CM042258.1:37575904-37905478 GCA_023566225.1 Romanogobio albipinnatus
TTATGTCCATTTGTTCAGTGTTCAGTCTTGTTTATGTTAGTGAGGTTGTGGTAAACGTATTCCTGTGTTCTCCTGTGTGTTCTTTGTTACCGTTACCTTTCTGAATTGATTAAAGACTGTTTTGTTGATCTCCTTTATCTTCATGCACTCATTACAGCCACAGTGTTACAGGAGCACTGTGAAGTAATAATACTTGAAAACCTCTTCACCTAAACCCTCTGTTCTCTTGCAGTGGTTTAGTCTAGAGTGAAACCAGAGCGCTGAGCGGAAATGAAATGTGGAGACCCCCCACCCCATCAGACCCCTTCAGCCTGGCGATAACTGTTTTCATAACTGTTTATTACTTGGTAACCCTAGGCCAAGCTCAGCACTGCTGCCCTGTCTAGATGACTTCCATTTTACCTTCCTGTCCACTTTTTTAGATTAGATTAGATTCAACTTTATTGTCATTACACAAGTACAAGTACAAGGCAACGAAATGCAGTTTAGGTCTAACCAGAAGTGCAATAGCAGCAAGTGCAGGATATATACAATGGTTGCGCAAGTGCTGGGCATAAAAATGTAATGAATATATATAAATATGTATAAGTAGAGAGATGGTTATTACTATAAACAGAACTGAATTTACAGATGAATATATACAGTGAATAAATATAAATATACAGATGGCTATTACTATAAACAGAATGTAAACAGAATGTACAGGTGAATATGTACTATGAATATAATATACAGATGGCTATTACTATAAACAGAATTTTACAGATAGAGGTATACAATAATATGTTAGGCTAATATGAGGAATATAGCAGTGGATTAAGGTAGTGCAATAAATTATGGACAGAGCTATCCGAAAGAAAGTGTAAAAGTGCAGTGGAAAGTGGTTGCATATTACAGTTAGAAGTACGGTGCAAAATGCAAATGTAAACATGGTTACTATAAATACAGTCGGCAGTGCAAATGAGCATATTCCAGTTAAGATATGGTGGTGCAAAATGCATAAGTAAACAGTTGTTACTGTAATAAACAGTCGGTAGTGCAAATAACAAAGTGAATGTAGGTGTGAGGTAGGAGAGTTTGCAGTTTATGAGGGAAGTGGATCAACGGGGGTTTGAGTTCAGTAAAGAGACAGCTCTGGGGAAAAAACTGTTCTTTAGTCTGCTGGTCCTGGTCCGGAGGATCCTGAAACGCCTGCCGGAGGGCAGGAGAGAAAACAGTCTGTGGGCTGGGTGAGAGGAGTCCTTGAGGATGCTGCGAGCTCGGTGCAGACAGCGTTTCCTCTGGATGTGCTCGATGGCAGGTAGTGGAGTCCCTGTGATGCGCTGGGCAGTTTTCACCACCCGCTGCAGTGCCTTGCGCTCCGCAACAGAGCAGCTCCCATACCATACTGCCACACAGTTGGTCAGGATGCTTTCTATTGCGCAGCGGTAGAAGTTCACCAGGATATCCGAGGAGAGCTGATTCTTCCTCAGTGTCCTCAGGAAGAAGAGGCGCTGGTGAGCCTTCTTGACCAGGCTGGAGGTGTTGGTCGTCCACGACATGTCCGCCGAGATGTGGATCCCCAGGAACTTGAAACTGGAGACACGCTCAACAGCCATTCCATTGATGTGGATGGTGTCGTGTGTGCCTCTTGACTCCTTCCTGAAGTCCACGATGAGCTCCTTCGTTTTGGTGGTGTTGAGGAGCAGGTTATTATCAGTGCACCATGTGGCCAGGTGCTGGATCTCCTCCCTGTAGGCAGTCTCATCGTTGTTGCTGATGAGACCAATCACCGTAGTGTCGTCCGCAAACTTGACGATGGAATTAGTTCCATACACAGGCTTGCAGTCGGAGGTGAAGAGGGAGTAGAGAAACGGACTTAGCACACAGCCCTGTGGTACACCAGTGTTGAGTGTGATGGACGTGGAGCAGGTGGATCCTGATCGAACATTCTGTGGTCTGTCAGTTAGGAAGTCCAAAATCCAGTTACACATTGAAGTGTTGATGCCCAGGTCTCCTTTTCCACACTCATAAACACCACCTTTTCTTGTAGATGTGGTGTTTATGAGTGTGGTGCTGTATAAACTGTTAATGAAAATGCCTCAGGTTTCATTTGAGAAAAAATATATGGGGTATTTCATGACTGTATAAGTGTTTTGGCAAGACTTTCTGGACTTTATTCCTGTCAAATAGCAGACATAGGGAGTTGTGTTCATAAAGCACTTTTCAACCAACCAGATTTCAAGGCACCATGTTTTACAAGAAACATAATGTAAACCTTTACTTCTATAGTTCTGCTTTGCATATATTTCTTTCACATTCTATATCCCACCCTCTGTCAAAAGCCTTAAAGAGATAGATAGTTCACCTAAAAATGTCTAGGGGTAGCCATTGCATCATACCAATACCATTGTTCCAAGATGGCGGCACGAGTAGATCGCGAGGCTCAGGTTCTCTCCAGATTCTGCAATTTTGCGGTATTTTTCTTGCTCATCTCGGGTCTGTTCGTACAGAACAGTTGTGCCTTTACATCGTACACCCATTGTGAGCTTTTGGATATTGGTTTGCAAATTTCCGACAGTTTTATGGACAATCTTCAACTCCTTCCTGAGATCGCTAGGACGCCCAAGGCGATGCGCTCTACCCGGCTGGGCGGAAGTGCACGCAGGAGGCGGCGTGATCGTAAACAAAAGCTAATCTAATCTAATCTAATACACTTTCACTGTGGCAAAGAGCAATTTGGACTCCATTCTAAATCTTTAGTCCAGTCTTCCAATGGCTGGCAATACCTGGTGTGTGAGTTCACCATTCTCGTTTTTCTGCCCACCTCTTGCAACATATTTTCTGTCATTTCCTCCTGTCAACATTTGTGTCAGTAGTGCTGAGCTGTTATCACACACTGACCTACATTCTATTTGTGGACAGTTGAGGTAAATGAGACAGATGTTTCTAAGATACTCACATTAATAGGAAGCATTAATGACATAAGAAAATATTGCACAATAAGCTTGAATTGTACTTTAAAAGTACTTTAAATTGTAATAATACTTAACAAAATTACTGTTTTTGATTTGTTTGATCAAATAAGTGGTGAGCATAAGAGACTTTCAAAAACATTTGAAAACATACACTATATTGCCAAAAGTATTACAAAAGTAACACCTAGACTGTTTCTACAAACATTTGTGAAAGAATGGGTCGCTCTCAGGAGCTCATGAATTAAAGCATGGTACCATGATAGGTTGCCACCTGTGCAATGCGTCCATTCGTGAAATTTCTTCACTACTAAATATTCCACGGACAACTTTTTGTGGTATTATAACAAAGTGGAAGCAATTGGGAACAACAGCAACTCAGCTACGAAGTGGAAGGCCATCACAGAGCGGGGTCAGCACATGCTGAGGCGCACAGTGCGCAGAAGTCACCAACTTTCTGCAGTGTCAATAGCTACAGACCTCCAAACTTCATGAGGCCTTCAGATTAGCTCAAGAACAGTGCATGGAGAGCTTCATGGAATGGGTTTCCATGGGCGAACAGCTGCATCCCATCCTTACATCACCAAGTGCAATGCAAAGCATCGGATACAGTGGTGTAAAGCTCTAGAACAGTGAAGACATGTTCTCTGGAGTGACGAATCACACTTCTCTGTCTGGCAATCCGATGGATGAATCTGGGTTTGGTGGTAGCCAGGAGAACAGTACTTGTCTGACTGCATTGTGCCAAGTGTAAAGTTTGGTGGAGGGGGGATTATGGTGTTGGGTTTGTTTTTCAGGGGTTGGGCTTGGCCCCTTAGTTCCAGTGAAAGGAACTCTTAATGCTTCAGCATACCAAGACATTTTGGACAATTTCATGCTCACAACCTTGTGTGAACAATTTGGGGATTGTCCCTTCCTATTCTAACATGAGTGCACACTGGAAGAACTTTACTGGCCTGCACAGTCCTGACCTCAACCTGATAGAACCTTTGGTATGAATTAGAGTGGAGACTGCGAGCCAGGCCTCCTCGTCCAACATCAGTGCCTGACCTGTGCTTCTGAATGGTCAAACATTCCCATTAACATACTCCTAAACATTGTGGAAAGCCTTCTCAGAAGAGTTGAAACTCTTATAGCTGAAAAGGATGGGCCATACTCCATATTAAACCCTACGGATTAAGAATGGGATGTTATTAAAGGTCATGTGCATGTAAAGGCAGACATCCCAAAACATTTGGCAATATAGTGTATTTAAAAAACAATATCAACTCGTAATTGGGAACTGAGACTGACACCAAGATACACAGGCATGCTAGTAAGGCTATCTCTGCACTACGTGCTTTGGTTCTGTATGGAATTGACGGATGAGTCCATTAACCAGACCATGTTTGTACACATCCTGACTGTGGAGCCAGCATTTGACTTACCAAATAGTGCACATTCCTCACTATGATTAACACCCAGTCTCATATGCACAGGCTGGACTCAGAGCATGAAGACTTAGAAGCTGGATGGAGTACAGATTGTGGTATTTATTACAGGACATGTTTTTTTCTGAATGACAATCTTCATTTTTCAATAAATAAGATGAGTTATGAACTGTTATAAACTGTGTTGAAATGTTCTGTTATTTCCGTGTCATATCTGCTATATAAGATTATGTCTACTACTAATGCATACAACACTGACATAGTCAGTTCAGATGCCAGGTTACCAAAGTCTGGAAACTTCCCCCGAAATCTGAAAGAAGTAATTTAGACACCACTAGTCTTTTACCTCAGTCCATATTGAACAATATCATGGCTGTTTACATCCCAGAGTGCCAACCCCAACTCCTCAACTACCCAGTTGGGTTATTTTATGGAGTGCCTTTTCCAGTTTGATAAGATGATTTTAATGTAAATGTTTCTAAGATTTTGAACATTCTATTAGATACATATTGTGTTAAAGATATAATAAACTACACTGTGCCATCTCATGCTAAATTAATACAATTTCATATTTATTATATGATGGGAATCAAGTCAAGTCACCTTTTATAGCGCTTTATACAATACAGATTGTTTCAAAGCAGCTTTACAGTGATCAACAGGAAAATAATGATTCAATGATGCAAACAGAGTTCAACTCGGCTGTAAAGCAGCTCAGTTCAGTGTTGATTTCATTTTGTTGCAAAAATCACCAATTATTCAATTAGTTCAATTTGGCTATAAAGCAGCTCTGCAGAAAGTCTGTGCAGTCGAATTCAATATTGTTGAATATTAAGTGTCCCTAACTAAGCAAGCCATAGGCGACAGTTGCATGGAACCCAAACTCCAACAGGTGACAGAATGGAGAAAAAAACCTTGGGAGAAATCAAGCTCAGTTGAGGGGCCAGTTCTGCTCTGGCGAACAAACAAACAAGGTGTGGTTATGATTCCAGACTGCATCTCAAGTCAGACTCTAGATAGGACTGTAGATAATCGAAACTGGCATAGGGTCTGTGCAGAGTAGCTGTCTGGTTCTCGTGGTCTTTGCTGAGGATCTGTGCCGATGGCTGTCATGTCAACAAGGTCTTCATAGGGGATTGGATGGTCTCTGCTGACAGTCAGGGCTGTGTTGTTGTCGTGTCTAGGTGCAGGTCCACCATTTGATCTGGATATGGACTCGATCCGGCTGACTATGGGAACCTCGTGATAAGGATGAAACAGAGAGACTAATATTAGCGTAGATGCCATTCTTACAATGTAACAAGTATATCATGTTGTGGGAAGTGTTCCCAGTTCCAGTTGACCTACTTTATGCAGCATAACAATCCTTTAACGGATTTGTATCTATATAAATATAATAGGGTGTTATGTGTATGATAGGTTTAAGAGACGTGTTTTTAATCTAGATTTAAACTGACTCTAGATTTAAACTCTGTGTCTGCCTCTCGAACAACACTAAGACGTAGGCCTGGTTTCACAGACAGGGTTTAGATTAAGCTAGGATAAGGCCTTAGTTCAAGTTGGGTATTCAAGTAGTTTTTTTATTAATGTGCCTTAGAAAAAAACATTACTGGTGTGCATCTTGAGACAAAACAATGACACTGGCATATTTTAAGATACGTCAGTGCAAGTTGCTTTCAGTTAAAACAGCTTGATGCCTTTTAGTCTGGGACTAGGCTTAAGTGACAAATTGTTCGCCTACCAACGCTCTGTATCCTTTTCCTGTACATGGTTTGATGACAATTTTCTCCACCTTAACAATAGGAGAGAGAATAATGCCAAACAATTTATTCCATATAATTAGTTTGGGTAAAACTTACTATAGTAATAACAGTAAATTATGTATAAATACAAGTAACTAACCCTAAACCAAAACCTAACTGTAACCCTATAGTAAGCACATGTAGTTAATTAATATTACTCAGTACTTATTTGAGTAAGTACAATGTAACTATGTCACCTTAAAATAAAGTGTATGCTTAGTTTGTATTAAATATTTGCTAATTCAGCAAATAAGTTGAAAACGAGAAGTTGAATACATAGCTAGGGATAGGCAAAACCTGCATGCTCATGATAAAAGATAAAGAAAATCATAATTTTTTTAAAAAGTTACTGTGCTTTTGTTGAATTAACACGTTGACTTGAGATTTATTTCTCATTTTCCATATTGCATTGGAAAGGGGCGTTAAAATGAACACCATTGTAATGCTGAGGATGTTGCAAAACATGGACAGTCTGAATCCTGCTGTTTTGTTCCTCTACCATGTGCATCAGAGAACAGCTTGTGTATAACTCCTCATCACACAATGTTCAATGGAGGGATGTAAACAACAGCTGAACTCAAACCTGCAGTTGGAGGAGTGTGTCGTCACACACGTTGTGGGCTTGAGACCTTCCCAGAATGCACGTGTCCAGAACCCAATGCTGCGTGGCAAATTAAACCCTTCTCTGGACGCAGGCACAACTGGGAAGCCAGCAATTGTTCTTGGGTCTTATTTTGGTCACTATGAGGTCCATGCAGGAAGTATGCAGTACAGTATAGGGAGAGAAAGAAGATAGAGACCTTGGCTCTAGTCCTGCATGGATTCATCCTGTTTATGCACAAAGACAAGTCTTTCTGGCTCTTTTCCAACACCTAGTGAGCTGCCTTTCCGTTTACTGCCTCCTTACTTGAATGGAATATGTGACCGATTTGTAATTCTATACATGTTGTACAAATAAGTAAAGGTGCGGTCACATTTAGCGTTGTTTGGTGAATTCTCATGGATGAAAGATTTCCCCAAACAGATTTTTGCAATGGGTTCAACTTGGTCAACTTGTTGACCAACAGAAAGCTGCATGGTTTGAAAGTGACTCACTGTGTGAGGGGTGCTTAATACATCGCTACACTACTGACAATACTGACTTTTTGTCAACAAAATTTGCTAATGTGAAACATTTTGGGGACTCTGAAAATTGATTTCAATACAGTTTGGCACTAGCATGTTGCTATGCTAAAGCTATGAAGGCATGAAAATACATTGTACACATATAGAAAAATGTAATAGTCCATTTGAATTAGATAGAACTATTCCTTCGGATACTTTAGCCTTTGTCGGACATCTTGGATTAATTGTTTTTTTTCATTGAGCTTGTCACAATGCATAGTTGGATTTCCTTCTTTGCGATGGATACATGCAATGTTGCCTTAAAATTGTCCAAAAGATAGTGGGCCTCACTTGTGAAACGAACATACAGTAGAAAAATGTGCGTGCGGCCGTTTCCATGCAAAACTTGGCATTTATCAATATAGTCGTGAATGGTTCCTTCGAAGTTTTTAAGTTCATGTGAACTTGCGTGCAGCATAGCAAATCTGGCAGAGAATTGTAACGAGAGCATTTTGTTCATTTTGATTATTTTCCTGACCGAAAGCCAAAAATCGATCATTAACCATTAAGATTAGAATGTCAAATTAAAATTAAATTAAATTGAATAGATGGGTGTCTGTGACCCATTTTTTTCCCAAGGCTTTATATGAGCGAATAACAGCAAACAACATGAGGACATGAGTATTCTCACACACACATTTCTGTGAACTGAGGAAAACAGAAATAAAGTAGTAAAAGGAATAAAATAAATATAAATAATAAATAAAAATATATATATTTCACTTAAATAACAGATTTAAAAAACTGTACGACAGTGTGGGCTACGCTCGTTTTTGTGGCACTCTAATGCACTGTAGTTTTCTTTATATCTTTATTAAATCTAACTGATCACACAGGCACCTGCGCCGCACACACACACACCATATCATAGCATAGCCTATATTCTAGCATTGCTAACTTGACATTTCAGCCATTCATCATCAAACTAAAATACCAAACATAAAAGTTACACTGCTCAAATTAAATGGTCCGCTGTAAAAATGAGCGCAGCAGGGTTTCCATGGCCGAGCAGCTGCATCCAAGCCTTACATCACCAAGTGCAATGGAAAGCGCTGGATGCAGTGATGTAAAGCACGCCGCCACTGGACTCTAGAGCAGTGGAGACGTGTTCTCTGGAGTGACGAATCACACTTCTCTGTCTGGAAATCCGATGGACGAGTCTGGGTTTGGCAATTGCCAGGAGAACGGTACTTGCCTGACTGCCAAGTGTAAACTTTGGTGTAGGGGGGATTATGGTGTGGGGTTGTTTTTCATGGGTTGGGCTTGGCCCCTTAGTTCCAGTGAAATGGACTCTTAATGCTTCAGCAAACCAAGACATTTTGGACAATTTCATGCTCCCAACTTTGTGGGAATAGCTTGGGGATGGCCCCTTCCTGTTCCAACATGACTGCGCACCAGTGCACAAAGCAAGGTCCCTAAAGACATGGGTGAGCATGTTTGGTGTGGAGAAACTTGACTGGCCTGCACAGAGTCCTGACCTCAACCTGAACACCTTTGGGATGAATTAGAGAAGAGACTGCGAGCCAGGCCTTCTCGTCCAACATCAGTGCCCGACCTCACAAATGTGCTTCTAGAAGAATGGTAAAAAAACTCCATAAACACACTCCTAAACCTTGTGGAAAGCCTTCCCAGAAGAGTTGAAGCTGTTATAGCTGCAAAGGGTAGGCCAAATCCATATTAAACCCTACGGATTAAGAATGGGATGTCCCAAATCTTTTAGCCAAATGCCATACAGTTTCACTTTAAATAAATTAATTTTGGCTTGATGTTTGTATGTTGTTTATAATGAATGCCACTATAGCCTAATTTGTGTTTTATTTTATAGTTTAATATATCTCAACTTTATTTTATATAGCGCTTTAACAATGTAGATTGTTCCAAAGCAGCTTTACAGTGTTAAACAGGAAAATAATGCAGCATAATTTTATTAAGCTGTATAGTCATTTGATGTCATCAGTTTAAATTTCCATACGGTGACAGTGTGGGCTTTAGATCAATAATTAGATCAGTAATATATGGTTTATTATTATATGGTTCATTTAGTTTATTAATTGGATTTATTTCGATGTTTAGTTGAACATTTTTTGTGTCCCCAACTGAGCACGCCAAGCCAGAGGCAACAGTGGCAAGGAAACCAAAACCCCATTAGGTGACCTAATGGAGAAAAATAAACCTTGGGAGAAACCAGGCTCAGTCGGGGTGCCAGTTCTCCTCTGGCCAATTAACAAACAGCGTATTATTATTATTATTATTCTGGCAGCTTTACAGGTCAGAGGTCATAATAGATCGGAATATTCGAAGGACCGGAGACAACACGCTGGAGACGGGTTTATTGTGGATGACATATCGATTTAAGTATTATTTAATTGTAATATTTGAACAATCGGAGTCAACACGCTGAAGACGGGTTTATTGCAGATGACATATCGATTTAAGTATTATTTAATTGTAATATTCGAACAATCGGACTCATCACATTGGAGACAGGTTTATTAAGATGCCGTGTCGATGAGGCAGTTGCAGGGGGAGACTAATTGACACGGTCTCTGCGGACACTCCTGTGTTGGTCTTCTCTGGACGCAGGTCCATCATCTGATCAGGATATGGCCCGGATCCGGCTGACTGCAGTAAACCTTGGGATAAAACAGAGAGACTATCATTAGCGTAGATGCCATTCTTCTGATGATGTAACGAGTACATCAGGTGTTATGGGAAGTGTTCCCGGTTCCGGCTGACCTAGTTAATGCAGCCTGACAATAATTTAAAAGAAAAAGTGTTTTATGTGTATGCCACAGAAAAGAGATGTGTTTTTAGTCTAGATTTAAACTGACAGAGTGTGTCTGCTTCCCGAACAATGTTAGGAAGACTGTTCCAGAGTTTAGGAGCTAAATAGGAAAAGGATCGACCGCCTGCAGTTGATTTGGATATTCTCGGTATGATCAACTGGCCAGAATTTTGAGACCGCAGTAGACGTGATGGAGTATAATATGTTAAGAGGGGGCGGCAGTGGCTCAGTGGTTCATGTAGGTTGTCTACAAACCGGAAGGTTGGTGGTTCGATCCCCGGTTCCACCTGACCAAGTGTCGAGGTGTCCATGAGCAAGACACCTAACCCCAGCTGCTCCCGACGGGCTGGATGGCGCCTTGCATGGCTGACACCGCCGTCGGTGTGTGAATGGGTGAATGTGAGGCAATGTGTAAAGCGCTTTGGATGGCCATTGGTCTGTTAAAAGCGCTATATAAATGCAGTCCATTTACCATTTACCATTTAAGAGCTCGCTCAAGTATTGGGGAGCTAAACCATTTAGTGCTTTGTAAGTAATAAGCAAGATTTTAAAATGTATGCAATGTTTAATAGGGAGCCAGTGCAATGTTGACAGAACTGGGCTAATAAGGTCATACTTCCTGGTTCTAGTAAGAACTCGAGCTGCTGCGTTTTGGACCAGCTGGAGTTTATTTATTAAGCAAGCAGGGCTACCACCCAGTAGAGCATTACAATAATCTAGCCTTGAGGTCATGAACGCATTAACTAACTGTTCAGCATTTTGCATTGAGAGCATGTGCCGTAATTTAGATATATTTTTAAGATGGTAGAATGCAGTTTTACAGATGCTTGAAACGTGGCTTTCAAACGAAAGATTGACTTGACAGAACAGCCATCAAGTGTTAGACAGTATTCTAGGTTACTATTTGTGGAGCTTTTTTGTCCAATAATTAAAAATGCAGTTTTTTCTGAATTGAGTTGCAGGAAATTACAGGTCATCCAATGTTTTATATCAGCTATGCATTCCGTTAATCTTGTGAATTGGTAAGTTTCTTCAGGGCGTGAAGAAATATAGAGCTGAGTATCGTCAGCATAACAATGAAAACTAATGCCATGCTTCCTAATAATATCTCCCAGTGGTAGCATGTACAGGATGAAGAGCAGCAGTCCTATCACTGAGCCTTGCGGTACTCCATACTGAACTTGCGATCTGTGTGACATCTCTGCTACATACTGATAACGGTCACATAGGTATGATTTAAACCATGACAAGGCAATTCCACTAATACCTACATAATTTTCGAGTCTATTCAAGAGAATGTTGTGGTCGATAGTATCGAATGCAGTGCTAAGATCGAATAACACTAATAGAGAGATACAGCCATGATCGGATGATAAGAGTAAATCATTTGTAACTCTGATGAGAGCGGTCTCAGTGCTATGATACGGTCTAAATCCTGACTGGAAATCCTCACAGATACCATTTCTTTCTAAAAAGGAACATAATTGTGAGGAAACTGCCTTTTCAAGTATTTTTGACAGAAAGGGTAAATTTGAGATTGGTCTATAATTGACTAATTCTGTAGGATCAAGTTGCGTTTTTTTAATAAGTGGTTTAATAATAGCCAACTTAAAAGTTTTCGGTACATATCCTAATGACAAAGATGAATTAATGATATTAAGAAGAGGATCTATGACCTCTGGTAGCATCTCTTTTAATAGCCTAGTCGGTACAGGGTCAAGCATACATGTTGTTGATTTTGATGATTTAACGAGTTTAGCCAATTCTTCTTCTCCTATAGCAGTGAATGATTGTAATTTTTCCTCAGCGACACTACAATGCTCTGTCTGATGTGATACTATAGTAGACGGCTGCATGGTTAAAATTTTCTTCCTAATATTATCAATCTTACATGTGAAGAAGTTCATAAAGTCATTACAGCTGTGCTGTTTACAATCATCAGAAGTTGAAGCTTTATTTTTGGTTAATTTAGCCACTGTATCGAATAAATACCTCGGGTTGTGTTTGTTTTCTTCCAAGAGAGTTGAGAAATAAGCAGATCTAGCAGTTCTTACGGCCTTTCTGTATGTGATCATGTGCTCTTTCCACGAATTACGAAAGACCTCTAGTTTTGTTTTCTTCCAGCTGCCCTCCATTTTTCTGGCTGCTGTTTTAAGGGCCCGGGTGTGCTCGTTGTACCATAGCGTTGGACTATTTTCTTTAATCTTCTTTAACCACAGAGGAGCGACTGTGTCTAAAGTACTGGAAAAAAGAGAGTCAATAATTTCTGTTGCAACATTGATTTCTTCTATGCTATCTGGGATGCTGAGGAGATGATACTGATGAGGAAGATTATTCAAAAAGCAATCTTTAGTAGCGGCAGTGATTGTCCTGCCATTTTTGAAGCGAGGGGGCGGCTTTGCAACCTTAGCTAAATTAAGTATACAAGATACTAAGTAATGATCTGAGATGTCATCGCTCTGCTGCAGAATTTTAACGGTATCAACATTTATTCCATGTGACAATATTAGGTCTAAAGTATGATTATGGCGATGAGTGGGTCCTGACACGTGTTGCCTAACTCCAATAGAGTTTAGTGTATCTTTAAATGCTAAATAAGTCTTTTTCGTTGTCTACATGGATATTAAAATCACCAACAATTAGTACTTTATCTACGGTACTAATTCTGATAGAAAGTCAGCAAATTCTTTGATAAAGTCTGTATTATGCCCTGGTGGCCTGTATACAGTAGCTAACACCAATGTTGAACGGGTTTTGTCATGTACACTACATAGCGTTACATAAAGCACCAAAACTTCGAAGGAATTATATTTGAAACTAGACTTCTGAGTAATACTGAAGATATTATTATAAATTACAGCAACCCCTCCCCCTTTACCTTTCAGACGCGGCTCATGTTTATAACAATAATCTTGGGGGGTGGACTCATTTAGAGTAATGTAGTCGCCAGGTTTTAGCCAGGTGTCTGTCAAATAGAGCACATTTAGATTATTATCTTTAATAATATCATTAACAATAAGCGTTTTTGGGGAAAGGGATCGAATATTCAGCAACCCAAGCTTTATCAATTGTTCATCTGTATTATATCTTTTGTTTATTTGTTGGACATCAATTAAATTTTTACTGTTGAATGGTTTTGATGTTTTTTTGTATTTACTAATTCGGGGAACAGACACAGTCTCTATATGATAATATCTAGGTGAAAGAGTCTCTATGTGCTGGGATTTATCTGACTCCGGTGACGTGAGACAGCTAGCAGACGGTCGGTTTAGCCAGTTTGTCTGCTTCCTGACCTGGGCCCTAGTGAGTCAAGGTTTAGCTCTAAGACTATGTGCCAAATTACTAGAGAGAAGAGCGGCACCACCCCAGGAGGGATGGATGCCATCCTTCTTCAACAGGTCAGGTCTGCCCCAAAAACTTTTCCAATTGTCTATGAACCCTATGTTATTTTGCAGACACCACTTAGACAACCAGCCATTGAGTGATGATAGTCTGCTAACTATCTCATCACTCCTTCTAACGGGGAGCGGACCAGAACAATAAACAGCCTCTGACATCGTACTAGCGAGTTCACATACCTCTTTAATGTTAATTTTGGTGATCTCCGACTGGCGAAGTCGAGTGCCGACGTGAATAATAATCTTAGAGAATTTACGATTAGCTTTAGCCAGCACTTTTAAATTTGCTTTGATGTCAGGCGCTCTGGCTCCCGGTAAAACAAGTGACTATCGTGGCCGGTATCTTCACGTTCCGTGTAATAGAATCGCCAATGACACGGTGAATGACATAGCATTCCAGGCTTCATGCCTCTGTATACATGTGCTACATTACATTCAACACAGTAAAGATGCACAGTAACTCAATAGTGCTATATAATCGCTGGACATGATTACTTACTTGTACATATTGATATCGTAGCTCTTTTACCCTTTCAGAATTTCTCTCAAATGGTACTCTGTAGGCTTGTTTGAGACTTATCAGGTTGCGTTTCGGTCAATTGTGGAGAGACTCGCACTGTTGATTCCTTCAAAATTCATGTGGTCTTCCTCAACTCGCGGTTGTATTTCACGGAGACGAATGAGATCATTTTGAAGGACCATATTGACAATAATGATCTCCTGCTGTTGTGAGAACATACCTCTCCTTCCACTGGCATGTGGCAGTCTTTCAGTTCTATCAAATAAAACCTCTTGTTAGAATTGTAAAGACAGGCCTAATGCATTGAAATGTCACCAAATATGTACAATACATAAAATACTATTATATAAGTATATCACTGCAAGAAAAGGACCAATTTTTAGATATATGTTACAGTAATTTACTGAGACATTCCACAACTGTACATACTGTACTGTAAGTTTGAGGGACCACAAATGATAGTACACTTTCCTGTTCTCTTCTCTGAATATCCTGACAATGGAGGCCACAGAGAAACTGCTTATATTTGGTTGAACACGCAGTCCTGCTTCCCTCATACTCATTCCATGAACCAGAACATGGTGTATGATTGTTGCTCTAATTTCATTGGAAATTATGGCTCTTGTTCTTCCTCCTCCTCTGTCTCTTCCTCCTCCTCCGTCTCCTCCTCCTCTGTCTCTTCCTCCTTCTCCTTCTCCTCCTCCTCCTCTTCCTCTTCCACTTCCACTTCCACTTCCACTTGCTCCTTCTCTCCTGCCCTCCATTGTGAAAATCACACATGCCATTTGGATTTGACATGGCTTTATTAGGTTTATTAACACATTACTGATTTGAAACAGGTGTGTTCAATTTTGAGTGCTTGTGTGTTACCGATGACAACAGTGTGTTGCTCGTGTTTCACTTTTGGGGGCTGTGTTGTGCCATTCTGAGTTAAGTGCACCACAATGCTACATGTGCTTTGTGAATGACAATGTGTTTACAGTTTTGCACAAAGAGTGATTCCGATTTGCTTGTTGTGTCTAACCACATGATAAGTGTTTAAAGTTCTGCAAACTGTGTGATTCAAACAATAAAGTGGTTTGTACACTTGCAACTTTGTTTTGAAAATGGATTTTAGTGTTTTAGCAATTGTGAAATACTGTAATATACATATAAATGAATGTAATTGTTTGCAATTATGAGGTTAATGGGTGTTTTTAGAGTAAGATCAATTTCTCTTTCTTGAGATGACTTCATTTTATTGGCCGGGTTTCATTTCTCCATGTCGTCAACTTTAGGGCAAGGCTTCTAAACTGTGCATTTTTACGGGGAGGGTTTTTCAGCCGCCTCATTTTTTAATGTACGATCATTCGTACGATGGGATTGGCGGCATACGAATGCAGATCTGCGCTCGTTTCTACGTTAGATTGATTGAGCCCCAATATCTTAAAAGGTTGCACAATAATGCTTCCAACTTTTTAGAATAATCTTCACATCAGGAGCGAGCCTATGATACCATAAAATGCAATTTATGTACATAGCTCACTATGTGTTACTATGTCTCGTCTCTCTACATCTTTCGTTTTCCCCCCATGTTTTTCATTATTCACTCTTTTCTCATTCCAAAAGAGTGATTGGTTTTACTCTTTATTTTCTTTGTTTGTTTCTTCGTTGTGAGTGTTTAGCTGTTTTTATGTAAAGCTTCCTCAATGGGTTCCCTCCTTTCAGGCCTGCAACAGATTGTACTAAACATTTGATGCCTCAATATGTGGGAGTAGACCTTTTACAATAATCTACTGTCGATTACAGAACAACTGAATCAAACCCCCTTGCATATAGAAGGATATTGGACATTAGAAATTACTTGGAACATTCCTAGGTCATGTGTCTCGTATCTCAGAAGGTCTTTTATTGTCTTGTTTAGTGCGGCTTGATAGTATAAGAGACTATAAAAGTATTTGCCTCATTAGGAATCATGAATCATTTAGGACAGAGGCCTTAATTGACTTGTTTGTCTGGGCATTACCCTTGGAAATGCCCTTGGATGAGACACACACACACACAAACACGCACACTTTTTTTAAATGCTGGTAAATGTTTTGCCTTGGCAAATATCATACCACCAGAATCAAATGCTGCATTATTCCTTGAATTAAGGTACATTTGGAACTTGAATGTGAACACTGGAAAGGATGTGGACCATAATGAGGTTGAAAAATAGGTCAAGGTTTAGTCAATGAGACAATTATCTTACATCAGTACGATGCAGGGCTTGTTCTCAGCTGTTGTCCCAGTTAATCATTAGCTTCTAGAATTATTGTATGTCTGTGAGCTGTAATAAAGTACCACACACATATGGCAGTAAAATGCTGAATCACCCCTCCAGACTCAATACTCAGTTACAACAGGTTCAATGTGGAGCAAAATTTTCAATCATAGTTTTATACATAAATAAATGCATAATCTTTACTATAACATTCTCTCAACCAACTTTATGAGGGGCATCCTGTGATGCTTTTTACAGTTTTTCCTCGATTGCTAAGACACATTTCTTGAAAGCTGCTCTCCTTTTCTCTAAACTGTGAACACAAAACCCAATTTTCAAGCTACATTCACAAAACCTCAGACTCTTCTTGCAAAACCAAACTTTCACCTCAAAACAGTTAAATCTGTGCTCAAAACTGAACTATGTTGTCAAATCGTGCCCCGAGTCAATCAAAATTAAAAACACTAATGAACAGTCACTAAACACTACGTAGAAAAATAGAAAACACAATGCTCAGGACATGAAGCTGGAGAAATAAATGTTTATTGTTCACTGTAGGCTAAATGCATGTTGCAAAACAAAAACAACCTGTGCATTTAGCACTTGTACAAAAAGACAAAACAGAAATCGTATGCGTTTGCCACTTGTGTACAGTAAGCCCATGTAAAAAATAAAGTACAAATATATACAAATAATGGAAAAAAAAACCCTGGCATGCCGTATCCAGGTTTGGCATGCCTCCACAGCTATGTCACCACAGGCAAGTCCCATGGCTTGCTGGAGATTTACCCTGGTGTAAGGTTGGCGTCCATATATCTTCCACCGGCATGAGGAGAAGAATTTCCTAAATAGGGTTTAGGAAAGGGGAGTATGGTGGAAGGCAAAGATTGATAAAACCTTGGTTCATATTGAACCACTCTCTAAACTGGAGGGCTCTGTGAAAACTCACATTGTCCCAAACAACAACATAGATGGGATGCTCATCCTGCTGCCCTAACAGAGCATCTTGCATGTGATTGAGGAAAATGAGGAGCTGGGGAGTGTTGTAGGGCCCCAGATTGGCATGATGGTGGACAACCCCATGATTGCTGATGGCAGCACATAATGTGACATTGCCACCACACTGCCCCGGAACACCAACAATGGCCCGATGGCCAATCACATTACGGCCTCTCCTTCTCCTTATGGTGAGATTAAACCCAGCTCCATCCATGTAGATGTATTCATGGAGTCTTTCCATTGCATCCAGTTGAAAAACCCTCTGTAGAAATAGATATAGTTTTGTAAGTGATACAGAAAAAGTGATTTAGGCCACTACAGTAAATCACTACTTTGAATAAACATTGAATGTGTCGATTTATGCCAACCTGTACTGGAATCTTTGGTATTTGACTCTGTCTGAGTTGCAATCAAAGGGCACTCTGTATAGATGTTTCATGCGCAGTCTGTCGCACTTGAGGACATGATCAAAAGTAGAGAGGCTGACACTGTTGATACCCTCAAAATTTACATGGTCCTCAATGATTTCTGCTGAATTTCACTCAGTTTAATGGCATTGTTCTCACGGACCATATCAAAAATTAGGGTCTCTTGGTGTGGGGAGAACATACCTGTCCTCCCACCCCCATGTGGCAGTCTTTCAATTCTACAAAAAGAGAACATGGAGTTACAAAAAATATACATGGAATACTAAGCCTACAAACAGTTAGACCAACCCTTGATTACAATACTACAGTATATTGGTACAGTGATGTACTGAAACATATTTACTTACAGTATACTGTGGTACAGTATAGAGTATGTCATACAGTAATTGCTGTCAACATTTACATACTGTACTATAATGTCAAAAAAAGGTAATTACCTGTTCTCTTCTCTAAATCTTCGGATTATGGTGGACACAGTGCTGATGTTTGGTTGTACCCTTTGTCCAGCCTCCCTCATGCTCATACCATGGACAAGAACATGGTCAATCACAGTAGTTCTGATTTCATCAGATATTACTGTTCTTTGTCTTCGCTGACCACCTCGACCACCTTGACCTCCTCTCACACAAACTCTTCCTCTCAGATTTCTATCCATTGTAGGGCCTCACAAACCAGTGCTCTCTGAACTGGCTTACTGTATATGTTCCCTCACATCATTAGCCACAAGTGTGATCAATTTTGAGTTGTTGTGTTCAAGTGGTGACATCTGTGCTTTAATTGTGTTTGACTTTTGTCACCTGTGCTCACCATTATGCAGCACGGGTGCATCACAATGAAAATGTGTTGGCAAGTTGTGTCTAAACAGGTGGAAAGTGCTTATGGTTTTGCCAAAAGTGTGATTGATTCAATCAGTGAGTTCAGGCAACTGAGCATTGGGTTCAGACAATAGGGTTTAGTGTTTTAGCAATTGAGAAAAACTGTAAATAGCAATTTGTTTTATAGGGACATTGAATAGACATAATGATTTTTGTACTGTACAAACTGTAGCCTATATTCTATCCCCCTACACTAACACTAACCCTAATCCTAACCCTAACCCTAAAACCTACCGATCACAGAAAACGTTCTGCTATTTTAGATTTTCAAAAATATAATTCTATATGATTTTATGTATGAACTTTGTTTCCTCATGGGACCAAAAATGTCATCACAAGGTCAAAAATTACTGGTAGTGACATTTTTGTGTGGACATTTTGGTCCCCATAACGTAGGGATTACCATACACACACACACACACGCACACACACACACACACTCTGACACGGTGGTGTCAGGAGCACAACCTCTCCCTCAACGTCAGCAAGACCAAGGAGCTGGTGGTCGACTTCAGGAGGAATGAGAGAGAACACCGCCCCATCACCATCGATGGAGCACCGGTGGAGAGAGTCAGCAGCTTCAAGTTCCTCGGTGTCCACATCACAGAGGAACTCTCATGGTCCGTCCACTCCGAGGCCGTTGTGAAGAAGGCTCATCAGCGCCTTTTCTTCCTGCGACGGCTGAGGAGGTTTGGAATGAACCGCCACATCCTCACACGCTTCTACAGCAGCACCATCGAGAGCCTGCTGACTGGCTGCATCACCACCTGGTACGGCAACAGTACCGCCCGCAGCCGCAAAGCCCTGCATAGGGTAGTGCGCACGGCCAGCTGCATCATCGGAGGTGAGCTTCCCTCCCTCCAGGACATTTACGCCAGGCGGTGTGTGAAGAGAGCTCAGAGGATCATCAGAGACTCTAGCCACCCGAACCATGGGCTGCTCACACTGCTGCCATCAGGCAGACGGTACCGCAGCATTAGAACACGCACCAGCCGACTCCAGAACAGCTTCTTCCCACAAGCAATTAGACTACTTAACTCCTGATCCATCAGTATCATAACACACTCTGGACAGAATATCACTCAGCACAACCCACTGTAGATACACACACATTATATACACATTTATGTATCATTTATTTATCATTTATCATATAGCACCTATTGTACATAATTGGATCTCTACTGTGAATAATAATGTATACTGTACATTGTATATTATTATTATTATTATTATAGCTTATACTGTTTAATGTATGTTTAGTGTATATTGTTTAAAGTATATGTATATTGTAAGTATGTGTATATTGTTTAAAGCTGTGAGAACTACACTCACATTGTGTAAATTATTTATTGTTTATTGTAGAGTTTACTGTGCTGTGAGTAATTGTGGGCGCATCAGATGTGTAATCTGATGCTGCTTTAAATGTTGTACATGTCATGTCGTGACTGCTATGTTGCTCGGAACTGCACCAAGAATTTCACCTGCTGTTGCACTTGTGCATATAGCTGTGTGACAATAAAGTGATTTGATTTTTGGATTTGACACACACACACACACAGTTTCGCTATCTTTGTGGGATATAGACATGGTTATTTTTAAACTGTACAAATTGTATATTCTTTCTCTTAAAGCTACAATATGTAATTTTTCGCCGCCAGCGATCGCTTATTCAAAACAAAGGCATAGCTTGATGATGCCTTGATTTTACAGAGCTTTTATTATACCACAGACGACCGCTTCCACTTTTTCCGGTCATGCGTATGTGGGGTAACGCAGCGCTGTTTTATCTTATTAGATACATTATTTAAATATGTTGAAAGTTATGTTATAATGCTACTCTGTGCGTTCGCTCGGCAGTTACTATGAGACACTTGTTGCACACTGCAGTAAGCTAGATCGATATTAGACATGGTAAAACATGGTACCGCTGTTTTTTACAGACGCTAGGACACATTTCTCAATACTTAGGTTACTTTTGCAAAACTCTTCACACAGTGAGCACAACAGAAGTCTATGTGGGCTAAACTGAGGATCAATTATCATTGCTTTGGCACAAAATGCATTCAATGACTACATCTCTCAAATTTCATGAATACTTTTCTCACTTAGACACAACAACTGCCAAAACTCTTAGTATGTACAGGCCAATTTGCACATGCTTACATACTGTTTTCAAAATTGTTAAACTTATGTTCAAAACAATAACATAATACAAAACTGAATGAGACAGCAATTTGCTACATTTCTACAGTAATATTTTAATGAAATATATTTAATCTTAAAATTAAATGCTAAAAAAAAACAATTGGACAATTGGACCAGCCACAGCTGATTCTCATTGTAGATGGTGAATGGTGTGTATACAAATTCTTGTATTTTTGGAATTACTAAAAAAAATGCAAAAAATAAATAAATAAATAGACAACATAAAAAATTGATGAATTCTGCATCATGTCTGATTCCTTCCAGTAAAATATATTGCAGTGAATTATAAACAGAGATGTGTCCTTGTTTTACACAAGAAAACATTGTATAATGCTACATGTTGTTAGTGTTTTTTAGGTCATTGTTTTGTGGGTGACAGTGTGTTTGTCGGCTGTCAACCTTTGCTAGTGTTCTGGAAGAATGAGTTGATTTGAGACCTGAATAAAGTATTTTGGTAGTTTGTTACGTCCCAACTAATCTAGAGGTATGTACGGGACATCAGCATAAACTAGATCTAGAATCAACTAGAACAACTCATAACACACAGAGAACAAAAGACTTAAGCAAACCATCAACCAAGCTTGAAGCATAATAAGTAAAGCTTTACTGAGGATCGGTAAATGTAGTTACATATTTACAGTCCATCAGAAAAGAAAATTAAAATAAATCAAAAGGGTGAAAAGGGAACCAGAGTGTTGCCAACAAAAACAAACAAGGAAAACCAAAAGTCCACTTACTAAAGGTAGGAAAAGCTTACTAGAAACAAAACAGAAACAAAGGAAACTACCTACGCTAACTAAAACCAAAACTTACAACAGGTGGCAACACTCCTTACCTGATGTTGCTATACAGGGTTAAGGTCTACGTGTAGCAGCAATGTGCAGGGCCCCTAACCTGTTCCCAATTCAAAACAAAATCCAACAATCACACAAAAAGGTCTAGGGACCTAACAAAGTCAAAAGAACGAGAAACAAAAGAAAAAGGAAACCAAATTGAAAGGCTTTACATAAAACCAAACCACAAGCAGTACAAAACAAAAGAGGTCTCTTGGTATAGCAGCCATCTTGAGTTTTTATAGCCCTGGATCATCTCAAGTCCCCGTGTGCGATTGGTTGATCACAGGACGGGCAGCGATTGGCTGGAGCAAATGCAAATGGATGAACCAATGGGGAAGCAGGCTCCTGCAACAGAACACACAAAACAAGACACATATGCCTAGAGGGCGTAACATAGTTGTAGTGCATTTTGAATGTGAAATGAATTGCTTTGCCAAGCTGAAAGTTGGTTAGGAGAAATGTGTGAAGAGTTTTGCAAAAGTGACCTAAGTATTGAGAAATGTGTCCTAGCATCTGTAAAAAACTGTAAACAATAAGACTAACTGTGTTGAGCTATATAATAATGATTAGTTTTCTGTCAATTAATGCATCCAAACAGTTGCTCACCTGTTTAATAAAACACATACTATATTAAAACGTCTTTGGTGTTTCCATGGTTTCTACAAAATAAAACGAGGATAACGCGGGTATGATGTCATTGATAGGCGATGCATGGACATCTCTTATTAGGCAAGAATGTCCTGGTTTAAATTACTGCTTATTTCTCTGGATTTAAATATTCTTGGATACATTTGAAATAACGTAAGTAAACAAGTCCACAAAATACAGTTGCAAGAAAAGGTGTGTGAACCACTTGCAGAATCTGTGAAAATTTGAAAAATTGTAACTAAATAAGAGAGATCATACAAAAAGTTATTTTTTATTTAGTACTGTCCTGAATATGATATTTTACATAAAAAATGTTTACATATAGTCAAAAAAAAAAAAAAAAAAAAAAACTGAATTTATTAAAATGACCCCATTCTGAAGTTTATGAACCATTGATTCTTAATACTGTGTGTGGTTGCCTGGATGATCCATAGCTGTTTTTTATTGTGTAATACTTGTTCTTGAGTCCCTTGTTTGTCCTGAGCAGTTGCATAAAGAGCCGGGGGGTAAAAACTTATTGAATTTGAAAATCAAGGTAGATTGTACTTTTTTTGTCTTCCAGGAAACATGTTGCTTCTGAAGGGCAGTACACGAAAAGAAAAAATTATATATATATATATATATATATATATATATATATATATATATATATATATATATATATATATATATATATATATATATATATATATATATATATATATATATATATATATACAGGTCCTTCTCAATAAATTAGCATATTGTGATAAAGTTCATTATTTTCCATAATGTAATGATAAAAATTAAACTTTCATATATTTTAGATTCATTGCACACCAACTGAAATATTTCAGGTCTTTTATTGTTTTAATACTGATGATTTTGGCATACTGCTCATGAAAACCCAAAATTCCTGTCTCAATATTAGCATATCATGAAAAGGTTCTCTAAACGAGCTATTAACCTAATCATCTGAATCAAAATTACACCTGCAAAAGATTCCTGAGGCTTTTAAAAACTCCCAGCCTGGTTCATTACTCAAAACCGCAATCATGGGTAAGACTGCCGACCTGACTGCTGTCCAGAAGGCCATCATTGACACCCTCAAGCAAGAGGGTAAGACACAGAAAGACATTTCTGAACGAATAGGCTGTTCCCAGAGTGCTGTATCAAGGCACCTCAGTGGGAAGTCTGTGGGAAGGAAAAAGTGTGGCAAAAAACACTGCACAACGAGAAGAGGTGACCGGACCCTGAGGAAGATTGTGGAGAAGGACCGATTCCAGACCTTGGGGGACCTGTGGAAGCAGTGGACTGAGTCTGGAGTAGAAACATCTAGAGCCACCGTGCAAGGAAATGGGCTAAAGGTTTCGCATTCCCCAGGTCAAGCCACTTTTGACCCAGAAACAGCGGCAGAAGCGCCTGATCTGGACAACAGAGAAGCAGCACTGGACTGTTGCTCAGTGGTCCAAAGTACTTTTTTCGGATGAAAGCTAATTTTGCATGTCATTAGGAAATCAAGGTGTCAGAGTCTGGAGGAAGACTGGGGAGAAGGAAATGCCAAAATGCCTGAAGTCCAGTGTCAAGTACCCACAGTCAGTGATGGTCTGGGGTGCCATGTCAGCTGCTGGTGTTGGTCCACTGTGTTTTATCAAGGGCAGGGTCAATGCAGCTAGCTATCAGGAGATTTTGGAGCACTTCATGCTTCCATCTGCTGAAAAGCTTTATGGAGATGATTTCATTTTTCAGCACGACCTGGCACCTGCTCACAGTGCCAAAACCACTGGTAAATGGTTTACTGACCATGGTATTACTGTGCTCAATTGGCCTGCCAACTCTCCTGACCTGAACCCCATAGAGAATCTGTGGTATATTGTGAAGAGAAAGTTGAGAGACGCAAGACCCAACACTCTGGATGAGCTTAAGGCCACTATCGAAGCATCCTGGGCCTCCATAACACCTCAGCAGTGCCACAGGCTGATTGCCTCCATGCCACGCCGCATTGAAGCAGTCATTTCTGCAAAAGGATTCCTGACCAAGTATTGAGTGCATAACTGAACATAATTATTTGAAGGTTGACTTTTTTTTGTATTAAAAACACTTTTCTTTTATTGGTCGGATAAAATATGCTAATTTATTGAGATAGGAATTTTGGGTTTTCATGAGCTGTATGCCAAAATCATCAGTATTAAAACAATAAAAGACCTGAAACATTTCAGTTGGTGTGCAATGAATCTAAAATATATGAAAGTTTAATTTTTATCATTACATTATGGAAAATAATGAACTTTATCACAATATGCTAATTTATTGAGAAGGACCTGTATATATATATATATATATATAAGAAAAATTTGGACATCATTCATCCTCCTGTTCAAAAGTTTTCACCTCCCAGCTCTTAATGCATTGTGTTTCCTTCTGGAGCATCAGTGAATGTTTGAGTCCCTCAATTGTCCTATAGTGTGAAAAGATGGATCTTAAAATCACACAGTCATTGCTGGAGAGGGTTCAAATATGAAAAAGAGGCTGGAAAACTGAAGAATGTGCAGGACCTGGAGGATTTTTCTGAAGAACTTTGGGCAGTTTACAGTTTTTTCTCCATTGGTTTGGCTCATTTCTTGAAACAGAAATTACATTCTCAAAATTGTAAGATCATTTGGCAAAACAGTCTTACAGTTCAGCACAACACTATAGCTCACTTGCAAAAGCTAATATCTCTCCCAAAAGTGTTCACTCATGCTTCAAAACTAAATTCCTTTCCCATATAAATAGTCAGTGCCAAAAAAATGGCAAAGATCCTTCTCAATTGCTTTGGCTCATTTCTTGAAACAGATCGGACGTTCTCAACACTCTTGGTGCTGTTGCCAAAATAACGTGGATGGTTCGGCACAACACCATGGTTCACCTGCAAAAGCTCATACCCCTCCCAAAACTGTTCGATCATGTGTCAAAACTAAATTTCCTTCTCATTTAAACAGTCAGTGCCCCCAAAATGCTTCGTCCCTTTGGCATTGTGTAAGCACTGCAAGTCAAAATGTTTAGATGTTTTGTCACTATGGCAGAGGACCATTGAAATATCCCTCATGTCCACCTTTCAGTCTTAGCCCAGTCCTTCATTGACAATGGTTACTGTACTGTTTTTTTGTCTAGCTAACAGAATACAATTGTGTATAAAACTGAAAAAAAGAAATAGGATGTTAGGGTAAGAGTAGCCTCCAAGATTTGACATCACACATTGCACTCAAACTGCAAAGGAAATTGTAACCATTATCATTCACACACATAAAGTAACTTACATACATCAGAGTAAAACAAAAATGTATACAGCATAATATACTGTAATATAAACACACAAACAAAAAACAATGAAAATTATAGGCAGCCTACAGTGCTGTAAATAAAGCTGGAGTTTCACAACTAACAGTTCTTCACTGGTCACTGTCCTCACCCTCCCTTTCCTGGCCACCATCCTCACCCTCCTGGCCATCCACACACTGCTGTTCTCAATCTTAAACACTTGTAAAATGTATAATTTTCTAATGATATAATCTGGGTTTTATTTTCTTCAGAGATATTGTTAGAGTAAAGTATATGAATATATTGACCAAACAGTACACACAAGACAAGTAGCCTACTGCATATTGATGGAAATATTTATTTAAAATAATTTGATTAATTCATGCATTTTCAAACCTCTGCTGAGGTTGGGCTGAAGTCTCTGTCCAGCCTCTCTCAATGTCAACCCATGGGTACTCAGAGTAGTACCCATTGGTACCAAGGTTGTCCGAATCACATCTGATCAATTTGGTCCCTGTCTTCTTTGGCCACATCCTATACTCCAGGTCTACCTCTTCCTACCACCCTCTCCCCTCTCTACCCCCTTCCTATCTCTACCCCTCTCTACCCCCTTCCCCTCTCTACCCCTCTCTATGTCCTTCCCATCTCTACCCCTCTCTACTCCCTTCCCCTCTCTACCCCCTTCCCCTCTCTACCTATCTCTGTCCCCTTCCCCTCTCTTCCCTCTTCTCCTCTCTACCCCCTTCCCCTCTCTACCCATCTCTGCCCCCTTCCCCTCTTTACCTCTCTTATCCCCCCTTCCCCTCTCTACCCCTCTTCCTCCACGGGTTCCCCCTCTCATCATCACTCTTCCTTTTCCTCTTCCTCGAGCAGGCTTTTGCCCTTGTTCATTTACATGGCCAGGTGCCTCCATGTTCAGAAATTGTACTGGTCCTGCATGGTCAAGCTCTTTACATACATGTTTGGCAGCATTCACACTTAGACATTTGCAATTTGATTAAATTAATGAGAAATGCTATTCTGTTGTGAACAATTGACAAGTGGTTTGGAGGTTTGTCCATGTTGTTTTGAGAATGTAATTTCTGTTTCAAGAAATGAGCCAAACCAATGGAGAAAAACTGTAACTGCTCAGGACAAACAAGGGACTCATGAACAACCATCACAAAAAAAAAAAAAGCCGTGGATAATCCAGGGAACGACACCGCTGAGAATCAATGGTTCATAAACTTTTTCTCAGGGTTATTTTAATAAATTCAGCTATTTTTTTGTCTTGTGGACTATATGTAAACATTTTTTATGCAAAATATCTTCTTCAGGACAGTACTAAATAAAAAATAACATGCATTTTGTATGTTCCCTCTTATTTAGTTAAAATTATTCCCATTTTCACAGATTCTACAAGCGGTTCATATACTTTTTCATGCCACTGTACCTGTTTTCTAGTCGGAATGTTCTTATTACAGATGCCACTGTGAAGCGGCTTAGATGTGGGTGGACTCTCTGCCCAGCTTCCCTCATAGTCAGGCCATGGTTGATGACATGGTCCACCAAAGATGCTCTTATATCATCAGAAATAGGGGTCCGTGCATAGCCTCTTCGACCTTGACCTCCTCCTCCTCCTCCTCCTCCTCCTCCTCATGATTGGTGTTCAGTTTTGCAAGTGCCTTGGTGTGTATTTGAGTGGTTGCAATTACCTGGTGTGTATTGAATTTTGTATACATGCGTTTTCCAAATGGCACCCTGAGATTTCATTTTTGAACTAAGTGTCTAAGTATGAAATAGAGTGTAGTATGCAGGACCAAGTGTGTTGCATAAAGGAGTAAGTGTGTTGCAGAATTGCAACTAGAGTGCAAAGCAGCGCTTTTGCTTAAGGTATGGGTATATGTGTTTGAGGTATGGTAACAAAAGCTTCATGTTGTGTTACTTTAGTCTAAGAATGGGTCTATAGTGTTCAAGCAACGGACAAAAACTGTAATCAATTCAGCTTTTTTTTTTTTTGTCTTGTGGACTATATGTAAAAGTTAAATATTTTATCCAGGACAGTACTAAATAAAAAGTAACATGCATTTTGTATGATCTCTTATTTAGTTAAAATTATTCACATTTTCTGCAAGCGGTTCACATACTTTTTCTTGCAACTGTATATAACTGTTCTAGTGGTTTTTGGACAATTAAATGAAAGTATTGTGCCTTTAACCTTAAACCTACCAATCACAGAAAACCTTCTGCATTTGTACATTTTCCAAAAAACGATTTAATGTGTTTATTAATCAATTTCCCTCATGTAGGTAATCTCAGGGTTTATTATCCATATTGGGAAATATCATTACTGTTTTTACCTGATTATATTCTTGGTATTTGCATTCTTTTAACAATGAATTGTATTAAATAATCAATGACAATATAGTCACAGTGAATTTAGCAGGATGGCACAGAACAAGCAGGTCTTGATCTTGTTTCTGAGTATTCATCACTATCATGCAATTCTAAGAAAGAGAGCAGAAAATATATTTTCTGTCACACTGAGGAGAGGGATGATGCATCACCATCCGTTCACAGGAATTTGATAATGATTAAAGTACTGCTGTTCATCAGAAATTAAAAGTTCATTGTGAAAGAGGTTTCAACTCTGCAACCCTGATATCTCCAGAAGTTTTATGTAGGTTGTCAATGTGGTTGTCTTTACAGGGAGTGCAGAATTATTAGGCAAGTTGTATTTTTGAGGATTAATTTTACAACATTAATAATTAAACAACAACCATGTTGTCAATGAACACAAAAAACTCATTAATATCAAAGCTGAACATTTTTTGGAAGTAGTTTTTAGTTTCTATTTTAGGGGGATATCTGTGTGTGCAGGTGACTATTACTGTGCATAATTATTAGGCAACTTAACAAAAAACAAATTTATACCCATTTCAATTATTTATTTTTACCAGTGAAACCAATATAACATCTCAACATTCACAAATATACATTTCTGACATTCAAAAACCAAACAAAAACAAATCAGTGACCAATATAGCCACCTTTCTTTGCAAGGACACTCAAAAGCCTGCCATCCATGGATTCTGTCAGTGTTTTGATCTGTTCACCATCAACATTGCGTGCAGCAGCAACCACAGCCTCCCAGACACTGTTCAGAGAGGTGTACTGTTTTCCCTCCTTGTAAATCGCACATTTGATGATGGACCACAGGTTCTCAATGGGGTTCAGATCAGGTGAACAAGGAGGCCATATCATTAGATTTTCTTCTTTTATACCCTTTCTCGCCAGCCACGCTGTGGAGTACTTGGACGCATTGTGTGATGGAGCATTGTCCTGCATGAAAATCATGTTTTTCTTGAAGGATGCAGACTTCTTCCTGTACCACTGCTTGAAGAAGGTGTCTTCCAGAAACTGGCAGTAGGACTGGGAGTTGAGCTTGACTCCATCCTCAACCCGAAAAGGCCCCACAAGCTCATCTTTGATGATACCAGCCCAAACCAGTACTCCACCTCCACCTTGCTGGCGTCTGAGTCGGACTGGAGCTCTCTGCCCTTTACCAATCCAGCCACGGGCCCATCCATCTGGCCCATCAAGACTCACTCTCATTTCATCAGTCCATAAAACCTTAGAAAAATCAGTCTTGAGATATTTCTTGGCCCAGTCTTGACGTTTCAGCTTGTGTGTCTTGTTCAGTGGTGGTCGACTTTCTGCCTTTCTTACCTTGGCCATGTCTCTGAGTATTGCACACCTTGTGCTTTTGGGCACTCCAGTGATGTTGCAGCTCTGAAATATGGCCAAACTGGTGGCAAGTGGCATCTTGGCAGCTGCACGCTTGACTTTTCTCAGTTCACGGGCAGTTATTTTGCGCCTTGGTTTTTCCACACGCTTCTTGCGACCCTGTTGACTATTTTGAATGAAACGCTTGATTGTTCGATGATCACGCTTCAGAAGCTTGGCTATTTTAAGACTGCTGCATCCCTCTGCAATATATCTCACTATTTTTGACTTTTCTGAGCCTGTCAAGTCCTTCTTTTGACCCATTTTGCCAAAGGAAAGGAAGTTGCCTAATAATTATGCACACCTGATATAGGGTGTTGATGTCATTAGACCACACCCCTTCTCATTACAGAGATGCACATCACCTAATATGCTTAATTGGTAGCAGGCTTTCCAGCCTATACAGCTTGGAGTAAGACAACATGCATAACGAGGATGATGTGGTCAAAATACTCATTTGCCTAATAATTCTGCACTCCCTGTATGAAGTTTTTGGGTTTGTGTGTGTGTGTGTGTGTGTGTGTGTGTCTACTGTGGAGGCAGTTGGTCTGGTCCACCTTGAAATTCTTCACACATCAATTATCTCAGATACACACTTCACATACATACAGTACGGGGCATCTTCTGCAACTGTCAGGCACAGACAGCATGAGACTTGGTGCCAGATACCACAGCACACCTTCAGGGGTCTAGTGGAGTGCATGCCTCAACGGGTCAGGGCTGTTTTGACAGCAAAAGGGGGACCAACACAATATTATTCATAATGTTATGCCTGATCAGTTCTATTACAATAATATTGTGTTTGAAACAATGATTATGTGGACTGAAAAAGTGTATAATTGTAATGAAAACATGGGATCAGGTTTTGAAAGAATGACTAGCTGTTTTACAAGTGTGATCAGTTTGGATGTTTGTACTAAGAGTTTTGAAAGTGTACACTTTACTTGTGAAATAGTGAATTAAAAATAAATAAATAAATAAATATTACAGCCCGGAAAGTATTGCGTAAGTGACTTTACACTGTCGGTAATTATAGTGCAACTGTAAATTGGGAACAATATGTAATATTTGGGGAATAAAAGGGTAGCTATCAGGAAAATGTATGTATACTGTAAGCAGTTTTAATAAAGTGGTAATTATCAACATTTATCATGCCTTCATCTTCAGGCAGGAAAGGCAGAGTCCGTTACCATCGAGACGAGAGCTACGGATGGAGCCTACACCAAAGAACCTCTAAATAGAATACTTGCTGGTCTGTTAATAAATTAATGCATTGTTACGTCATCTGGCTTCCCAAGTCTTTCTGGTAGAACTTTAATTTACAGCCTCAGTGCTTCTCTTCACCATGAAACATGCAGCACAACCGACTATATACTTATTTAAATTCAATCACAGCCTTTGATTTGATAAATCACAAGCAATAAAAAATATGGCAAGTTTTCAATAAATTCTGTAGCCACAATTATTCATTTTAATTTTACATTCAATTGAATTATTATTATAATATATTAACTTTTCATTCATCAACTCACAGACCCCCTGCAGTTCCTTCACAAAAGGCAGAGCAAAGGCAAAATCCAAGGGGCAGTCAGGAGAAAGCCAGAAGTCGGTTCAGCGATGCAACAAACCCTAAGGAAAGTTGAAAAAGGAGACGGGCCAGGCTGGGGTCAAAAATCAGAGGGAGATCAGTCCCAGAGGCAGAGCAAAGGCAATAGTCCAAAACAAAAGCAGAAAATCAGAAACCAGGTAAGTGATCCAAAACAGGATTGCGTACAGGAACTGAGCAAATCAAAGAAGTAAAAACCACAAATAAATAAACAAACAGGGCATGTAAACTAGGCACAACTAGAACAAGAACGCCTATTGGGCAGTAGTGAAACAGATGGTAAGCAAGACACACTGACAGAGAAGCAAAGAAAGAGAGAAACATAAGTAGTGGAGAAAATCAATGCAAAATGAGAGACAGGTGTGTGTGAGAAGAGCTTGGAGCACTAATTAGAATGAGGTGCAGCTGTGATGGCAGAGCGAGTGGAACTGACAACCTAAGACACAAACACATCAGAAAAGCTGATGATCAAACCAGAGTCATGACAAAAACAATAATTTAACCCTCAGAGCCCGACGGCATCGCCCACGACGTCACACGGCACCTCCGATAAATATCTATATTATTTCATGAAACTTTTATCGATTTTCTTACCGTTTTTTCCAGCAGAAAGCTAACGAGCTAGCCATCACGGGGGTGTCTTTGGTGTCTTTGTAGCCTTTACAGAAGGTTTTCTATCCAGCCTGGAACATGTGCATCTTTTTGGAGTTGTTCAGCAATAAATCAAAACGCTTACATCCAAGATATATCCACTTGATGTCCATAATATATAAATTTTCCGTCATTTTTGCCGCTAGCGCGATGCTAGCTGCCATTTTGGATGAGGGTTTGACCAATGACAGGCTGATCCGTCATCCACGTTGGTGTGCGTCATTACGCATGAACCACAGCTCTGTTATTGTGGATAGAGGGAGACACACGGCTAGTGTTGAGGAGAGAGAGAGAGAGAGAGACGTGCTGCAGTTTTGAGTAGTTTTGTGGACAAAGTTTGAGGAAAAAGTTTGAGGAGAAAGTTTGAGGAGAAGTTCCTGATAGGAACTGTTTTGAGGCTTGGCACCAGTAAATATCCAAAATCCAAAGAGGCCAAAAGCGCCTGGACTTTTTTTGGAAAAATGTAAATAGTTTTGGTTCTGTATAAGTTATCATGTTTATTCCTGAGTTCCAGGACTCCAAAGACTTGAACAAACTGTTTTCCAGAGGAAATATGCTTAGCTTTTATTTATTTGTGTGTGTTTTCAATAAATATTTGAGTGATTAAATTTCCGTTTTATGTTTTCATTTGTCTTTATGGTCCCATAACTTATTTTACATTCAGGTGACATCAATGCAACACAAATATACTGACAGTGCAGCTTGTCTTGAAAAAAAAGAGGTGTGTCAATTGTCTGTGCACAACAGGGTTGATGTTTTACAAGCTTTTTTAGTAAATAACACCAGGCGTAAAATTAATTGTAAAAATACCCTTAGGTCTCTGAGGGTTAACTGATTTGAATAATATAAATTGATAATGTTCTATGTGTATGCCATAGTAAAGAGTTTTTAGTGTGTCTGCTTCCCAAACAATGCTAGGAAGACTGTTGCAGAGTTTAGGTGCTAAATAGGAAAAGGATCGACCGCCTGCATTATCAACTGGCCAGAATTTTGTGACCGCAATAGATGTGATGGAGTATAATGCATTAAGAGCTCGCTCAAGTACTTGGGAGCTAAACCATTTAGTGCTTTTTTTAATTAATTAGCAAGATTTTAAAATGTATACAATGTTTAATAGGGAGCCAGTGCAGTGTTGACAGAACTGGGCTAATATGGTCATACTTCCTGGTTCTAGTAAGAACTCGAGCTGTTGCATTTTGGACCAGCTGCAGTTTATTTATTAAGTGAGCAGGGCAACCAATAATCTAGCCTTGAGGTCATGAACGTGTGAACTAACTGTTCAGCAATTTGCATTGAATGCATGTGACATAATTTAGATATATTTTTAAGATGGAAGAATGCGGTTTTACAGATGCTGGAAATGTGGCTTTCAAATGAAAGATTGGTATCAAAGAGCACACCCAGGTTCCTAACTGACGATGAGGACTTGACAGAGCAGCCATCAAGTGTTAGGCAGTATTCTAGGTATTCAAGTATTCAAGGTTTTTGTCCAATAATTAAAAATATTTTTTTTTCAGAATTAAGGTGTAGGAAATTACTATTCATCCAATTTTTTTATATCAGCTATTCATTCAGTTAATCTTGTGAATTGGTAAGTTTCGTCAGGACGCTCTAAGAGATATAGAGCTGAGTATCGTCAGCATAACAGTGAAAACTAACACCAGGCTTCCTATTGATATCTCCTAAGGGTAGCATGTACAGGGTGAAAAGCAACGGTCCTAGCACTGAGCCTTTCAGTACTCCATACTGAACTTGTGATCGGTGTGACATCTCTTCATTTACTGCTACAAACTATTAGCGGTCAGATAAGTATGATTTAAACCATGCCAATGAAATTCCACTAATGCCAACATTTATTTATTTACATTTATTTATGCATTTAGCAGACACTTTTATCCAAAGCGACTTACAACTGAGGAGTACAGGAAGCGATCCATCATGAGGAGTCAGCAAAACACAGAAAGTTCCTGAAGTGCCGGGATATGCTCAAGATGGCGCCGAGGATGGCTGCTACGTTGCGAGCTCCGCTGAAACATTGTAGTTTTTTGTTTGTTCTGTTTACAGTTTTTGTGTTTTTTGTCTTGGATGTTGTCTGCCTTACTACGTACGACAGACAGACACTTTTGGACATTGGTTCGGCAATCGCACACCGAAAACCGGACTTTAAATTCATCAATGACGACATGCTGCTTACAAACACGGCAGCGGAACCTTTTGTCTGGGCGGCCCGACCGCGCAAAGGCAGCCGGAGACGGGGAAGCAGAGCCGGCGTGCTCATCAGGGTAAGACGCCGCGCAAACCGACCCCCGCTTCCCAGGCTAATGCTAACTAATGGCTTACTGGCTAATGTTCAGTCTCTGGACAATAAACTCTGCGAGCTGAGAGCACGGATCTCTTTCCAACGAGAGACGAGGGACTGCTGCATTATCTGCCTTACAGAAACTTGGATGTCTGCTGAGATTCCAGATTCGGCCATCGAAACCACGGGGTTCTCCGTGCACCGAATGGACAGAGAAAAATAACTCTCAGGGAAAAGCAAAGGCGGGGGTGTATGTTTTATGATCAACCGATCCTGGTGTGATCAGAGGAACGTACATTCTATCAAGTCTTTCTGTTCTCCTGACCTGGAACTTCTCATGGTTCTGTGCCGACCATTCTGGCTACCGAGGGAATTCACAGCGGTTGTCATCACAGCTGTGTATATTCCGCCACAAGCCGACACAGACCGGGCACTAAAGGAACTGTATAGGACAGTGAGTGAGCAGGAAACCGCGCATCCTGAGGCTGCGTTTATTGTGACCGGGGACTTTAACAAAGCCAACTTCAAGGGCATAGCACCCAAATACCACCAACATGTTAGCTTCAACACGCGAGGGAACCGTGTCTTAGATCACTGCTACTCCCCCTTCAAGGATGGTTACAAGTCCCTCCCACGCCCACCATTCGGCAAATCAGATCACGCTTCCATTCTTCTCTTGCCCGCTTATAGGCAGAGACTGAAACAGGAAGCACCCGCCCTCAGAACCATCCAGTGCTGGTCGGACCAATCAGACTCTATGCTACAAGACTGTTTTGATCACGCGGACTGGGAGATGTTCCGGTCGGCCTCTGATGACGACATCGAGGTCTACGCAGATAGCGTAACGTGTTTCATCAGGAAGTGCGTAGAAGACGTTGTTCCGACCAAAACAATTCGGCTCTACCCAAACCAGAAGCCGTGGCTAAATGGGGATGTTCGCGCGGCACTCAATGCGCGGACCTTCACCTTTAACTCCGGTAATGCGGAGGAGCATAAACAAGCAAGTTATGTCCTCCGGAAAACCATCAGAGCAGCAAAACGCCAGTACAGGGACAAGATTGAAGGACAGTTCAACACCACCGACTCCAGAAGCATGTGGCGGGGAATTAACACCATCACGGACAACAAAGGGAACACAAACTCCAACGTGAACACCGCTGCCTCTCTCCTGGATGAGCTCAACACCTTTTATGCTCGCTTTGAGGGAACTAACACCGCCCTCGCGGAGAGAGAGCTCGCGGCTGAAGATACAGAGGTTGGTACACTCTCCGTATCTTTAGCGGATGTAACCCGATCCTTCCGGCGGGTGAACGTCCGTAAAGCAGCGGGTCCAGACGGCATTCCGGGCCGCGTCATCAGAGCGTGCGCTCACCAACTGGCTGGAGTCTTCACGGACATTTTTAACCTGTCCCTCTCCCTGTCTGTGGTCCCCACATGCTTTAAAACGTCCACCATTGTTCCTGTACCTAAGCAGTCAAAAACACTCTGCTTAAACGACTGGCGTCCTGTTGCTCTGACCCCCATCATCAGCAAATGCTTTGAGAGACTAGTCAGAAACCACATCTGCTCTGTTCTCCCCCCCTCACTGGACCCAATGCAGTTTGCATACCGCACAAACCGCTCCACTGATGATGCCATTTCATCAACAATTCACACTGCTCTCTCCCACCTGGAAAAGAGGAACACGTATGTGAGAATGCTGTTTGTAGACTACAGCTCAGCATTCAACACCATTGTGCCCTCCATACTTGACATGAAACTCCGGGCTCTAGGCTTAAACAGCTTGTTATGCAGCTGGATCCTGGACTTCCTGTCAAACAGACGCCAGGTGGTCAGAATGGGCAGTAACATCTCATCATCACTGACTCTCAACACTGGAGCCCCTCAGGGCTGTGTTCTCAGCCCACTCCTGTACTCCTTGTACACACATGACTGTGTGGCAATCCACAGCTCCAACACCATCATCAAGTTTGCTGACGATACGACAGTGGTAGGTCTTATCACTGACAATGATGAAACGGCCTACAGAGAGGAGGTGCACACTCTGACACGGTGGTGTCAGGAGCACAACCTCTCCCTCAACGTCAGCAAGACCAAGGAGCTGGTGGTCGACTTCAGGAGGAATGAGAGAGAACACCGCCCCATCACCATCGATGGAGCACCGGTGAAGAGAGTCAGCAGCTTCAAGTTCCTCGGTGTCCACATCACATAGGAACTCTCATGGTCCGTCCACACTGAGGCCGTTGTGAAGAAGGCTCATCAGCGCCTTTTCTTCCTGCGACGGCTGAGGAGGTTTGGAATGAACCGCCACATCCTCACACGCTTCTACACCTGCACCATAGAGAGTCTGCTGACTGGCTGCATCACCACCTGGTACGGCAACAGTACCGCCCGCAACCGCAAGGCCCTGCAAAGGGTAGTGCGCACGGCCAGCTGCATCATCGGAGGTGAGCTTCCCTCCCTCCAGGACATTTACGCCAGGCGGTGTGTGAAGAGAGCTCAGAGGATCATCAGAGACTCTAGCCACCCAAACCATGGGCTGCTCTCACTGCTGCCATCAGGCAGACGGTACCGCAGCATCAGAACACGCACCAGCCGACTCCAGAACAGCTTCTTCCCACAAGCAATCAGACTACTTAACTCCTGATCCATCAGTATCATAACACACACTGGACAGAATATCACTCAGCACAACCCACTGTAGATACACGCACATTATATACACATTTATTTATCATACAGCATCTATTGCATTTTGGATTTCAATTTGTGAACATATTGTATACTGTACATTGTATATTATTACTATAGCTTAATGTATACTGTTATTGTTTAATGTATGTTTAGTGTATATTGTTTAAAGTATATGTATATTGTAAGTATGTGTATATTGTTTAAAGCTGTGAGAACTACACTCACATTGTGTAAATTATTTATTGTTTATTGTAGTGTATACTGTGCTGTGAGTAATTGTGTGCGCATCAGATGTGTAATCTGTTGTTGCTTAAATGTTGTACATGTCATGTCATGACTGCTATGTTGCTCGGAACTGCACCTAAGAATTTCACCTACTGTTGCACTTGTGCATATGGTAGAGTGACAATAAAGTGATTTGATTTGATTTGATTTGAAGTACTAAGTTTTGGACATCGCACAGAGCATCACACGCTAGGGCAGGGAAGAAGTAGAGATAAATGAAGGAAAATAAGGAAAAGAAAAGTGTTTTTTTTTTTTTTAAGATACGGTTAAGTGCTCGCGGTGAGTTTTCAGCTGACGTTTGAATGCTGTCAGTGACTCTGCAATTCGGATGGAGGTGGGAAGATCGTTCCACCAGCAGGGAACGGTGAATGTGACTGTTCTGGAGAGGGATTTTCTGCCTCTCTGTGATGGTACCACAAGCCATTTGGTACATTTACATTTACATTTATGCATTTGGCAGACGCTTTTATCCAAAGCGACTTACAGTGCCCTTATTACAGGGACAATTCCCCTGGAGCAACATGGAGTAAAGTGCCTTGCTCAAGGACACACTGGTGATGACCGCTGGGACATTGCTCCTTAGCTGAGTGAAGGCTTCTGGTGGGGGTGTAGACTTGTAGGAGCGAGTCAAAGTATGCAGGAGCGGAGCTCGTGGTGGATCTGTAAGCGAGCGTAAGCGCCTTGAACTTGATGCGAGCAGCGAGTCGTAGCCAGTGCAGAGAGATGAAGAGTGGTGTGACGTGGGCCCTTTTGGGTTCGTTGAAGATAAGACGTGCTTCTGTATTCTGGATCATTTGGAGCGTTTTGATCGCACATGATGGAAGTCCAGCCAGAAGCGCATTGCAATAGTCAAGCCTAGAAATGACCAGGGCCTGGACGAGAAGTTGTGTTGCATGCTCTGTTAGAAAAGGTCTGATCTTCCTGATGTTGTGGAGCGCAAACCTGCATGAGCAAGCAGGACAACTGGTCATCAAAGATTACGCCAAGGTTTCTGACCGACCCTGAAGGGGTGATCCGAGAAGAACCTAGCTGGATGGTGACGTCAAGTTGTATTGTGGAATTGGCCAGGAAAACGAGCAGTTCAGTCTTTGTCAGGTTGAGCTGCAGGTGATGTTTTTTCATCCATGCCGAGATGTCCGCCAGACAGCTGGAGATTAGTGCAGCTACTGTGGGGTCGTCTGGTTGGAATGAAAGGTAGAGCTGAGTATCGGCCGCATAGCAGTGGTATGAGAGGCCATGTGCCTGTATGATGGGTCCTAATGATGTAGTGTAAATGGAGAAGAGGAGAGGTCCAAGCACTGAACCCTGAGGAACCCCTGTGGTCAGCTGATGTGCTTTGGATACCTCCCCTCTCCAGGCAACCTTGAAAGACCTACCTGTGATGTAGGACTCAAACCAGTGGAGTGGAATCCCTGTGTTGCCCAGTGTTGAAAGGGTGGACAGAATAATCTGATGACTGACCGTGTCAAAGGCAGCAGATAGATCGAGGAGGACAAGGACTGATGATTTGGAGTCAGCTTTAGCTATCCGCAGGGCTTCAGTGACTGACAGTAATGCAGTCTCTGTGGAGTGGCCGCTTTTGAAACCTGATTGGTTGATGTCCAACTGATTATTCTGTGAGAGGAAGGATGAAACCTGATTGTTTTCGCTATGAATGGTAGCAGAGAGACAGGTCTGTAGTTATCTATGAGTGAAGAGTTTAATGTGGGTTTCTTAAGCAGTGGAGTTATCCGAGCCTGCTTGAATGTGGTAGGGAAGATGCCGGTGCTGAGAGATGTGTTGATGATGTGTGTGAGTGCTGGTAGGAGTGTAGGAGAGATGGTTTGAAGGAGATGTGAAGGGATGGGATCTAGAGGACAGCTGGAGAGGACAAGTTTAGATACTTCTGCCTCAGTGAGTGTAGTGAATGAGGAGAGATGATGATCGTCTGTGGGTTTGACATAATTTGATTTGTCAAAATCAAGTCTATTCAAAAGAATGTTGTGGTCAATAGTATAGAATGCAGTGCTAAGATTGAGTAACACTAGCGAGATACAACCACGATCGGATGATAAGAGCAAATCATTATAACTCTGATGAGAGCAGTCTCAGTACTATGATATGTTCTAAATCATGACTGGAAATCCTCACAGATACCATTTCTTTCTAAAAAAGGAGCATAGTTGCTCCTTCATAGTTTCTGTCATTTTTGACAGAAAGGGTAAATTTGAGATTGGCCTGTAATTTACTAATTCTGTAGGATTAAGTTGCATTTTTTTAATAAGAGGTTTAATAATACCCAGCTTAAAGGTTTTCGGTACATATCCAAATGACAAGGATGAATTAATGATATTATTAAGAGGATCTATGACCTCTGGAAGCATCTCTTTTAGTAGTTTAGTCGGGGTCTAGTATAGATGTTGTTGATTTAGATGATTTAATGAGTTACCAGCCGACTCCAGAACAGCTTCTTCCCACAAGCAATTAGACTCCTTAACTCTTGATCCATCAGTTCATAACACACACTGGACAGAATATCACTCAGCACAACCCACTGTAGATACACACACATTATATACACATTTATTTATCATACAGCATCTATTGTACATTGGATCTCTATTGTGATTAATATTGTATACTGTACATTGTATATTATTATTATAGCTTAATGTATATTGTTTAATGTATGTTTAGTGTACATTGTTTAAAGTATATGTATATTGTAAGTATGTGTATATTGTTTAAAGCTGTGAGAACTACACTCACATTGTGTAAATTATTTATTGTTTATTGTAGAGTTTACTGTGCTGTGAGTAATTGTGGGCGCATCAGATGTGTAATCTGATGTTGCTTTAAATGTTGTACATGTCATGTCATGACTGCTATGTTGCTCGGAACTGCACCTAAGAATTTCACCTACTGTTGCACTTGTGTACATGGTTGTGTGACAATAAAGTGATTTGATTTGATTGATTTGATTGATTTGAGATGTATGCAGCTATGCGCTCAATGATCTCCCTGGGAAAGCCAAACAAAGGTGATTTGACTCCGGGATGAAAATAACAGCGTCTTGACGACATGGCGACAAACACACTGAAACGCAGCACTTCCTTTTCTCCACGCGACCGTCCTCTTCTCCACGTGTATTCTTGTGGGCGGAGGTTAGTCTGTTCTACTGTTCTACTGACGTCATTTATGAAGGAAGTACCAGGATGTAGTCCAAGCCAGCCGTTCGCTGTAGGCTTTGAAAGGGAACTTCTGTTAAATAAAATATCTCGCTTGGCATTGAACTTTGAGCTTTATAATTTTACAGGTATTATTTATGCTCTAACAGCAACATTACACACTAACTAAAGTTTGAACAATGGGATCACGTAGAACGGGACCTTTAAGCACAGAGGAGCAACTGTATCTAAAGTGCTGGGAAAGAGAGAGTCAATAGTTTCTGTTGTAACATCAAGTAACTCTAGGCTATCTGGGATGCTGAGGAGATGGAACTGATGAGGAAGATTATTTCCAAAGCTATTTTTAGTGAGTGTGGTGATTGTCCTACCAAATTTGTAACAAGGGGACGGCTTTGCAGCCTTGGCCAAATTAAGTATACACGATACTCGATAATGGTCTGCGATGTCATCGTTCTGCTGCAGAATTTCAACGGTAGTAACAGTTATTCCATGTGACAATATTGGGTCTAAAGTATGATTACGACAATGAGTGGGTCCTGACACATGTTGCCTTACAGAGTTTAGAATGTCTCTAAATGCCAATCCCAATGCGTCTTTTTCATTATCTAAACGGATATTAAAGTCATCAACAATTAGGACTTTATCTGCAGCCAGCACTAAAAGATCAAGCAAATTATTTGATAAAGTCTGTATTGTGCCTTGGTGGCCTGTATACAGTAGCCAGCACAAATGTCAAATGTGATTTATCATTTACACTACATAACGTTACGTAAAGCACCAAAACATCAAAATAATTATATTTGAAACTAGAGTTCTGAGTAATACTGAAGATATTACAGTAAATTACAGCAACACCTTCCCCTTTGCCTTTCAGACGTGGCTCGTGTTTATAACAATAATCTTGAGAGGTGGACACATTTATGTGCAATAGTAGTTTGTTAAACTCTGGCCTACCAGATTGCTAATGGTTACACAGAAGTCAGTTTCAAACCAAGTAGCTTTCTGTTGGTCAGTGTGACAATTAGAGCTGTGGAATATAATGTTTTTACAATGCATCACAATGCTGATGTGAACAATTCTGTATCGATGCATAAAAACAACAGAATCAACTTTTGAAGAATGTAATTAAATAGACCTAGCATACCTAGCATAAATAGAGTAGGCTATTCTTGTTATATATTAATAAAAAGTCCTTAGGAAGCAAAGCACTTGCATCTGATATTTTGGTTTAGTTTTTTCCGAAAAGAACATTCATGAATGAGAAAATAAAGTGCAGGACGTGCTTGATGTTAAACAGAGTTAGTGCTATTAAGAGCAATAAGCCACAAAAAAGATTGTATGCGTTACTCCCAATCACGCTGATAGTCTAAACTCACAATTGTGAGTAATGTCAGAATTGTGAGCTATAATGTTTCTCCAATTGCATGTTTATAGCTCAAAATTCTGGATTCTGTTCTCAAAATTGTGAGATATAAACTCGCAATTGTGAGTTATAAAGTCCAATTCTGAGAAGAAGAAAAAAATATTATCAGAATTGCAAGTTAGCCTATGTATAATTCTAACTTTATCTTGCAATTGCTAGTTATACTAATGCCAGAATTGTGAGGTATAAACTTGCAATTAAAAAACAAACAAACAAAATTTTGCAAGATTTGCAAGATGTAAACTCGCATTTGCAAGAAAATAAGTCAGAACTGTGAGATAAAGTTGCAATTACTTTTTTATTCAGTGGCGGAAACTAGCTTCCATCCTTGAATGGTCTTGAAAATATCAGTCTTAGTGAGTTTTAATGTAAACATAGGTTAGCCTATGTATTAAGTCAGGGGTGTCCAAACTCGGTCCTGGAGGGCCACTGTCCTGCGGAGTTTAGCTACAACTTGCCTCAATAAACATGACTGGAAGTTGCTAATATGCCTAGTAAGACCTTCATTAGCTGGTTCAGGTGTGTTTAATTGGGGTTGGAGCTAAACTTTGCAGGACAGTTGGGGGACAACCCTGTATTAAGTGAACGTAAACAGTTTTGGGGGTAAACCTGCTGCTGTCAGTGAAAGACAGAAAAAGAGGTAATCACTCACCGCTCTTTACTTAATAACTGGTTTGAATTCGAAATTTGCATTTTAAATATTGTGGCTAATAATCCCTTTTAAAGTATTTTGCACTATATATTCACTGATAGTCAATGTACTCTGCAGTGCAAACCTTTGTGCAATAGTAGCTTCACTAGCTGATGAGCTTTAGGGGGTGCATGTTCAGTTGAGACACATAAGCAAAGCATGAAAATAACTTTGATTGCCAACAGGATGATGTAAAAGCGGCACATGTAACATTTAGTGCAAGACTACATAACCCACCAGTTTCCTGTATGTTTGGGTGTGGTTGCATATGTGTACGAGATTTATTCTCAGGTGCATTAGTGTCAATTTGCTTTTGCAGCACAAGACTGTATCAGTAACACAAGTTTCAGTAACACACACCCTTGCAAATACACACAGACCGTAAAACAAACAAGCATGACTAATCCCAGCAGAGATACTGCACTGTTTGCTGATTCCTCTCATTTGCACCTGTGACCCAGGCAAGGGCTTGCATGTCAGTAGGATGTGGTTGCATGCAATACAGGCTGAGTGTGTTTTTCAAACTCTGTAGCTCATGTCCTCAACTTTGGACATAGTTTCCAGTTACAGACTACCACCTTTAAAGTTTCTAATCACTTTTATAATGGGCTGACTGGCCAGAGTTATGAGTGGAAGTCTGTGAGTAAATGGCTAACACTACCAAATGTAGTCTGGGTCATAAATTAATTTACCTTTTGTAGTTTTAGTCATGGTTTTCCATGATTCCATATTTGGCTAGTTTGACTACAAAATGACAGATGAATTTTGCTCCAAAATACTGTTTGAGTATACTTGGATGAACAATAACAAATATTGTAAGTGATTTGTAAGTGTAAGTGTGAGCCTTTTTATGTTGCTATTCTAACTATGTATGATTATATGGTTATTTGCATTTTATTAATAGCATTTAGCATTGCTTTTTCTAGCTGTCCATGTCACTATCAGAACAGTTTTTTTGTTGTGACCCACCAATGATTTAGAGCACCCACCAATGATTTAGAGCACCCCCTTAAACTGTTGTAGACTAGTCCACGCTGGCCTGACACATTAAAAAACTTTAGGTGAGAACAATTCCAACATTGTAAGATGGTGCATGAGTGAGTTTCACAATATATGCTTAACGATGCTGTATGTAAGAATGACAGCTGGTGGTTGAAATGGGTACTGTAGTCCAAATTCAAAATATTGAAAATAATATATGTACATATATTAGATTTTTCAAGCCTTTATTTGTTATAATTTTGATGATTATGGCTTACAGCTTATGAAACCCCCAAAATCAAAATCTCAGAAATTTAGAATATTACATGAAATCAAAAAAAAAAAAAAAAGGATTTTAAATACAGAAATGTCGGCCCTCTGAAAAGTATAATCATGCAAATGTACTCAGTACTTGGTTTGGGCCCCTTTTGCATGAATAACTGCCTCAATGCATAGTGGCATGGATGCTATCAGCCTGTGGCACTGCTGAGGTGTTATGGAAGACCAGGATGCTTCAATAGCGGCCTTCAGCTCTTCTGCATTGTTCAGTCTGATGTCTCTCATCTTTCTCTTGGCAATGGAATCTATGGGGTTCAGGTCAGGCGAGTTTGCTGGCCAATCAAGCACAGTAATCCCATGGTCATTGAACCAAGTTTTGGTACTTTTTGGCAGTGTGGGCAAGTACCAAGTCCTGCTGGAAAATGAAGTCAGTATCTCCATAAAGCTTGTCTTCTGAAGGAAGTATGAAGTGCTCTAAATGTCCTGGTAGACAGGTGTGTTGACTCTGGACTTAATAAAGCACAGTGGACCAACACCAGCCGATGACATGGCTCCCCAAACCAACACATCCTGTGGAAACTTCACACTGGACTTCAAGCATCTTGGACTGTGTGCCTCTCCATTCTTCCTCCAGACTCTAGGACCTTGGTTTCCAAATGAGATGCAAAATTTGCTTTCATCAGAAGAGAGGACTGGACCACTGAGCATCAGACCAGATCTTTATTTATTTAGCCCAGGAAAGACGCTTCTGACGACATTTGAAGCACATGTCCAGGATCTGTCTGTGTGTGGTGGCTCTTGATGCAGTAGCTCCAGCCTCAGTCCACTCCTTGTGAAGCCCCCCCACACATTTGAATGGCCTTTTCCTGACAATCTTCTCCAGACTGCGGTCATCCCTGCAGCATGTGTACCTTTTTCTTCCACACTTTTCCCTTCCACTTAACTTTCTATTAATGTGCTTTGATACAGCACTTTGAGAACATCCAACTTCTTTTGCAATTACCTTTTGAGGCTTACCCTCCTTGTGGAAGGTGTCAATGATGGTTTTCTGCACAACTGTCAGGTCAGCAGTCTTCCTCATGATTGTGAATTCTACTGAACCAGACTGAGAGACAGGCTCAGGAACCATTTACAGATGTTTTGGATTAATTGGCTGATTAGAGTGTGACACTTTGAGCCTACAATACTGAACCTTTTCACAATATTCTAATTTTCTGAGATTTAGATTTTGGGGGTTTCATAAGCTGTCAAGCTTCATCAAGATTATAACAAAAAAAGGCTTGAAATATCTCACTTTACATGCAATGAGTCTATACAATATATTAGTTTCACCTTTTAAGTTGAATTACTGAAATAAATGAACTTTTCCACAACATTCTAATTTATTGAGATGCACCTGTATATGATGTGGGCTGGTGTTGAGGTTTGTTTTATTGAGATTTATATTTATGCATTTTGCAGACGCTTTTATCCAAAGTGACTTACAGTGCCCTTATTACAGGGACAATCCCCCTGGAGCAACATGGAGTAAAGTGTCTTGCTCAAGGACACACTGGTGGTGACCGCTGGGATCGAACCAGCAACCTTCTGCATATCAGTTCCATGGTTTAACCCACTGGACCACCATCTCACATGAGATGAAGACCACAGTGGCGAAATGCTGGTTCTTTCACATTTAATGCCGTCAGTGCTGAGTCAAAACTGTCCTGCATTAATAATGGAGTCTCAGAGAAATACCCCTGCTGGCCACACATGCACACACTAAACCCTGATTAAACAAAGTATTGCTTGTTCACCATTACACAAACATTGAATTATTCCATTGTTTACTTAATGTGCAAGATCATGAGAACATCAATACTTCATGAGTGCATCAACACATTTTCCGAATCACATGAGAGACAAGAGCTGCACTTCATTGCTAACAAAACTGCAAAATAGATTTAAAAAAGGAAAAATCTGTTATTAAACAGTCAACAATATAGTACTGTCCCACATAACATATTGCTTAACATCTTTTTTAGCAGTTTTTCCTGACAAAAAAAAAGAAAAGAAAAAGTCCAGTTTCCATGGTTATTAGCTGTATAGGACTCAAAACGCTGTCTGATGAAATGGTGGTACCCAATTAAACCGTTCATTGATAGCATGGAGTGAATGCTTACATATGCAATACAGTGTCAATCAGGCAGCATAAATCAGTTTAAATACATGTTGGACCACCTATTGGTGAGTCTCACAAATAAACAGTAGAAGTGTAGTAGAGTGGAGAAGCGTGCCGACAGTGAAGGAGTGCATTGAAGCCGTATGTAAGTGTTTTTTCTGATTACTCAGTTTGCTGGATTTGCTCAGCGTATTACACGCTAACAAGTGGATGCATTTCGATTCTGTAGTTATTTTTCTATTTATAATTTTACTGGTTAAGATAATTGTATTTGAATTATAACAAGGGCTGTTTTTGCCGCCCGCCTGCCCGCACTCAATTGTTATTGCTATTGCTGGATATTCGCACTGCTAGTGAGTCCTAGTTTCGCTTTTGAGCTGAGCCATTGACAGGCTGTTCCCTTGATTGTTTGGGCGAATTACAAAAGCGTCCTCACCTGTTCTGACTGTAGTGATTAGCATCTATTTAATACGCTCGTTGACGCTGGCACGGAAGCGCCAGCGTACAGCCTTCTCGTGTGAAGACAGAGTCGGGTAAAGACAACGACTCTACTCTGCGCGACTCCACTCGAGCAAGGACACCGACAAGGCACCTGAGAAGAGCTTTCCTTCTACTTTGCCACTCCTCTGGTACTGCTCGGTGACTTCAACATCCACCTTGATAAACCCCAGGCTGCAGACTTCACCACTCTTCTGACCTCATTTGACCTTAAGCGAGTATCTACTACAGCTACTCACAAATCAAGTAACCATTTGGACCTTATCTACACACGCTACTGCTCCACAGACGACAGTTTAGTTACTCCATTGCACACCTCAGATCACTTTCTCATCACTATTAACCTCCTACTGACTCCTGACACAACACACACTCCTCCCCAGATCACCTTTCGGGATAATCTAAGCTTGCTCTCTCCCTCCCGTCTATCCACTATGGTTTCATCCTCACTCCCTCCACCTGCTCAGTTCTCAGCACTGGACACTAAGTGCTACTGGCACTCTTTGCTCCACTCTAACATCTTGCTTAGACAACTTCTGTTCCATTTCATCCAGGCCAGCCTGCCCCCTGGCTGTCTGATGTTCTCCGCAAACATCGCTCTGGACTCCGGGCGGCAGAGAGAAAGTGGCGCAAAACTAAAAACACTACTGACCTGACCCTATATCAGTCTCTCCTCACTTCTTTCTCTACTAACGTCTCCGCTGCTAAAACTACATACTACCACAACAAAATCAACAACTGCTCTGACTCTCGTGCACTTTTCATAACATCCTCTTCGCTCCTTTGCCCCCCCCCCCTTCATCAACTCTTACAGCTGATGACTTTGCATCATTTTTCACAAACAAAACCTCCTCCATCAGCAGCCAATTCTCCACACCACAAACCGACACGCACATCTCAACAACCATCACACATACGCTCCCCTCCTTCTCTCTGCTCTCAGAAGCAGATGTCTCCAACCTCATCCTTTCCAATCATCCCACTACCTGTCTGCTTGATCCTATCCCCACTCACCTCCTTCAGGCCATTTCTTCTTCTGTTACTCCTGCACTCACTCACATTGTCAACACCTCTCTTCACACCGGGACCTTCCCCACAGCATTTAAGAAGGCTCAGGTAACCCCACTGCTTAAGAAACCCTCTCTGAACCCAGCACTTTTAGAAAACTACAGACCGGTATCCCTTCTGCCTTTCATTGCAAAGACACTTGAGCGAGTTGTGTCTAACCAGCTCTCTACGTTTCTTGAACAGAACAACCTCCTGGACCAATCCGGCTTCAAAAGTAGCCACTCAACTGAGACTGCCCTGCTCTCGGTTACGGAGGCACTGAGACAGGCAAGAGCAGCTTCCAAATCCACAGTACTTATCTTACTAGATTTGTCTGCTGCTTTTGACACAGTTAACCACCAGATCCTCCTGTCAATCCTCATGAAGATGGGCATCTCAGGAACTGCTCTCCAGTGGCTCAAGTCTTACCTCTCAGGTAGGTCCTTCAGGGTGTCATGGAGAGGTGAAATGTCATCACATCATAAGTCACATCATCTTGCCACTGGAGTTCCACAGGGCTCAGTGCTTGGACCACTTCTCTTCTCCATCTACATGTCATCACTGGGATCTGTCATTCAGAAACATGGCTTTTCCTATCACTGCTATGCCGACGACACTCAACTCTACTTCTCATTTCAACCAGATGATCCCACAGTTGGTGTTCGTATCGCTGCCTGCCTAACAGACATTTCTGCCTGGATGAAGGAACATCACCTGCAACTCAACCTTGTAAAGACAGAACTGCTTGTGGTCTCAGCCAACCCAGCACTTCATCACAATCTCTCCATTCAGCTAGGATCATCAACCATAACTCCGTCCAGGACAGCCAGGAATCTTGGAGTTGTGATTGATGATCAGCTAAAATTCACTGACCACATTACTGCAACAACCCGGTCCTGCAGATTTGCTTTATACAACATTAGGAAGATTAGACCCTTCCTATCAGAGCAGGCCACACAACTCCTGGTCCAAGCTCTTGTTCTCTCCAGACTTGACTACTGTAATGCTCTTCTAGCGGGCCTTCTGGCATGCACTATCAAACCCTTGCAACTGATCCAGAATGCAGCGGCGAGGGTGGTCTTTAATGAGCCGAAGAGAGCGCACGTCACGCAGTCTCCACTGGCTGCCAATAGCCGCTCGCATTAAATTCAAGACACTGGTACTCGCCTTCAAAGCAACCACTGGCTCTGCACCAATATACCTAAACTCGCTTGTTCAGACTTACACACCCTCCAGGAGCTTACGTTCTGCCAGTGAACGACGCCTTGTGGTGCCATACCAAAGAGGCATGAAATCACTCACGGACCTTTTCCTGGACCGCTCCCACCTGGTGGAATGACTCAATTCGAGCAGCCGAGTCTGTAGCCATTTTCAAAAAACAGCTAAAGACACATCTCTTCCAGCAGCACCTGACCAATCAAGAATAGCACTTAACATTCTATTCATTTTCTGTCTGTCTAATTTATAATAAAAAAAAGTTCTGTCCTGTGTGTTCTGTGCTAGATTAATTGAGACTTGTTACAGCACTTACATACTGTTGCCCTTGACTGTTCTAGTTGCTTCTATTGCTCTCATTTGTAAGTCGCTTTGGATAAAAGCGTCTGCTAAATGACTAAATGTAAATGTAGAGTGTAAATAGTCTGTATTGTGTAAAGTGCTATATAAATAAAGGTGACTTGACTTGACTTAGATGCTATTTTGACTTTGTCCAAAAAGTGTCCTTAGTGATACTTAGTGAATTGTACTAAATTATAAAGCAGTTTGCAATAATATGAGCTGAATGTCGATGTGCCAGCCAATTTAAATTATAGTCCTATTAAACACAGCTTATTCCCACTACCCATCAAGCACTTTTCTTCCATACTTCATTTATTTTTTAAAATAAACACCTCTCTGAGCTTTTATACAATGAGAAAAAGGGAGAAGAATGGGGTGGAAAAATGCAGATTCAAACTTGGGTTGGTTTTTATCAAAAACTAAAGCCACTGTCTTTAATCTCCACACCACTGTCCCTGCTTCATTTTATTTGTAATTTTGGTTAGCTCAACTAGACAATTTTTGTGGCGAGGTTAGCGAAATAGTCAAGTCATCTTTATTTATATAGCGCTTTATACATTACAGATTGTCTCAAAGCAGCTTTACAGCGATACACAGGAAATATATGATTCAGTGATGAAAACAGAATTCCATTCTGCTACAAAGCATCTGTAGTTGTAGCATCTGTAGCATCAGTTCAGTGTTGATTCAGTTTGATTCAATAACTGTGTAAAGTTCATCAATAGAGACAGAGCGACACGCGTCATAATCTGAAAACCGCGGCCACTGGGGGGAAAACAATCCAACCCTCTCCATTGACTTTGTATTGCATGAAGCGGCTTCCTTGTCATTTCTGACTTAGAGGAGAATGGGGCACAACTTTTTGACTGTCTCAGTTTGTGTAAATCCATTTGGGGTTCAGAGTATATATTTTTTCCCACATTAATTGCACACGTCTACTACAATTATGTGGTTTTGTTTAATTAATACAGTGTATACTTTTTTCTTGATTTACCCCGAAAGAATGGAAGTGAAATGTGACAACATGGTTGGGTACATTGTACCCCATAGGTGGGGTACATTGTAACATGTTAATGTAACATGACCAAATGACAGCTTAAAATGTTATCTGATATAATAAAAAAATATCCAAGACAAACTAATAAACAAAAAATATATATATTTTGCTAATAAAATACAATTATCAACTTTTTAAAATAAAATAATGGCATTTTTAATAATGAAAAACGTACAAATTTTTGAGTTTGACAACAAACACCGCTAAATACAGCTATATAGCATAGTTAAAAACATGATAATAATTAATAATTTCTGAACATTGACTCATTATTCACCCTTTTATCATGGTTTCTCAAAAGAATTCTTAAAAGTATAGAATATAATAGCATATTTCTAATAGGGGCTCATCGTAAAGCAGTGTTACAACGCACCCCATCTGCGCAACTAGGATGAAACCACGGCTCGTGTCTTCTGCTGGTTAGATCAACATTAAAGAACTATCTCAACTGTTAAATAACAGATATAAGATTAAAATCATATCAGATTTGTCTTATTTTAAATAAACACAAAAAACACTGATGAAAACTTAACTTGAGTAAGAAATTTACTTTTGTAAAATAAATGTTCAGTAATATATTCCAAATATTGGCGCAATTTTTTCTCTAAATAATGTTGATATGGCAACTAGTAAATACACTAAGTTTCGTCATCATGTGTGGAAAGTTTTAAACCATGCGTGTTACAACTAACCCCACGTTAGGTTGTGCTCCAGGCTCCCCTATAACAAAAAACAAAACAATGTCTCAAAGCAGGGTGTACAGCAAACAAGCTAAATAACCCAGAACTAAGTTTTTATAAGCTGTTGGACACAAAAGTGGATACAAGCAATTGAGACAGAGCGCAACAGGTCATTTTACTCTGAGAATTACGCGCTTCACGCAATACAATGTCAATGGAGAGGGTTGGATTGTTTTCCCCAAGTGTGGGCGTGGCCTAAATGTGCTCTTTCTCTATAATGGAAAGATCATCATCCAGCTCAGTTCAGTTCTCATCCAATAGCGTCAGTGCATTCAAGTCAAGCAGAATATTAAAGGGTTAGTTCACCCAAAAAGGAAAATTAGCCCATGATCACCCTCAAGTCATCCTAGGTGTATATGACATTCTTCTTTCAGACGAATAAAATCTGAGTTTTTATTTACTAAAAATGAGTCCTGGCTAATCCAAGCTTTATAATAGCAGTAATTGTTGCTCTGTTTTTGAAGTCCATAAAAATACATCTGTCCGTTAAATAACGTGCTCCACACGGCTCTGGGGGGTTAATAAAGGCCTTCTGAAGCGAATCGATGCGTTTGTGTAAGTAAAATATCTATATTTAAAACTTTATAAAGTAAAGTTTCGGCTGATTGCCTTACGCATTCAATTTATGGAAAAAGTGTTGAAAGTGCCTCTGCAGTTCAAAATGCTTACGCTACCAGTAACGCTCGTCAGACGTAGCATAAGAATTTTGAACTGAGAGAGGCACTTTCAACAGTTTATCCACAGAAGGTGATCTGTCGGAACCTTACTTTATAAAGTTTTAACCCTCTGGTGCTCTTCGTTTAGGGGTTGCATTGGTTGTCTTCCCGGTCAAAAGTGACCGGACACCAAAAAATTAAACTTCCTCCACCCCAGTAAAACCAATGCAATTTATTTTTCTTCAATAATATTTTTTCTTTTTAATTTTGTATTTTGAGATGATTTGATGGTATTTTTTAATATTTATGCAATAATTATGGTCTATTTTTGTGTAATTAAAACATTTTTTTTAAATAAAAATGTAAATTAAAATAGAGACTAGGCCTTCAAAATATTTTTTTTTGAGGGCAGATTAGCGCCCTCTTTTGGAATTATTTAAGAAATCATGCAACCATGGGTGTAATCACTAGAAGTCTCAATGGAGAGGCTTGAGAATTCCCTAGTTCTCTTTTGAACACATTTAATGATTTTTTGATGGATTTGAATATATATATAAAAAAATCTCAAAGACTACTTATTATAAAGTTACATTATTTTTTTTTTTTTAGAAATATAGATTTTTTTTTCTGTGAATTTATGGTGGTCATTTTTGACCGAAGAGCACAAGTGGGAGTATTTTTTAATGACCACTTAGCATGCTCGAATCATGCCCTTTTTGTGTGTTTACATACCTAATGCTAGAAAAGTCACCAAGTTTCATATCATTCTGATGAAGCTGTGATTTTTTAAAATTAAAAATGTGGTTCATAGGTTGCGTGTGTTCCATGCGTGTGTGTGTGAGTGGATGTGTCAATATTACACTCTTGATGTTTTAGAGTGTCACCCCTTTACTGCTGTGTACTTTTTTTCAGCATCGTGGCCGATTTGTAGATTGTACACACAAATATTAGGAGATTTTTTGTGTTTTTGCCGATTTCCCATTAATTTCCTATGGTCGTATTTTTTTTTTACGACCAATTAGCATTCTCGAATCATGACCCCAATTTTTTTGTGTTTTTACATACCTAATGCTAGAAGTCACCAAGTTTCATATCATTCCGATGAAGCAGTGATTTTTTTAATTTAAAAACAGAAAGGATATTTTTTCTTACACAAACGCATCGATTCGCTTCAGAAGGCCTTTATTAACCCCCCAGAGCCGTGTGGAGCACGTTATTTGACGGACAGATGCATTTTTATGGACTCCAAAAACAGAGCAACAATTACTGCCATTATAAAGCTTGGATTAGCCAGGACTTTTTTAATATAACTTTGATTTTATTCGTCTGAAAGAAGAATGTCATATACACCTAGGATGACTTGAGGGTGTGTAAATCATGGGCTAATTTTCATTGTTGGGTGAACTATACCTTTAAGTTTCCCCAAGTAAGCAAGCCAAAATGTCTTAAATAGCATTTGCCAACAAGATAGGCTATTTACAAATAGCATAATATTTTGTATAAATAATAATTGTACATACTTTTTCTGGGGTATTGGGAGGGATGGTTGGTTAATATGGCATAGGGAATAATAAACAATTCAAATGGCAATTCCTGGTCTAGATAACAAGCACAGTAGGGGGCAATTACATCACTGGCTTTTTTTAAAAAGTCGTCTAGACTGGTTTTCTCATAGCTAGGCCCTTTGAGAGTGGAGTCAATACGTATGCTGTTGTGATAAAACATTTAACCCTCTCATGTCTGACTCATAGTGTCTTCTGATGCGCCCACTGACTGACAACTCTCAATTTCAATCACACACACGTCCCTGCTAATGCTGCGATACCGTGATCTGCCCTGTGTGGATGTATATTCTCAGAAGAGTTTTGAATATGCAGTCTCTGCATCAAACATGAGTACGCTTTTTAGGTGTTTTTGAGGAGATGCCAGACTCCTGTTTCACCCACATACCATGTCAAATCACAACTGCTGACCTAACTGGATGGAAATTCAAAAATATTTTAACCAAACAAATCTTACATTTAAAGTAAATGCCTCCTCTTCTTTCTGAATAACAATTAATCAAGGAAGATATTTGATCACCGTGTGTTAAACAGGGTGAATTCAGCATTAGCTTTGTCATACTACACTATGCCATTCCTGGGTTAAGGCCACTTTTAAGCTCACATTTATAATTGTGATATTAGGTTAGTGTCACTGCTAACGTCTTGGTTACGTATGTAACCCTCGTTCCCTGAGGAGGGAATGGAGACGTAACGTTAGTGACTAACGAATGGGGGTTTCGTTTAGAAGCCAATTACCTTCGAGGAGTCTAACAACGCCCAATGGCAGTGCCATACGCATTGCATGCGTAACTCTGCCCCACCATGTGGGTATATAAGGAAGTACACTGGCAACATCGCATTATGTTATCTGCTGTGGAGCCAAGACTGAACTCCCGGCTGTTCCAGTACAGCGGATGTGGCAAAGGGACGTTACGTCTCCGTTCCCTCCTCAGGGAACGAGGGTTACATAGGTAACCAAGACGTTCCCTTTCGTTCAGTCACTACGATGTAACGTTAGTGACTAATGAATGGGGGTCCCAATACAGAGACGCCACTCGGCTGTCTTCCAGTGCCCTGCGTAAGTGTGAGTACACAGTCGTAAGACTAGTACGGACGAAGGACTCCCACTTATCACAGGAATACCAAGGTACACTGGGAAGCATATTCCAGTGGAGATATGCCAAAATGCCTACCCATAGGGAGGACTTAGAGAGTACTCATATGACACGCTACGGGTTGCATATGGAGAACTCTGGGGTACCAGCCGAAGGTGGATTTTTAACCCCAGGGGTGGCAGGGACTTGCCAAGGGAAAGACACCTGCTCACTGAGGAGGCTTACGGTGGGAATACACGTGTGGGGGTCGCCAGAGGGGAACCATGCACACAGGGCACCTGGCCGGACACGAGGGTCTGCACTCAAGAGAGCAGACTTACTGGTGTCGGCGTTGACAATGCTGGAGGAACTCCTGAGGGGCTTTCGGGAAGCTCACCTGAGGAATATATTGCACGTATCCAGTCCGCAGAGTGGAATGGCGAGCAAGCGGAGACACCTGAGCCTTGTCCAATACCGGCCACTAATAGAGGTGAGTACATAGTCGGACACAGGCTCCACTCGGAGATTGTAGAATCTGGCAAATGTGTTAGGTGTCGCCCAGCCTGCAGCTCTGCAGATGTCTGTTAGCGAGGCGCCATGCGCTAGAGCCCAAGAGGAGGCCACACTCCGGGTGGAGTGGGCCCTAACCCTAAGGGGACATGGTCGACCTTGATGCTGGTAAGCCAAAACAATGGTTTCCACTATCCAGTGAAACAGCCTCTGTAACCATAACAGACAAAGCCACCATAACAGACAAAGAGTTGGTCTGAGGTCCTGAAACACTGCATCCTGTCTACGTAAGCGCGGAGAGCGCGTACTGGACAGAGCAATGCCAAGGCTGGGTCTGCCCCCTCCACGGGCAGCTCTTGCAGGTTCACCACCTGGTCTCTGAACGGAGTGGTGGGAACCTTGGGCACATATCCGGGCCTTGGTCTCAGGATCACATGAGAGTTAGCCGGCCCGAACTCCAGGCACACTTCGTCAACTGAAAATGCATGCAGGTCCCCTACCCTCTTGATGGAGGCAATGCGGTCAGAAGAGCTGTCTTCATAGACAAGAACTTAAGATCGACTGACCGCAAAGGCTCAAAGGGAGACCTCTGCAGAGCATCTAAGACTACTGAGAGGGTACGAGGGGAGAGCGACGAGGACTTAGTCTCCTGGCTCCCCTCAGGAACCTGATGACCAGGTCGTGCTGACTTACCTTTTTGTTATCCAAGAGGTCATGGTGGGCAGATATTGTGGCCACATAAACTTTAAGGGTGGAGGGAGACAGCCTTCGCTCCAACCCTACTTGGAGGAACGAGAGCACGGACCCGATCGGGCATTTCCAGGGGTCTTCTTGGTGGGAAGAGCACCAGGTGACGAAGAGGTTCCACTTCAACGCATAGGCATGCCACTTAGTGGACTCTGCCCTAGCGGAAGTGATGCTAGCCACTACCGGAGGTGGTAGTGTGCTCAAACCTGCCACGTCCCGTCCAGGAGCCACACGTGGAGGAGGTCCTTCCTCAGAGGGATAGGCCAGGGAGGGGCTGTCGCAAGTAGTAAGAGTTCCGAGAACCAGGTCTGGCCGTGCCAATATGGGGCGACCAACATGACCTGCTCCTTGTCCTCCCTGATCTTGCACAGAACTCGTGCGAGAAGGCTCACTGGGGATAACACAAGCGTACTGCCAGCAACTCGACCAGCAGGGTCACTCGAACCACAGACGTACCCTGGGTGGGGAAGCGAGGCAGCGTGACTGGCCCAGACGTGGCGTAGCATAGCATCCCGGTGTGGGGGCACAGTCAGCAGCTGCGTCCTGACAGAGGAGACCAGGGAAGGATGCACATTCCACTGGGGTCTGCTCTGAGAGGAGGCTGGCGAGAGAGAGGGACGAGAGCGGCATGGCCCGGAGGCGGCGCACACTGCCATCACCAGTCTCTGGGTCCTCAGAGACAGGGACATGAGTTCTTTCCAAGCGCTGCTAGCCCGGGGGCCAGCAGCGGAAGGATTTTCCCCCAGCCATCCACCGGGGGAAGGAGAGGCCCTGCTACCATCCCCTGGAAAGAACTGGAACCCATCTCTGAGTTGTCCACCTCCAGCCTGGCGTTTAGTCAGGCTGTGGAGCGGACTAGGCGTCATCCTGCAACCACCTCCACGGCGCGGCCCAGGTGAAGGCTGCTGCTGGGGCCGGGCGGGAGGGAAGAGGGCGCCCTCGGCAGTGAGCGGGCTGAGGCAACTGAGCCGGCGGCTGGGTGCAGCAGCTGGCCGCCGGGGCAGTACGTGTTACAGCCTCAGTCTGCTTTCGGGCGGCCGAGAACCGTTGGGCACAGTTCTCAGCCACGCCGCCGAAGAGGCCAGCCTGGGATATGGGCGAGTTGAGGAGGCGGGCCCGCTCAACGTCCTCCACATCACCAGGTAAGGCCAGGTGTTACTCCCGGACCATAGCTGTGGAGGGCTCCACCCTCGTGCATGTGCAAAGGGGCAGCGGCCTGCCCCGTAGCTCTGCAGGACCACACCACCGAAGTAGACGAGCCCACAGGCTTTGGGAGGGGGGAGCTTAGGATAGCCACGCCACGTCAAAGCCCTCCGTGGACACCGTAGTTCACATCAGAGTGTTCAACAGTGGGGGCGACCCCAGTGTACCCTTGGCCGCGGCCCCATCGAGGGCAGAGAAGGAGGAGGAGGCCACCGAACAGTCACGGGAAGCACGGGGACTTCCAGGACCGCGTGATCTCCTCATGCATCTCGGGAGCGAAAGGCATTGGGGGCGGGGCCCAACAGTCAAGTCAAGTCAACCTTATTTATATAGCGCTTTTAACAATGCAGATTGTTTCAAAGCAGCTTTACAGTGTTAAACAGGAAAATAATGCAACATAATTTTATTCAGCCGTATAGCCAGGAGAAAATGGTGATGTCATCAGTTCATTTCAATTATCATACAGTGACAGTGTGGGCTTTAGATCAGTAATTAGATCAGTCATTTAGTTTATATGGAATTTAGTTTAATAATTAGATTTATTTGGATATTTAGTTGAAAATTTTAGAAAAATGTAGTGTCCCCAACTGAGCACGCCAAGCCAGAGGCAACAGTGGCAAGGAAACCAAAACCCCATCAGGTGACCTAATGGAGAAAAATAAACCTTGGGAGAAACCAGGCTCAGTCGGGGTGCCAGTTCTCCTGTCAACAGCTGTCAGGTGCCGCCCCCAAAAACTAATTGCGCAACCACGAACGCTCGTGACAGGGCGCTCCACACCAGCCCGAGGCTCACGGCTGCCCGAGATAACATGGCTGTTAACTCTAGGTCGGATCCGGCAGCGCTGACACACCTGAAGGTGGAGCACAGCCTAATCGTCATCCCCAAAGGACTCTATCCCACCTTGAGATGCGGCGACTGACATCTCGCTGCTATCTGGAGTGTGAATGAAACGAACGGGGCGTCAGAGACGGTCCCGCCGCTTCAGTCCAGCACTCGTGGGAAGTGATGTGCGAGAGGGGGGCGTGGCCCGAGGAATGATCATCGGGGTTCTTAATACCACGGCACCACCCTTAGCTCACCCTGGCCACCAGCCAAAGTACCAATAGACAGCATAGACAGCAACGGAGATCGATCGCACCCGGAAGTGCACGGGCGAACCGTCTTGAAAAAGCCACGCGTTAGCTCTTGTTGTGAGAGGAAAGCTCTGCAGAGTGCCGAAGCGCCCAGGTAAAACACACACAGCTGTTGCAGATCACTGCACAGATCAGCAGGCAGGCAATGTGAGATCGCTGGAACGCGCCATCACACCAACACCCTGGAGAACCGCTCATCTCGAAGACTGAAGAGATGACTTCAGAATTCAGGCTTGTAGGAGTGAAGAGATGCTCTTGGCTCCAAAGCAGAAACATAATGCGATGTTGCCAGCGTACTTCCTTATATACCCACATGGTGGGGCGGAGTTACGCATGCAAATTCCGCATGCCCATGGCATTGGCACTGCCATTGGACTCCTCGAAGGTAATTGCCTTCTAAGCGAAACCCCCATTCGTTAGTCACTAACGTTACGTCGTAGTGACTGAATGAAAGGGAACTCTGGGTAATCAAGCCCTGATTCACAACAGGCTTAGCATAGCTTGTTTGCTGCGCTAACACCAAACTGCTGTGCCACAGGTTTAAAACGTGACAATACAATGTGGTACTAGAATGTAATTTAGCAACAGACAACCAATGATAAATGCTAAAATAAACCTCATTGAACATTCATAGGCTTTTTGCAGATGCCGAATTTTTCACACGCTAGCTGCATCCGAAATGGCATATTTCGTGGCAATTAAAAAAAAGTGTGCTCTATATAAAATGAATGTGTGTATATGAATTAAATCAGTTGCGTCCCTTCACTGGAATTTACAACTCCTCATCCGTGTCCTCATGGGATAGTAAACTATCCAAAAATATGTCTATCATATGGGCACTTCAAAAATCTCACCGATAGTAGTACGTCATCTGGATATTTTTTGCCTACTATTTGCCACTCTTTTCATATACAGTTTTTCTCCTACTATATAGTAGGGAAGTGTGCATATTAGGATACAGGGATTGTGTGTAGTATCTGTGTAGTAGGAAACAGTGATGCAGTGATGCAAGTGTTAACCGAAGTGAGGCTGAGACAGAGTGGCCAGACTAAACCCAGTTTCACAGATAGGGCTTAATTTAAGCAATGATTAGGCATTAGTTCAATTAGGACATGTAATAGCTTTTATAAACATGCCTTAGAAAAAGACATTACTGATGTGCATCTTGAGACAAAACAATGGCACTGACATATTTTTAAGATATGTCAGTACAAGTTGTTTTCTGTTAAAACAGCTCAATAATGCATTTTGTCTGGGACTAGGCTTAACCCTTACAACAACAACAAAAAAAGAATACTTCAAGTAAATTTTATTATGAATACTTAAGTAAAGTATATTTTCACATATACTTTATGTAGTAAGTATCCTAATATCAATGTGACAAGGTTCGTTGGGTGTGAAAGGAAGAAGGCAGGGTCGGCGTGACTGGGACTCGTTTTCGGGAACTCTTTTCGGGTAACATATAAAGTCGCGCACACAGCGCTCTCAAACTCAATCAGTATAACTTGTTCTCAGTATTCTCTCTCAGCTCCGCTCTCCAGCCACGAGTGCCCAGTCTGAGGCTGCGTTCGAAACCGCATACTTCCCTACTATATAGTATGTAAAAAGCAGTAGGCGAGCGAAGAGTATGCTCGAATCCTTTGTATTCATAAAAGAGTAGGCGAGAACTACCAGGGTTTTGGAGTATTTCTCGCGAGATTCGGACGTGCGTATACTGTTGTTGCGTTCGAATATGCCTACTTACCTACTATATAGTAGGCGAAAACAGTATGTGAAAGGAGTAGTATGTTCGAAACCTCAGTAATCATAAAAGAGTAGGCGAGAAGTTCCCGGATGGCCTACTGATTCCGCCCAGATTTTGAAGCACCCATCGTTGGATACTTTTCTGTCCCTGCCTTCCCATGAGGCCACAGGAAAGGATACGTCATTAGCGAATATGTCGGAGAAGGGAAACGCGGGTGTTTTCAAATGTGAGTATCACAAACCCAAATCACTGTTCCCTTGTGTTAAAATTGCATTTGTTGAAGTACTGTAGAGTAAACGGTTGAATAGTTGAAGGAGTAAAGACGACAGACAGTATAGTATAGTTGTGATTGTGCTGTAAAAACACGCTTTATTATGTAACTTATAGCTAACAAGGGATCTCCAGTAACACACATACGAGTCTCCAAAGTGGATTTACACACATTCTAAAACATATGCATCTTATAGAGTCTTACTAAATGTCAATTTAACATCTGACAGGAAAATCTTCAATAAGTATTGCAGATGAGCACATCACAACATGAAATAGACATCTAAGTAATGTATGTGTGCTGTTATGTAGAATTCAATGCTGGCAACACTGTTTACATTAGCTGAATGCAAATAATGTAAATAAACAAATGTACATAAAGTAACTTAACATAAGTTATCTATTGTATTTGTCCATTAGTACTATTGATAAATTGAGGAACATTTGTGTGGGATTTAAAGTGAGTTAATACATAAGTAACTAAAATGTAGTATTGAGCACATAAACACAGAGGTAACGTGAATCTTGTTTGGATGTTATAGGGACAGATGAGCTCACACGTGTGCTTATCCAGTGGAGAGTGTCTCATGAAGCCCTCTTCACTGGAAAGCGGAATGCTGCCATCAAAGGCTTTGAGTGAGTATACTACAGAAATGGATTAAAATCTATTTAAATCTTAAGTAGTATTTTTAATTTTTATTATTGTAACTTCAAACATTACAGGTATTCCAGTTTTTTTCTGATTATTTATGTCTGCATTTGCTACAGAGCTTTTGTGGTGGAGCAGGGCCTGCAAGGCACGGTGATGGCGGCGTTTGTAAAAAAAAAAGGGAAAACCTAAAACAAAAATATAAACTACGATTCCTTTCTTACTACTTCTACAGAAATCAAATGACATTGTGCTGTTTAAATCACTGCTTTTGTATTGTGTTTGTGCATTTTTATAGGATCTGAAATGCCGCAGAGTGGCGTCAGCACTGAGGATGGGGAGCCCACAGCAGCATCCTGGAAGTGGTATAGTGCCATGGATGAGGCAATTGGGGGCAGACCCTCCATCACTCCAACTGCCCTAATTGCCTCATCTGGCCCGGATGTTGCTGTGGCCTCTTCATCCTCAGCAACGCCTGAGCCAGCGAGAGGAAGAAAACGGACGAAAAAGATGGCAGATTTCATTAGAGAGATGGAGGAGAGGGAAGCGGTGAGAGAGCGGGAAGCGACTGAGAGGGAGGAGAGACGATGGAGAGAAATGGAGGAGAAGGAAGAACGGCGTGAACGAGAGAGACAAGACAGAGATGAGAGACAAGAACGTGAAATAAGACACAGAGAAGACCGATGGCACCAGGACGCAAGTGTGAGAGAACGTGAAGCAAGAGTGAGGGAAGACCGATGGCACCAGGAAGCAAGTGTGAGAGAGGACAGGAGAGAGAGGGAGACACAGGAAAGGGATGAGAGATTCCTTCGTCTTCTTGAAGTAATTTCCCAAAAATAATATATGACCCAAAAAAATTATAAATTATGACACTAAAGAATCTTCTGATCATTTACAAATGTTGAGTTGTGAAAAAAAACATGTAATTGAATTTATTATAAATACAAATATTTTATATATATATATATATATATATATATATATATATATATATATATATATATATATATATATATATATATATATATATATATATAATATAATATAATATATATGTATGTATATGATTAGTACTCTGTTAAAGTATCACCAAATGTGCATAATATACTGTGAATGGCTACAAATTATATATATATATATATATATATATATATATATATATATATATATATATATATACTATGGCATCCTTCTGTCTCTAGAGACAATGGAGTCTGCACCTGAGTATTTATTTAATTGTGGGGCAGCAGCGCCGGCTGTGGCTGAATAAGCCGATGCGGGAGTTGCAGCTCCTGCCGCACTTGCTGCAAATGTAGTCCGTGGTGGGTACTATGGGGGGAGCAGTGGTAGGCTGGGTTCTCTGCTGTTTGCGGCTCTTCCTTTCCTCGCGCTGGATCTCTCTCTTCTCCTCAGCCTGCATGACGCCGGTTTTGACATTTGCACGCCAGCTAGAGCGGTCGGAAGTTGCTGTTTCGAGATCTGCTGGGTTGATGTTACATGACTTCAGATCCCTCTTGCAGACATCCTTGTAGCGCAGGGCTGGTCGACCGGTTGGCCGTGTACCGATGGCGAGCTCGCCATAGAGGATGTCCTTCGGGATACGGCCATCATCCATCCTGCAAACGTGTCCGAGCCAGCGCAGGCGCCTCTGAGAGAGGGTGGCGAAAATGCTTAACAAGCCTGCCTGGGCCAAAACATCTGCGTTGGAGACACGATCCTGCCAGGTGATGCAAAGGAGCCGTCTGAGGTTGCGCATGTGGAAGGCGTTCAGTCTTCGCTCTTGGTGCGTGTATAGGGTCCAAGCCTCACTGCCATACAGAAGGGTGCTCAGCACGCACGCTTGGTACACTTTCATCTTTGTGTTGAGGGTCAGCATGGGGTTGTCCCACACACGCTTTGCTAGGCGGGCCATGGCGGTTGCTGCTTTGCCTATCCTCATGTTAAGCTCGGCATCCAGGGATAGGTTGCTGGAGATTGTAGAGCCGAGGTATGTGAACTTATCCACCACCTCCAGGGTGTGATCTCCGATGGTAATTATGGGAGTGGTGCTGACATCTTGACCCATGATGTTGGTCTTCTTAAGGCTGATGGTGAGGCCAAACTCTGTGCATGCCTCCGCAAAGAGGGTGATGAGTCGCTGGAGATCGGCTTCCGTGTGAGCAGTGAGGGCGGCGTCATCGGCAAAGAGCATCTCCCGGATGAGGACCTTGCGCACCTTGGTCTTCGCTCTGAGGCAGGCAAGGTTGAATAGGTTCCCGTCGCTCCGTGTGTGAAAGAAGATGCCATTTTCGGACTCGCTGAATGCGTGGCGCAGGAGCAGGGAGAAGAATATGCCGAAAAGTGTCGGGGCCAAGACACACCCCTGTTTCACGCCGCTCTTGATTGGGAAAGGGTCCGATGATGCTCCGTCGTACTGAACAATGCCAGACATGTTGTCGTGGAATGACTCAACAATCTTCAGAAGCTTGGGAGGACATCCAATCTTGTGGAGGAGGGCGAAGAGGCCAGACCGACTGACCAAGTCAAACGCTTTGGTCAGGTCGATGAAGGCGAGGTACAGGGGACGTCGCTGTTCGCGGCACTTTTCCTGCAGCTGCCTGAGAGAGAACACCATGTCGATGGTTGATCGCTTGGCCCGGAACCCACACTGTGACTCGGGATACACACGGTCAGCAAGTACCTGCAGGCGGTTGAGGACAACCCTGGCGAAGGCCTTTCCCACGATGCTGAGGAGAGAGATCCCACGATAGTTGTTACAGTCGCTGCGGTCGCCCTTGTTCTTGTAGAGCGTGACGATCTTCGCATCCCGCATGTCTTGTGGTATCATTCCCTCTTCCCAGCACTGCAGCAAAAGCTCATAGAGATGTCCAAGGAGGGAGCTCTCTTTTGTGGCCTTCAAAATCTCTGGTGGGATTCCGTCACTGCCTGGTGCTTTCCCGCAGGACAGCGAGTCAATGGCCTTACTGAGCTCCTCGATGGTGGGTGGCGAGTCAAGTTCTTCTATAGTGGGCAGTGGGGTGGTGTTCTCCATGGCTATGTCAGTGACGACATTCTCTCTAGAGTACAGCTCCCCGTAGTGCTCAACCCATCTCTTCATCTGCTCGCCACGGTCCTTGATGATGTCGCCGGAGGTGGACTTAAGGGGTGCGATCTTGATGACACTTGGTCCAAGTGCTTTTTTCATCCCCTCGTACATGGCACGGGTGTTTCCACAGTCTGCAGAGGTCTGGATGTCACTGCAAAGCTTCAGCCAGTAGTCATTGGCGCACCTACGGGCGACCCTCTTGGCGTTGTTGCGGGCTTCTCTGTAGGCGGCCAGTGTTTTCTCGCAGGGCTTCCTCTTGTACTTGAGAAGTGCAGCACCCTTGGCAGCTAAGGCAGGCTCCATCTCTTCTATCCCAGCCTCGAACCAGTCCTCGTTCTTCCTGGCTCTCTTTCCGAAGGTGTCTGAGGCGGCCTGGTATATGGCATCACGGATAAAGTCCCAGCGTGCTGTGGCACTGTCTGTGGGGCAGTCTTCCAGGGTCTTATCAATGACCTCGGCAAAGCGTTCACGCAGCTCAAGCTTTGAGGTTCTGGCCGCGTCGATGCGAGGCCGGCCCTTCTGCTTGGATTGGTGGGTCCTTTTGGGTCGGAGACGCACCATGCTGCCGACCAGGGAGTGATCGGTGTCACAGTCGGCACTGTGGTAACTGCGCGTGAGGAGCACGTGGTTCAGCATGGGTCTTCTAGTGATGACGAAGTCCAGCTGGTGCCAGTGCTTCGACCTGGGATGTCGCCAAGATATATATATATATATATATATATATATATGTTATTTATTTATTTATTTTTTCTTAGTATTCACAGTACATTATGTACCTTTGGTGATACTTTGTGATAGTAATATACATAAATTAATTTAAATATTTATAAAGTGGTGAATACATATGTTAATGACTGGTGCAATGTACACCAAAAAGCATACACTTTAAAACATTTTATTGCATATGATCTGGCTTGTAAATGCATACAGAGCACATGCAGGGATATTCAGACAGGTCATGGAGGGCTACGGCCCTGCAGGGTTCAGTTCCAGCACACCTGTCTGTAATTTCAGTAATCAGTTATTAATTGCTTTGATGGGATTGTTGAGGTGTGTTGAATTAGGAAGGAAACTCTGCAGGACATCGGCCCTCCATGATTTAAGTTGACACTGTTTACACAAACTACCTTCAGTTTCGCATTAAGTGCAAAAGAAAGTAACTGAATAATAGGTTAGTTCACACAAATGTATGAATTCAGTCATTGTTTACTCACTTTCATGTTTTTCAACAAAAACAATGGGGATTGAACAACATGAAGCTGTGTAAATAATGACTGAATGTATATCTGAGTGTAATAACCATGAGCCCCCAAATATAAATTGTCTGAAATCTATGTGTGCATTTACATTATAGTAGGACCTTCAAGAAATAAACTAAGAATTAAGCAGCTTTATTGAGCATTCGTGCCTGAGGCACTTTCTAAAAAGGATTGCTGACAACATGAATTGTAAAATGTTTTATTCTTTTTCACAGGTAATCGTGCTCATGGAGAGCAGGCACATTGATGTTAGGAGCAGAAACAGCAGCAGCCAGATTGTCCCGCACATGTGCTCCCACTCTTGCTTCAAGGTTGGGGGGTTCAGGGGGGCCGCCATTGAGGTCTTCCTCATCCTCTGCCTCAATGATGTCCCCATTGAGTAGAGCGAGATTGTGAAGCACAGCGCAGCACGCGATCACCTCAGGCACGAAGGCAGGGCTCACCTCTAAGGCCTTGAAGAAAATGGAGCGCCAGCGTGTCTTCATCATACCAAAGGCTCGCTCTACTATGTTTCGTGCACGGGAGTGCTTGCTGTTGAAACGAGCCTGCACAGGGTTCTGCACAGGCTCTCTGTACGGGGTGATGAGGCAGATGGGTGCACTCAGGCAAGGATAGCCACCATCCCCGAGGATGCACTTGCCTTCAGGTGGATACAGGCTGCCAGCATACACGGGGCTGTTCCTCAGCACCCTGGCATCGTGCACAGACCCAGGATATCCCACAAAGACATCAAGGAATTTCCCCCGGTGATCAGTGATGGCCTGGAGTTGGATGGAATTAAATAACTTCCTGTTGAAGTAACAGTGGGAGTTATTTGCTGGAGGTTTAATTCGGACATGACAGCCGTCTATTGCACCAACTGCTCTGCTGAAAGCAGGTGACCCAGCCAGCTGTGCAAATCCTGCTCCCACTGCCTCCAGGTCATCTCCGGTCGGAAAACAAATCACCCTCCTCAAAATTCCCATGATGGCCTTGCTCACTCTGTGCACAATGTCATGCACAGAGGTCTTGGGGATAGCAAAGGTCTGTGACACCACCCTGTATGATGCTGCATGGGCCAGCCAGTACAGGAACACAAGCACCTCGATGTCCCGTTCCCATCCATGGTCAGATTCCAGTCTGACTGCAGCAGTGAGGGACATGATGGATGGCAAAGACAGGCGAAGGTGTTCACGGTGGTCAGCTGCTTCATCAAAATAAAGCTGCAGAATTGGCACAGCTCGGCTGAGATGGCAGTAGGATGTGGGGTTCCCCGCCTGCAAATATGTGATAGTTTGTTAGAACAATACATTTGAATAAAGTTTTGTTTCATGTGTTGTTGAGTTTTGTGTTTATTTCTTGTGATAGGACATTAAATGAATAACAGTAACTATTTTGTCAGAAAATCAAATATAATAAATGTATGAATTCATGGTTGACTGAAAATGTATGCATTCACATCAGCTGCATTTGTCTAGTGTGTATTGATGCATAGCTATATCATTTGACAAAACAAATTACATTTAGCTTGTAGTAAAACATATAAATGCTTAGTAATAAAATATGTCTTACAATTCAGGATTGGTCAGCATTTATCATTATTATAAATGTTGGAGTTGCTTCGTTTGCAATGCAATTCAATCTGGGGTACTTTAAATTAAGTAGTGATACTTACATTTTCCGAGTATAAAATGAACATTCTTCTCCAAAAGCGAGATCTTCGAGCAGCTGCCCGACGTCTCCTTTGCGCAGACATCTGTCTCATTTGTGCAGACATTCCAACCATTGCAAACACTGACGAAAAACGCACTAGGTAGGGTTTTCGAGTTACTGATGCAATCAGGTGTTAGTGCACCTGTCACTCATATATTTTCTTTTTATTGTCATATCTTTTCTTTCTTTTCTCTTTATTGTTTTATAATTGCATGGTTGTATCTTTAACATTCATAATTAGAAAAAAATACCATGGGTTTGCATACATTATATACACAGGAAAAAGCACAATAACAAGGTTAAATATATTTGAATAATTCATCATAATGCAATATATTTTTTTATGGGATGAAACGAGTTAAATTTAACAAGAAAAAGAGGGAAATATAAGGGAGATTTAGGGCGCTTTTGCTTGCAGATTAATTTTTTTGCCATAAAACAAAGAAATGAACAACATTTCAAGAGATCAGAATTTTGGGGTTTGGCAATACAAAATTATATCTTAAACATAAAACTATATATATATATTGCTTATACTGCAATCCCAAAATAAATGGCCAGCTGTTTGATCAATATTAAGATATTTATAAATAGATTAATTAAACCTGTCACTCATTTCAAGTTGCGCTCGAGATAACGTCGTAGGTCACATGATAACGTCAACATGGCGCATAAAGTGCGGATCGCATTCATACTTAACGAGATCAGGCAATATAGTACCTACTCTTTTAGAGCTCGTTAAGTAAGTACTTATTGAAAATGAGTACCTACTCAATGAGTATGCGGTTTCCGCATACTTCCCTACTATATAGTATGTAAAAAGCAGTAGGCGAGCGAAGAGTATGCTCGAATCCTTTGTATTCATAAAAGAGTAGGCGAGAACTACCAGGGTTTTGGAGTATTTCTCGCGAGATTCGGACGTGCGTATACTGATGTTGCGTTCGAATATGCCTACTTACCTACTATATAGTAGGCGAAAACAGTACGTGAAAGGAGAAGTATGTTCGAAACCTCAGTAATCATAAAAGAGTAGGCGAGAAGTTCCCGGATGGCCTACTGATTCCGCCCAGATTGTGAAGCACCCATCGTCGGATACTTTTCTATCCCTGCCTTCCCATGAGGCCACAGGAAAGGATACGTCAGGCGGAGAAAAGCGAATCAAATGTGAGTATTACAAACCAAAATCACGGTTCCTTGTGTTAAAATCGCATTTGTTGGACTACTGTAGAGTAACGTTAAACTGTTGAATTTGTTGAAAGTGTAAAGAAGACAGACAGTATAGTGTAACGTTAGTTGTGATTGGGCTGTAAAAACACGTTTGATGTATGAGCTCCAGTAGGCTAACACACACACACACGTCTCCAAAGTGGATTTACATAAACGATATACTTAAAGATAAAGATGCTCAATAAATGTTTATTTAACATCTGACAGGAACATTTTCGATAAGTATTGCAGATGACATCACAGCATGAAATAGACATCTGATCAGAGTGATGTGTGTGTGTGTGTGCTATAATGTAGAGTTCACTGTGGTCAACACTGCTTACTTTACATGAACGTGAGTAATGTTAATAGAGCTACATAAAGTAACTAAACATAAGTTATCTTTTTTATTTGTCCATTATACTGTTGATGAATTGAGGAACATTAACACATCAGCAACTACCTCAACATTTAAGGCTATTGAGCACATAAACTTTTATGCTTTTATCAAGGTGTTGTTTAAGATACAGGTAACATGAATGTTGTCTGATGTTACAGGTGCAGAAGAGCACGTGTGTGTTTATCTGGTGGAGACTGGAGAGAGGGTGATGAAGGAAGGCTGTCATCAAAGGCTTTGAGTATACTACAGAAATGAATAAAACATACATTTAAATCTTAAGTTGTATTTTATTTTAATTTCAAACAGTTATTTAAGCACTTTTCTGATTCTTGATGTCTGTTAATTTGCTGCAGAGCTTCTGTGGTTGAGCCTTGCTCAAGGACACACTGGTGGTGACGGCTGCGGAGATCCAAGCAGAAACCTTCAGCTTATCAGTTCAGTGTTTAGCCCACTACACCACAAAAGTCATAAAGCTACAATACAAATAGGATGTAATTTTAAAAAATATTAAATCAAATATGGCAAGAAATGTGATGCGGACAACATGAATTGTAAAAGGTTTACAGTAGTCATGCTGATGGAGAGCAGGCACACGGATGTTTGGAGTAGACATCAGCAGTCAGATTGTCCCGCACATGTTCTCCACTCTTGCTTCAAGGTTGTGGGGTTCAGAAGGGACAGGAGGGACATGATGGACGGCTAGGACAGGCGAAGGTGTTTACGGTGGTCAACTGCTTCATCAAGCTGTGTTGAGATGGCAGAAGATGTGGGGTTCACCGTCTGTAAATGTGTGATGGTTTGTTAGAACAATACGTTTGAATAAAGCTTTGTTTCATGGTGACTTATTCATTTGTGATGTTTACTTTTATTCATTCTTTTACTCATTAATTCATGTTTCCTATTGTTGTCAGTAAATAAAATATTTTATTAACTCATGCATTTATTCATTGCTTGAAAATTGGTATTCACATCGGCTGCATTTGTTCTAGTGTATTTTCATGCATCGCTATGTCATATGACAACAAGTTGCATTTTGCTTGTTTTACTAAAACAATATAATTTTCAGTAAACAAAAGTAATATAATTAAGTATTGGTCAGCATTTGTTATTATTATTATTGTAAGTGTTTTAGTGGGCAATTTTGAATGGTAATAACTTACATTTTAAGAGTATAAAATCAACAGTGTTCTCCCAAGGTGAGATCTTCGAGCAGCTGAAAGAGGTCCTCGTTGCAGACTCTGAGGGAAACTGCACAGGTCGGGTTGTGGAGTTGCTGATGCTTTGAGCTGTTACTGCACCTGTCACTCATAGGCCTATCTTTTATTTTATAATTACATGGTTGTATCTTTAACAATCCTAATAATAAAACAAATATCATGGGTTTGCATACATTATATACAAAGAAAAAACAATAACAAGGTTAGATATCTTTGAATAAGGGATTGAGGGATAAAACAGGAGTTTAATTTAAAAAGGAAAATATAAAGGAGATTTAGGCCAATTTTGCTTGTGGATGACATGTTTTGCATATAAAATAAAGAAGTTAACAACATATTTAAGAGATCACGATTGTGGGTTTTGGTAAGGATAAAACTGGGTCAGATTAGTAGGGTTAATATCACAAAATAAATGGGCAGCTGTTTCTTCAACAAGCCCACACAATTAGCAAGTTTAATCAATATTAAGATATTTATAGATCGATGAATTAAACCTGTCACTCGTCTTTCAAGTTGTTGCGCTTCAGATAACGTCGTAAGGTCACATGATAACGTCAAGTACTTATTGAAAATGAGTACCTACTCAATGAGTATGCGGTTTCGAACGCAGCCTGATGTGGCGTTCACACCGGACGCGATTCGCGCGAATAATTCGCGCTAATCGCGCGAAGATGGACGCTTGAACATTTTGAGTTCACTCGCTTCATTCGCGCGTGTAATTCGCGCGAATCGCGCGTGAAAAACGCGTGTGACAACTACACACCAGACGCGAATTCGCGTCATGGGCGGGGCTTCTGCTCTATATGAGCTTTTTTGTAAAAAATACTACTATTAATGTGCGACAAAACGTAGTTTAAAGACTTTTTCAGGCGATAATATAGTTGTTTAAAGCTCAAATCTGTGGTTAATTTATAAAAAGAGTGCCTATTTGAGCATTTTATCTGGCGTTTTCGGAGTTGTGAGATCCAAGGCATCGGCGGCGCTCAGCGCTCGTGTACCCGGCGAGACCCGCCTTCCCTCGGCTAGTCCTTCTCACATTTGCCGCTGGCTCTGGCTCTTTTTTTCTGCTCCTGTCTCGTTGTGAAATGGCTCACTTGGCTCACAATAACTCACAATAACTCACTTTCTTCCAAGCAAGATCCTTTTTATTCCTTTTATTCCTGTTCCTGTAGTGATAGGATGATGTATTGTACAGCTCCAGGGTCTCCACATACGGCCACCATTATCTTGTCCTCCATTGTTGTTGGGATTTCTGCCTCCGCTTGTAAATGCGTCACTACTAGAGCAAGCTCGTGATTGGTTAACGCGGCGCGAAATATCCGCCAGAGTTCAGATTTTTCAACTTGAGCGATTCGCGCGAATCGCGTGATTCGCGCGTTCAAAACGCTCAATTCGCGTCATTCGCGCCGCCTCAATCGCGCGAATCTCGCCGCCTCATTCGCGCGAATCGTGCCGCAGAATGCCATTTCGCGTCTCTGCATTGACTTAACATGTAAATCACTCGCGCGAATCGCGTCCGGTGTGAACGCAGCTTTAGTCTCTCCCTCTTTCCTGTTTGGGGAGCGGCTTTATCCGGTCTCTCCGCGCCAATCACTGCACTCAGACACAGGTGTTTATCGTTATGCACTTGACCTACTTTCTTACCGCTAGTCTCCTCACTGGCTGCGTTCGAAACCGCATACTCATTGAGTAGGTACTCATTTTCAATAAGTACTTACTTAACGAGCGCTAAAAGAGTAGGTACTACATTGCCTGATATCGTTAAGTATGAATGTGATCCGCACTTTATGCGCCATGTTGACGTTATCATGTGACCTACGACGTTATCTGAAGCGCAACAACTTGAAAGACGAGTGACAGGTTTAATTCATCGATCTATAAATATCTTAATATTGATTAAACTTGCTAATTTTGTGGGCTTGTTGAAGAAACAGCTGCCCATTTATTTTGTCATATTAACCCTAATCTGACCCAGTTTTATCCTTACCAAAACCCACAATCGTGATCTCTTAAATATGTTGTTAATTTCTTTATTTTATATGCAAAACATTTCATCCACAAGCAAAATTGGCCGAAATCTCCTTTATATTTTCCTTTTTAAATTAAACTCCTGTTTATCCCTCAAGCTTATATGAAATAAAATTTAATTGCATTATGATGAATTATTCAAAGATATCTAACCTTGTTCTTGTTTTTTCTTTGTATATAATGTATGCAAACCCATGATATTTGTTTTATTATTAGGATTGTTAAAGATACAACCATGTAATTATAAAATAAAAGATAGGCCTATGAGTGACAGGTGCAGTAACAGCTCAAAGCATCAGCAACTCCACAGCCCGACCTGTGCGGTTTCCCTCGGAGTCTGCAACGAGGACCTCTTTCAGCTGCTCGAAGATCTCACCTTGGGAGAACACTGTTGATTTTATACTCTTAAAATGTAAGTTATCACTATTCAAAATTAAGATTACCCCAGAATGAATTGCATTGCTAGCCCACTAAAACACTTACAATAATAATAATAACAAATGCTGACCAATACTTAATTATATTACTTTTTTTTTTTTTTACTGAAAATTATATTGTTTTAGTAAAACAAGCAAAATGCAACTTGTTGTCATATGACATAGCGATGCATGAATACACACTAGACAAATGCAGCCAATGTGAATACCAATTTTCAGTCAAGCAATGAATAAATGCATGAGTTAATAAAATATTTTATTTACTGACAACAATACGAAACATGAATTAATGAGTAAAAGAATGAATAAAAGTAAACATCACAAATGAATAAGTCACCATGAAACAAAGCTTTATTCAAACGTATTGTTCTAACAAACCATCAGGCATTTACAGACGGTGAACACCACATCTGCTGCCATCTCAACACAGCTTGATGAAGCAGTTGACCACCGTGAACACCTTCGCCTGTCCAGCCGTCCATCATGTCCCTCCTGTCCCTTCTGAACCCCACAACCCTGAAGCAAGAGTGGAGAACATGTGCGGGACAATCTGACGGCTGATGTCTGCTCCAAACATCCGTGTGCCTGCTCTCCATCAGCATGACTACTGTAAACCTTTTACAATTCATGTTGTCAGCATCCCATTTCTTGCCATATTTGATTTAATATTTTTACAATTACATGCTATTTGTATTGTAGCTTTATGACTTTTGTGGTGTAGTGGGCTAAACACTGAACTGATAAGCTGAAGGTTTCTGCTTGGATCTCCGCAGCCGTCACCACCAGTGTGTCCTTGAGCAAGGCTCAACCACAGAAGCTCTGCAGCAAATGCACAGACATCAAGAATCAGAAAAGTGCTAAAAATAACTCTGTTTGAAATTAAAATAAAATACAACTTAATATTTAAATGTATGTTTTATTCATTTCTGTAGTATACTCAAAGCCTTTGATGACAGACTTCCTTCATCACCCTCTCTCCAGTCTCACAGTGAACTCTACATTATAGCACACACACATCACTCTTATCAGATGTCTATTTCATGCTGTGATGTCATCTGCAATACTTATCGAAAATGTTCCTGTCAGATGTTAAATAAACATTTAGTAAGCATCTTTATCTTTAAGTATATCGTTTATGTAAATCCACTTTGGATTACATAATAAAACGTGTTTTTACAGCCCAATCACAACTACACTATACTGTCTGTCGTCTTTACACCTTCAACAGTTCACTCTACAGTAGTCCAACAAATGCGATTTTAACACAAGGAACCGTGATTTTGGTTTGTAATACTCACATTTGATTGGCTTTTCTCCGCCTGACGTATCCTTTCCTGTGGCCTCATGGGAAGGCAGGGATAGAAAAGTATCCGACGATGGGTACTTCACAATCTGGGCGGAATCAGTAGGCCATCCGGGAACTTCTCGCCTACTCTTTTATGATTACTGAGGTTTCGAACATACTACTCCTTTCACGTACTGTTTTCGCCTACTATATAGTAGGTAAGTAGGCATATTCGAACGCAACATCAGTATACGTACGTCCGAATCTCGCGAGAAATAGTCCAAAACCCTGGTAGTTCTCGCCTACTCTTTTATGAATACTATGGATTCGGACATACTATTCTCTCGCCTACTGCTTTTTACATACTATATAGTAGGGAAGTATGCGGTTTCGAACGCAGCCACTGTCTCCGTCTGTGCAGACCTCGCGAAACCACGCCCTCCTCGCCACAATCAATTTACTAGAAGTATACTTCTAGTAAGTGGTACTCCACTTACTAGTATACTTCTAGTAAGTGGTACTTTTAAGTATACTTTAAGTGTAAAAGTAGTAAACTTTGAGTACAGAAGTTTTTTTTTTGTACTGCAATACTACACGTGAGCTTTATTTTATCTTCATGCATCCTTTATTATCAACACTTGAATGTGGGTAAATTTAATTAAAAAACAAGATTAAATAAACAAACAGGGCATGTAAACTAGGCACGACTAGAACAAGAAAGTCTTTTGGGCAGTAGTGAAAACAGACAGTAACCAAGACACACTGACAGAGAAGCAAAGAAAGAGAGAAGCATGGAGAAAATCAATGCAAAATGAGAGACAGGTGTGTGTGAGGAGAGCTGGGGCACTAATTAGAATGAGGTGCAGCTGTGATGGCAGAGTGAGTGGAACTGACAACCTGAAGCCTAGTTCAGACCATAGATATCCATAATAAAGGCTAGATGTCTTACAGCGGAGTCTCTAACGTCATCACCGGCGGCCATCTTGTCACAGGCAGGGCTCTGTGGCTCCTGATGTGAGTGATCTGCACGAACACAAATACTCTTATCTTGCTGAAATCTTGACGGATTTACAAATGGTTTGGTTTCTTACAAACGTTATTAACGTGGCTATAATTATGGATAATTTTTCATAAGTATTCAGTGTCATAACTACATCTCTGACGTTTATAACAAAGTTATGGTTATTTAAAAAGTGCAAGCATTTAAAAATGTGAGATGGTGGTTGTGGCGAGCAGCGAGGCCGAGGGACCGTGAGGGCGGGACGAGGGGCTAGTTGCAGCGATCTCGGCCCTCACGGAGGAGTGAGGGAGTATAAAGGAGGAGCGACGACAGTGAGGGACGAGAGAGGACCAGGCCTGGATTTTATGTTAAGTTTTATTTATGTTCTGTTATGTGTTCGCTGCAGTCGTCCGTGAGGGGCTGCAGATTTTTATTTTCATTTGTGTTTGTTTGTATGTAGGCGGCAGTCGTCCGCAAGGGGCTGTCGCCGCCATTTTATTTTGTGTTTGTTTGATTAAAAGTTCTTTTGATTGTCCGCCGGTTCCCGCCTCCTTCTTCCCGTACAAACAAGCTTTACTACAGTGGTCCAGTGGGTTAAACCATGGAACTGATACGCAGAAGGTTGCTGGTTCGATCCCAGCGGTCACTACCAGTGTGTCCTTGAGCAAGGCACTTTACTCCATGTTGCTCGAGGGGGATTGTCCCTGTAATAAAGGCACTGTAAGTCGCTTTGGATAAAAGCGTCTGCCAAATGCATAAATATAAATGTAAATGCAAGCACCCATGAAAACAATGTTACGAGTGAGCGAGTTGCCTGTGACAAGATGGCCGCCAGGTGCGGACGTCGACCTCCATTGGCCAGCAGCGTGGATGAGACGTCTAGCCTTTATTATGGATATCTATGGTTCAGACTGCAAACTTGTCGGATCACAGTTCTTTTCACACTGCATGACTATCTTGCGTGCACAAGCACCGATTTGCCTATGATTTCAGGCATTTGTTGGCAATTTCGCAAAACTGTCGGCGAGTCAAAATTGGGGCTAAAATTGTTCAGTGTGAACTTGGCATAAGACACAAACACAACAGAAAAGCTGATGATCAAAAAGGGATCTGTTTCAGAAAGGTGGTTAAGTGAAAACTCTGAGTATGTTAACCCTGAAATGAGGGAACTCTGGGTTTTCTGTTTCAGAATGGGAGGTATGTTAAACATGAGAAAGAAGGGTAAGTCAAGCCCGTTTCTAAAAGAGAGGTAACTTATACTCAGAGTCAGTTACCAGGGTAACTTACTCTGTGAACCTAACCTGGTCTGGAGCAGGTTTTCTAGCCTGGGAAAACCCAGACAACTTCCAGCAAATTTAGATTTGCTCTGCAAGTAGTCTGGCAAAGAGCCCATTCAAGCCCATTTCTAATCCCTCGAAATCGGGGCAGCAATCAGAAACTTTGGAGCAGGCTTTACACGATGACGACAGCGCAGTGACGTTGAAGCAGATTTGCCACCGTGGAGCATTACTTGTTCGAATCAGCTATCGCGTCTGTTTTAAGCGATTTAAACTTTTCCTTTTCATTAAAACCCGAGCAAAGAACAACACTCCTTCATATCTAAAAAAAGATGTTATTGCTGTCTTACCGACTGGATTCGGCAAAATTCTGATACCAGCTTGGCCCTTTGGTGGCTAAATGGGTTTTAGCAAGAGCCCTCTGGTAGTGTTAATGTTTCACAAAATATAGTTTTAAGTCCTTTCAGGCGAGAATGTAGTTGTTTAAAGCTCAAATCTGTGGTTTATTTATAAAGAGAGCGCCTTTTTGAAAATTTGATCTGCCGTTTTCGGAGTTGTGAGCTCCAGTGGATCAGCGGTGCTCAATCGCTCATTAACCCCGCCCTTTCCTCGGCCAGTCCTTCTGCCGTCTTCCGCTGGCTCTGATGTCTCTGTAGTGGTTAAACATAAGATATGATTCGTCTTGTCTTGTGTAGATCTAACGGCTGATCTTTGCTCTCATTAATCTATAATTTGTTCCCTGACAGATCGTTTTGTCTGAGGGCAAAGTGAAGTTTCATAACTTTATATTTTTAAGCTATTAAACTTTACCGTTGTAGTCTCAACGGTAGTCTTTACCGTTGTAGTTGTAGCGCTGACTTTGTTTGACTGAATTGCTTTATATATGCATTGAAGATAATATGCATTGCCTGCACTACAGACAAATATGCTTTGTGTGGCTATAATATGTTTAATTTTTTTTTAAATGAAAATTGAAAGAGGTAGAGTGGTGTTTTATCATATTTTGTTTTATTGTAGCCTAAAATATACAAATATATACTGAGTGATACTGTCAAGAATGCTGCTTGTCCATTAGCAGAGTAGGCGGACTAGTGTCCTCTCGTTCTCGGGAGTTCGTTCTCCGTAGTCAAACCTGGCAAGTCACGGACGCAAGTCAGAAGTTTGCGTACGAAATATGTCATAAAACACCACTGCCTCATTTCATATAATAAAATAAAAAAAATCTTAAACATAATAGCCACACGAATGTGGTTCAGGCAATGCGTAGCTAGGCCTACATTGATAATCTTATATATTTATAATAGAACGAAGTATAAAACACCCTGCCTCTTTTCGTTTACATTTAAAAAAATAATATATTAAACATTAATATGTGGTTTAGGTAAGGTGACCAGATTTCTGAAATGGAAACCGGGGACATTTCCTATTTGAGAACACAAGTACAGACAAGAACGCATATTGAGAGATGGCCAGAGTCTGAGATGTTTCTCTGCACACTGCATACGTCATCTCCCTCATCGCTCTGATTGGTTTAAGGTCTATCCAATTGCGCCGAGATGCATTTGAGCGACGCCTGTTGGTGACGCCCCTTTGGAAATGGTTTGTCTTTGAAGCGTTGCCAGACCATAACTCAGTTACTACTGAGAATGGTCTGGTTTTAACCAGGCTACTTTTCTTCTGTAAACCCAGAGTTTCTTCATGTCTCTTCCCCCTTTTTAAAGCGCAAGCAGTATTTAAATACTTTATTCATTCATTCAAACTGTACAAATGGTTTTCTTTACTGAGTATTTTGTCGTATTTCAAGTACAAATATAAAAAAATAATAAATTAAATCTAAAGTAAGCTAAGTTTACTTAAAACAAATTAAATTATCAGCCACTTGACAAAATACAAAGTAAGAAAAGCATTCTTTGCAGTGTAGGAGCATTCATTCATTGCTCATATTTCATCATGAGGACACTGTCAAAGTGACAAAAATGGCATGTCCTTTTATACAGGATCCTGACGTTCACTTGATAAACCTCTAGAAGTAACCTAATAATTAGAATTTCCTTTAGGATTTCCAGTGGTTGGACGCATTGATGACACTCATATTCCCAAATGGATTACTGTATGGAATGGACGGATGCAAAATAGTAGTCCGAGATATATGCCATAACCACCACCACAGCTGTTAAATACATTTATTTACAATTTTTATGGTCATGGTTATTTCCTACAAATACTTTATTCTTTTTCCTGTTGGATTTTAATATTCTTCCTCCATCTCCTCTTCATCTGTCAGTGGTGCTGGTGTTTGGCTGGCCTGAGTAGAAGTCAAATTAAACTTAATTAAACTAATTAAGAATTAAACTTACATATTGACCCGGAAGTATGCAAACATCTTTTTGTTGGGTGCTGTTGCCATGGTGAATCATAATTTCGGAGCTCCATTGATCGTGGCTTTTCTTTGTTTGGGTGCATGTGCTTAACTCAGAGTCAGTCTACTCAGAGTTGATTAAACTAGCTCAATTCAGCTGTTCTGAAACCCAAAACTCAGAGTTTCCCATTTCAGGGTAAGTCAACTCGGAGTTCAAGTTTAAACTCAGAGTTGGTTGAACCTCCTTATTGAAACGGGGCCCCAGAGTCCTGACAGACATTTATTAATTCATTCTAATTCAGTTTTTATTTAATTTTACTCTGCAAACTCTCTGTTTTGGGGAAGGTTACAACTTTGGTGTTCAACATATTGTTGCAGAAATGCAAACAATTAAAGATATTGAAATTTCAACTTCATTAGGTTAATTTTATATTTAAGTTAGCTTTAAGAAAATAAATATGTAAAAGTTTTGTAAAATGAAATATGATTATAAAATTAGTTTGAGGTAAATTATCTTTACAATTTCACATGGGTTTGATTCAGATTCAGTTAAATGGTCAGTTTACACCCAGATGGTGCAACTGAGGTAAATTTAGCCACGGGAACACTTTTTTTTTAATAAGTCATATTTTTAGGACCCTTTGTCATAGATGTATTCTGATCAAAATCATAGAAAATGTTGTATTAGTTAACATTAGTTAATGCATTAGTTAACATGAACTAACTATGAACAACACCGGTGTTCAGCATTAGTTCATCTTTGTTAACATTAGTTAATAAAAATACAGCTGTTCATGGTTTGTTCATGTTAGTTAACAGTGCATTAACTAATGTTAACAAGATTTTAATAATGCAAATTTTTAAATTAACATTAACAAAGATAAAAAAATGCTTTAAAAGTGCAGCTAATTATTAGTTACTAATGTAGTTAACTAATGTTAACTAATGAACCCATTATTAGTTACTAATGTAGTTAACTAATGTTAACTAATGAACCTTATTGTAAAGTGTCACCAAAACATCCTGAAATAACTTAAAATAAATACATTGTACTTCTGCCTAATCCATTTCATTCAGTAACTTTAGGCAGTTTTGAATTTATATGCTGTTTAATATATTATGATCACGTTATTTTACATTCGCATAAGCAATCTTCTATCATTTGTGTCTGCTTCTTTTTTCACCTGTGTTTTGACCCGGAGATTGTAATCTTTCAGAAGATGCGTAATAGTGCCCCCTACCGTATAACAGTGAAAACATGGATTGCCGGAAAAAAATCTGTCAAAGGCGGGGGAAGAGTCAAGTAGATTTTAAGTAAATTACACTGCCATTTGCGGTCTGACAAAGTGTGATGTTTCGTCATGAAAGAGGAAGCTGTTGTAAGTCAGGCATACAATGTCCGAACCGCCCCAAACGTCACACGTTTGATAAGAGACCTGGCCTGAAGACATCAACATGCGAATATTTAGTTAGTCATAGCGCCACCTACTGGAAACAGGAGATGGCATTATTTACACTGTAATTCACTCCCAGAAACACATTAAAAAATGCTATCAAGTCCCAAACATGCTAGGAACACGTTACATCATGCAACACTTGACTAAGTGCTAATGTATGCAATTAACGCCACGGAACAGGAAGTTGTTGTAACTTAAACATACAATGTCTGATCTGTCCTAAACTTCACATGTTTGATAATAGTCCTGACCTAAAGACATCTACACTGTTATATTCAGCTATAGTCAAAGCGCCACCTGCTGGTAGTAGGAAGTGTGGCACATCAGAATGACTGCCATTTTTCTCCTATATTTACCTGCTTAAATGCATGTCGCCCACTATTCACTGTTTTCTGAGGCCACCAAGTGGTGGTGCGAGGGCCCTTTCATCGCTGCTTGCAGCTTCAATTTATATATTAGAATTTAGTTAGTTAGTTAGTTACATAGTTATTAAAGTAAACATAACAACAAATATTAAACACTGTAATTTGTGCAAATTTGTACTCAATCATCACTCAGAGGCATGATGGGCAGTAAGTAAGTAAGTAAGTAAGTAAGTAAGTAAGTAAGTAAGTAAGTAAGTAAGTAAGATCAGTTATTCACTTTATTGCCTGTTACCTTGGCAAAAAAAAACACTTACCATAAACACAAGGCCTTATCATGTCTGGACATTTGTTGACCCCAATGTATGAGTGTTTTGGCCCACATCTTAATGTGACACAAACACACTTGTGTCTCAGTCTGTCACTGCTTCTGAGAGCTTCCCAGAAGCTGTCTGTGACAATGAGGAAGTTTTGAAGATTTTGTGGTCACAGTAGACAGACAAGAATATATGAAAACAAAGCCAAGTACATCTTTAGCCAAGGGCTAGACCGCTTTGACTGAACACTATCTGCTCCTCCAACCATGAAGAACACACAAACCCAACGCAAACAAACATAATTTTCCTGTGAGATTATAACTCATTACTGACTCTGAGTCAGTCCTTTGTGAGATGGTGAGTTTCACTACATGAAAAATTCTCAAATTTAGGTCATGCAAAATAGGAAATACTCACATTACTGTAAATAGCAAGCCATATGAATTGATAAAGTAATAAGACAGTACAGTGTGTTATAACAGTTCCATCATTTACAAAATGATTGTTCTGGCAAACTTCTGTCACTCCTCAATGCCTTGACGTTGTACGAACAAATATCAACTGAAGACTCTTTCGTTTAAAATCACACATGACATTTGCTGTAGTGTGATCGCTCTGATCACACTACAGCAAATGTCATGTGTGATTTAAAATCATTGTATTGCATATGAGGGTGTCATGCTTGAGCACGTATTTTAGTTTTTACTGCGCTAGACAAGCAACAGGAAATTGCTCATAAATTGTCCAGTTGTGGAACACACCCACTTTCCCATTCATGAATGTAAGAATGACGTCTCTTCAACTATGGGCACTTTTGGCTTGGTAGACTCTAGGTTAAAAATCTAGGTTCCCATTCAGTCGGTCACAGGAGGGAACGGAGACGCCACGTCGGAGTACCGACGAATAGGAATCTCGCTCGCGAGAGCCAATCTACTTCGAGTGTAACTAAACGATCCAATGCACATTGGCATGCAATGATTGCACCAGGTGCTCATACCACGCCGTGCGGGTATAAATGAGACACAGGTGATTGCATCAAATCAGCCTTTTGCTTCGGAACCGAGTGGTAAATGGTAACGCCAGATATCACTCACTACTTTGCAGTCCTGACTGAAGACGGAAGCTGCCTTTCGGAAACGATCTCTTCAGTCGGTGTTGGTGTGACGGCACAGCAGCGGGTCGCGTGGTTTTCGGATCATCTCTCTTTGTTGTTTGTCAGAGCAATCACAAAGGCTGTTCTCACAGCTGGTTCGGTGCGCTAGGTGGAGAGCGCCGAAAAGCCGTTCTTATGGCTGGTAAGAAAGCGCCTTCGTGTGAGAGAGCGCGCACGTCAGGCTGCACCCACTCCCTGACTGTGTCGCCGCGACCCCCGCCCCCTGTGTGCTTCAGCACTAAGGAGAGCGTCCTTCTGAAAGAGCTTACACAGAAAGAGCTTGCGTCTTTTTCAAGATGACATTCTTTCTGTGTGTTTCTGGATGCAGTGGTTACATGTCACCGAGGGATGGTCACCAGCACCTGGTGGATGACTCATGTTCTCACTGCAGGAACATGACCATCTCGGAGTTGCGGTCTAGACTCCATCTCGCAAGGAGTGGAGTCCCAGTGCCTCTGCCTCGATCTAACCCTCAACAGAAAGTTACTTCAGGCATTAGAGTGGGTGATCTGAGAGTTACGGTGGAACCAACCCCCGGGGAACCCTCATCCCTCTGGCACTCCGCAGCCAGTAGAGCTGCCGTTGGAACGCGGTGGGCCATCCATGAGGTGTGCACCATCCGTATCCTTTGGAGCTTCTCTCGAGGAGTTGGGCTCTAGTGGAACCTTCCACCGTGTCCCGAACCCTCAAGGTTGGACGTTTGGTTTCTCGGGGTGCTGGTTCTCAGTGCCCCATCCCGGTTCCTTTCTTCCCGGAGGTGCATAAGGAGCTCACTAGGTCATGGACGGCACCTTTTACTGCCCGAAACCGGCCCAGTGGATCCTCCTCCCTCACCACCTTCGATGGCAGACATGCAAAGGGATACACGCAGGTTCCTCCCATGGAACGGGACGTTGCTATCAGTGTTAATTTTGACAGCAAATTTTTATTTAGTTTTAGTCATTTTAGACTAAAATGCCATTTAGTTTTAGTCATATTTTAGTCACCTGAATTGTTTTTAGTTTTAGTCTAGTTTTAGTCGACTAAATATCATAAGATTTTAGTCGACTAAAACTACAGTAGATTTAGTCTCCTAAAATCTAATGAGTTTAGTTAAATTGTAATACATTAAGCATTTAAGCATTACATAACCGACTGTCACTTGAACTGACATTTTGAGATCATTTAGTTTTTGACATTAAAAATACATGAAAGAGCTCAATTCACTTTTTTGTTTGTTTTTTAAAAACATCTATATAGTTTTTATAACTTTGTATTTCTGTTTTAGTTAGTAGGCCATATCAGGTTAAGCTAAAGCTTCAAATAAGTTTGTTTATTATTTTGTTTTTTATTTCAGTTAACATTTATTTAATTTCAAGTAATGAAGATTTTTTAAATGGTTTTAGTTAACTATTATAACCCTGATACTTTATTGAATATCTGTCAAATACTGGTCTTTCCTCCTGAATATGAATTAAATGGGAATTAAATTAAATACAGTTTATTTTGTAACCAAAAACGAATATATAATGCGTGACTTTTAATGATAAACAAGCTCGAAATACACCCGGACTCTTATTTTGAAATGTCTACGCCTCTGTTGCAGTGGCAGCTGCTCATTCAAGTTCAGATAAGGAGATAAAATATGCATTGTTACAACCGTCTAAAACATATTACTATATAAACATCATAAGGTAAACATTGTCATTATTCATCAGCATTAGTTCATAAACAATTGCCTGGCATAAATGTGCGCTATTCATTGATTGTGAGTCGCTCTGCAGTGCTGTATTGAGGATGCGTGAGCCTGTAGAGTGCGCAACAGCGCCATGTTCTCCAGCGGTTAGATCAGCACGTCCAAATCAAATGTGCGCATCTGTTACACAGGACATCAGTTCTGACTGGATCTCTTCCCTAATCGTCCCTCCCTAACATTTTCGTCTCGTTTTTATTTGTTGACGAAAATGACAGTTAATTTTCGTCATAGTTTTTGTCATCTAACACTAGTTTTTATTTAGTTATCGTCTCGTTTTCATCAGTGAAAAAAGGTTGTTGACGAAAATTATGACGAAAATTATTCGTCAACGAAATTAACACTGGTTGCTATGCAACTGTGCCCTAACTCCACATCCAGGGGAAACCTGCGTATTTTCATGTCTCGATTCTTCCTCGACACAGGCCGTTTCTGCGCTTTGCGTTCAAGGGTCGAGCATATCAGTACAGAGTCCTGTCCCTGTCCCCCCATGGCTTCACAAAAGTCACGGAGGGGGCCCTTGTGCCCATGAGAGAACAGGGCGTTCGCATCCTCAACTATCTCGATGACTGGCTCATTATAGCACAGTCCAGGGATCAGTTGTGCAAACACAGGGACCTGGTGCTCAGACACCTCAGCCAGTTGGGTCTTCGGGTCAACTGAGAAAAGAGCAAACTCGCCCCTCTACTAGAAGTGTTGCATCCTCCTGGTCGCTGACACATGGCGCCTTGCTGTCAGACATCTGTAGAGCTGCAGACTGAGCGCCACCCAACACGTTCGCTAGATTTTATAGCCTACGTGTAGAGCCGGTCTCCTCCTGTGTTCTCACCTCAAACAGGTAGAAGCACTGAGAGGCCCCGGCTCTTGTTGGCTTGCTGCGCTCCGGCGCTCTTATTCTCCAGAAGCAAACTCTGTGAGTCATCCATCACCCTCTGTGCCGGACGTGGCGGAACGTCTGGCATCAGGCCCCTTGCCGCTGAATCCTTGAGAACCGGTATTGGGCTCAGGTTATATGAGTGACCCTGCGGGGATCCCATATATCTTTCCACGGTTGCTCCTACGGGAAGCCCGTGTCTTTCCCTTGGGAGAGCCTTCCCGTCAGTGGGACTGAGCCCCCTCCTCCGTTGCGGGCTACGGCTCAGCATTGTACTCCACATAACTCCTTCGGGGTAGGATGTGGGCTCCGCAGTGTCCCTTCTCTAGGGCACGCATTCCCAGTGTTATCCAATAATCACTGAGCGGGTCATGCGGAACAGCAGTGATGGACTTCCCGGTGTGAGCCCCATCTCATCAGGTAAGAGAGCTCAGGCGGCTCACACAGGGCACTGGATGGGGGCAGAGGCCATGGCACTTTGGTAGGGATTCCTATTCGTTGGTACTCCGATGTGGCGTCGCGAGTGACCGACTGAATGGGAACGTCTCAGTTACGTATGTAACCCTCGTTCCCTGAAGGAGGGAACGGAGACGCCGCGTCCTGTCGCCATGTCCTCTGTACCCTGCTGGGGTGCCTGTCTACCTACTCGGCTCCTCAGCAAAAGGCTGATTTGATGCAATCACCTGTGTCTCATTTATACCCGCACGGCATGGCATGAGCACCTGGTGCAATCATTGCATGCCAATGTGCATTGGCTCGTTTAGTTACACTCGAAGTAGATTGGCTCTCGCGAACGAGATTCCTATTCGTCGGTACTCCGACGTGGCGTCTCCGTTCCCTCCTTCAGGGAATGAGGCATTATTTTGTGACTACTGAAAAAAATTGCACAATTCTCCTTGAATAAATATTTTCACACTCCTTGCATCATTTGACAAAATTGCAGCTTTATTGAAAATGACTTGCAATAAAAAATATGTGTAAAAGAGGCCCCGGCTCTCATAATTTGTGTAAATGTTGATTTAAATAAGGTTTATGTATTTTCTTTTTACTCTTTAAGTAAAATCTTTAAGTAAGATCTACAAATATAGAAATTCATACTGATATGGATATTTTTATGACTTTAAGATCATTAAAATCTAGGTCTAGGACAAAGGTACAACAAGAAAAAAGTAGAAAAAAGTTATACTTGTGCTAATTTTTATGTGACTTTCATGTAAACAAAAAAAGTGTTTAAAAAGAAATCTGTTTTTAAACAGACAAACATGTACACTTATTCACTTGTATAGCAGGCATGGTGCAATCTGAACCAATAACCACCACAGTCATGTGAGTAACTGGACATGATGTCTGTCACACTCCACATTAGTGGTTAGAGTTTGAATTCTTGTTTATTTTAACTCTTTCCCCACCACTGAAAGCTCACCACTGAAAAAATGTTTCCGTCATTTATGTGACAACACTTCCCTGCCATTGACGGAACTTTCCAACTGTTTCCAACTGTTACTGTATAACAACTGTTATACAGTAGGGGTCGCTATGACACATCATCTGAAAGAGTACAGGATCTCCAGATCAAAACTCAGGTGAAGAAGCAGCAGAAACAAGCAATAGCATTTGTAAGCAGATGCATATGTAAAATAGCCAGTCATCAATATCTATACTACATCTATGTTTTGATCATCGTTTTGAATCCAATCTGGATGTAGGGGAGTGCGGGGCACAACCTAACGCGGGGTTAGTTGTAACACGCATGGTTTAACACTTTCCACACATGCCAGGATGACGAAACTTAGTGTATTTACTCAAATCAAATCAAATCACTTTATTTGTCACTCTACATATGCACAAGTGCAACAGTAGGTGAAATTCTTAGGTGCAGTTCCGAGCAACATAGTAGTCATGACATGACATGTACAACATTTAAAGCAGCATCAGATTACACATCTGATGCGCACACAATTACTCACAGCACAGTATACACTACAATAAACAATAAATAATTTACACAATGTGAGTGTAGTTCTCACAGCTTTAAACAATATACACATACTTACAATATACATATACTTTAAACAATATACACTAAACATACACTAAACAATATACATTACGCTATAATAGTAATAATAATATACAACGTATAGTATAAAATATTATTCACAGATTGAAAAATTGAAATCCAAAGTGCAATAGATGCTGTATGATAAATAAATGTGTATATAATGTGTGTGTATCTACAGTGGGTTGTGCTGAGTGATATTCTGTCCAGTGTGTGTTATGATCCTGATGGATCAGGAGTTAAGTAGTCTGATTGCTTGTGGGAAGAAGCTGTTCTGGAGTCGGCTGGTGCGTGTTCTGATGCTGCGGTACCGTCTGCCTGATGGGAGCAGTGAGAGCAGCCCATGGTTCGGGTGGCTAGAGTCTCTGATGATCCTCTGAGCTCTCTTCACACACCGCCTGGCGTAAATGTCCTGGAGGGAGGGAAGCTCACCTCCGATGATGCAGCTGGCCGTGCGCACTACCCTTTGCAGGGCCTTGCGGCTGCGGGCGGTACTGTTGCCGTACCAGGTGGTGATGCAGCCAGTCAGCAGACTCTCTATGGTGCAGGTGTAGAAGCGTGTGAGGATGTGGCGGTTCATTCCAAACCTCCTCAGCCGTCGCAGGAAGAAAAGGCGCTGATGAGCCTTCTTCACAACGGCCTCGGAGTGGACGGACCATGAGAGTTCCTCTGTGATGTGGACACCGAGGAACTTGAAGCTGCTGACTCTCTCCACCGGTGCTCCATCGATGGTGATGGGGCGGTGTTCTCTCTCATTCCTCCTGAAGTCGACCACCAGCACCTTGGTCTTGCTGACGTTGAGGGAGAGGTTGTGCTCCTGACACCACCGTGTCAGAGTGTGCACCTCCTCTCTGTAGGCCGTTTCATCATTGTCGGTGATAAGACCTACCACCGTCGTATCGTCAGCAAACTTGATGATGGTGTTGGAGCTGTGGGTTGCCACACAGTCATGTGTGTACAGGGAGTACAGGAGTGGGCTGAGAACGCAGCCCTGAGGGGCTCCAGTGTTGAGAGTCAGTGGTGAGGAGATGTTACTGCCCATTCTGACCACCTGGCGTCTGTTTGACAGGAAGTCCAGGATCCAGCTGCATAACAGGCTGTTTAAGCCTAGAGCCCGGAGTTTCCCGTCAAGTATGGAGGGCACAATGGTGTTGAATGCTGAGCTGTAGTCCACAAACAGCATTCTCACATATGTGTTCCTCTTTTCCAGGTGGGAGAGAGCAGTGTGAATTGTTGATGAAATGGCATCATCAGTGGAACGGTTTGTGCGGTATGCAAACTGCAGTGGGTCCAGTGAGGGGGGGAGAACAGAGCAGATGTGGTTTCTGATTATTCTTTCAAAGCATTTGCTGATGATGGGGGTCAGAGCAACAGGACGCCAGTCGTTTAAGCAGGTGGTTTTTGATTGCTTAGGTACAGGAACAATAGTGGACGTTTTAAAGCATGTGGGGACCACAGACAGGGAGAGGGACAGGTTAAAAATGTCCGTGAAGACTCCAGCCAGTTGGTGCGCGCACGCTCTGATCACACGGCCGGGAATGCCGTCTGGACCCGCAGCTTTACGGACGTTCACCCGCCGGAAGGATCGGGTTACATCCGCGACAGATACAGAGAGTGCACTAACCTCTGTATCTTCAGCCGCGAGCTCTCTCTCCGCGAGGGCGGTGTTAGTTCCCTCAAAGCGAGCATAGAAGGTGTTGAGCTCGTCCGGGAGAGAGGCAGCGGTGTTCACGGTGGAGTTTGTGTTCCCTTTATAGTCCGTGATGGTGTTAATTCCCCTCCACATGCTTCTGGAGTCGGTGGTGTTGAACTGTCCTTCAATCTTGTCCCTGTACTGGCGTTTTGCTGCTCTGATGGTTTTCCGGAGGGCATAACTTGCTTGTTTATGCTCCTCCGCGTTACGGGAGTTAAAAGTGAAGGTCCGCGCATTGAGTGCCGCGCGAACATCCCCATTTAGCCACGGCTTCTGGTTAGGGTACAGCCGAATTGTTTTGGTCGGAACAACGTCATCTACGCACTTCCTGATGAAACACGTTACGCTATCAGCGTAAACCTCGATGTCGTCATCAGAGGCCGACCGGAACATCTCCCAGTCCGCGTGATCAAAACAGTCCTGTAGCATAGAATCTGATTGATCCGACCAGCACTGGATGGTTCTGAGGGCGGGTGCTTCCTGTTTGAGTCTTTGCCTATATGCGGGCAAAAGTAGGATGGAAGCGTGATCCGATTTGCCAAATGGTGGGCGCGGGAGGGACTTGTAACAATCCTTGAAGGGAGAGTAGCAGTGATCTAAGACGCGGTTCCCTCGCGTGTTGAAGCTAACATGTTGGTGGTATTTGGGTGCGATGCGCTTGAAGTTGGCTTTGTTAAAGTCTCCGGTCAAAATAAACGCAGCGTCAGGATGCGCGGTTTCCTGCTCACTCACTGTCCTATACAGTTCCTTTAGTGCCCGGTCTGTGTCGGCTTGTGGGGGAATATACACAGCTGTGATGATGACCGCTGTGAATTCCCTCGGTAGCCAGAATGGTCGGCACAGAAGCATGAGAAATTCCAGATCAGGAGAACAGAAAGACTTGATAGAATGTACGTTCCTCTGATCACACCAGGATCGGTTAATCATAAAACATACACCCCCGCCTTTGCTTTTCCCGGAGAGATCTTTTTCTCTGTCCATTCGATGCACGGAGAACCCCGCGGTTTCGATGGCCGAATCTGGAATCTCAGCAGACATCCAAGTTTCTGTGAGGCAGATAATGCAGCAGTCCCTCGTGTCTCGTTGGAAAGAGATCCGCGCTCTCAGCTCGCAGAGTTTATTGTCCAGAGACTGAACATTTGCCAGTAAAATACTGGGAAGCGGGGGTCGGTTTGCGCGGCGTCTAACTCTAATGAGTACGCCAGCTCTCTTCCCTCTTCTCCGGCCACGTTTGCGCGGTCGGGCCGTCCAGACAAAGAGCTCCGCTGCTGTGTTTGTAAACGGCGGTTCATCACTGAAGAATTTAAAGTCCGGTTTTCGGTGTGCGATTGCCGAACCAATGTCCAAAAGTGTCTGTCTGTCGTACGTAGTAAGGCAGACAACATCCAAGACAAAAAACACAAAAACTATAAACAGAACAAACAAAAAACTACAATGTTTCAGCAGAGCTCGCGACGTTGCGGCCATCCTCGGCGCCATCTTGACTCAATCTCAATCTCAATCTAGTTGCCAAATTACTAGTTGCCAAATCAACATTATTTAGAGAAAAAATTGTGCCAAAATTAAAAGAATTTTGGAAGATATCACTAAACATTTATTTAACAATAGCAAAAGTAAATTTCTTACTTAAAGTTATTTTTCATCTCTGTTTTTGTGTTTATTTAAAATAAGACAAATCTGATATTATATTAATCTTATGTCTGTCATTTAACAGTTGAGATAGTTCTTTAATGAGGATCTAACCAGCAGAATATACAAGCTGTGGTTTAAATCCCAGTTGTGCAGATGGGGTGCATTGTAACACTGCGTAACAATGAGCTCATATTAGAACTATGCTATAATATTCTATACTTTTATAAATACTTTTGAGAAACCACAAGAAAAGAGTGAATAATGACTGACTCAATGTTCAGAAAAATATTAATTATTATTATGATTTGAACTATGTTGTACAGCTGTATTTAGCGATGTGTTTGTTGTCAAACTCAATATATATATTTTTTTTAATGATTAAAAAATGCCATTATTTTATTTAAAAAAGTTAATGATGATTGTATTTTATTGACAAAATATTTTAGTTTGTCTTGGATATTTTTTTAATTATATCAGGTAACATTTTAAGCTGTCATTTGGTCATGTTACAATGTGCCCCTCACATTGTAACATGACTCCACCTATGGGGCATGTGGTCACATTTCATTTCCATTCTTTCGGAGTAAATCAAGAAAAAAAGCATACACTGTATTGATGAAACAAAACCACATAAATGTACCAGACATGTGTAAAATTAATGTGGGAAAAAATAAATACTCTGAACCTCAAGTGGATTTACACAAACTGAGACAGTCCAAAAGCGTTAGGTTGTGCCCCGCTCTCCCCTATTCTTTGACAAAAATGCGATTTCCTCAGCTTTTTGCTCAAAATATTACTTTTTTATGAAACTTCAATTTTGATTCTCACGTCCCACTTCCTCACATGCTGCTTACCCTTAATAAATACGGAGATAAACAGGGTATACTCCTTGAGTATTTGCTTATAAGGGTTGTCAGACATAGCTGAAAGAAGGTGGGCTATTCCGCTTCTTGCGTCCCACTTCATCAACTGTTCGGCCCCACTTTATATTAGGTGGCCTTAAGTACTATTTACTTACATCAAAAAATAAGAACAATGTACTTACTGTGTTCAAATTGTATTGCAAAAGACCTTTGCTGATATTGAGGTGGGATACAGATAGAGTTAGGGACAGGTGTGGTGGTATCTGTAAGTTTAAGGGTAGGGTTAGGTGTAAGGGAAGTGTCAACTGTGTAATTACAAATGTAACTACAGAAATTAATTACAGATGTAATTACATGCAGGTATTTTTTTAAATGTAAGTACAATATAAAAACATGTATGTACACAATAAGTGCATTGTATCAAATGATTAATTAAAAACAGTGTCGCTAAAAAAAGTTTTGATGAATGACGATTGTAATGAAGACGATTACAGTGACTATAGACTATAGATTACATTAGGCACACGCAAGTCTGTTATTATTGATGCACAAACAAACTGTGTATGTGCACTCTCATCTCACTGATCACTATAACAACATATTCCTGCATGAATGCAGTTCAATATATTCACGTAGTTGTGAAAATGTATGTACTGTGAGTGTTTTATAACGGATGATCTCCGAAGAAATGTGTTTTGAAGTTTGTGAGGATCTGTGGTGTTTATGTAGACATAGGCATCAGATGCGGCAAAAATAGACATGATTGCTTGTTCTGACAGAGGAACTGTTCACTAATGACATCAACCCGCATTCAGACCGTTTCCACACATTCAGAATGTTTTTATTTTTCATTTGTATTTTGCTGTGTTTAAAAATTGTGAATGTATCCGTATAGTATGCAGTCCTTTGGCATCTCCCTGTGGTGTTGTGTGGTATGGCAAGTTGACTTGTGCTTATTTGTTTAACTTACTGTATAACTGAGCAGAGTGAGTACTCGTAAAGAATGTCTGCAGTGACATTTTTGCAATGTATTTCTGCAACAAAAAAACCCACTGACGGTTAAAGTCCCAGTGAACCGGAAGTTACAACTGATTTGATTTCAGTGCTGTGACGTATTTCCAAGGGAGACTGAATATTGTATAGAGGGCAGGGTTTTACTTCAGCGCTCCTCCTCTCCATCTCTCACTCATAGCAGACTAACGGTCAGAGGGGAGTGGTTAAGGATATTCAAACCCAAGCCGTCAAACTGACGTCATCTGAGAAGGAAGGCCATTCCAGACCGGAAGTTACTTTTCAGATTTTGAATAAAGATTACCACGGCAAACAATTTTTTTCTGTGTATTAACTTGCACAGATTAATTGTTCACCCTAAGACCATTAATGTTTGCTAACAAAGTAAATAAGGTCGATAAATAAATAAATAAATAAATACATTTTATACATTTTAAATACATTTTACATACATATTGCAGTATTGATTCGGAGAGGAGGGGGGCATTGGAGTAAAAAAGGTTTGGAACCACTGGTATAGAAGACAAAATGGCATCAGCATACACTGGCTTTCTTTATCCAACTGAGAGATGTAGTTTGCGTATCCTATGTTCTTGAAGTGGTTGGTGTTTTGAGACGCCATTCAGTCATCACCATGCTGATGCCAGATAGAACAAGATGAATCACACTTTGGAAATTGTGCTTTTTATGTGCACTGAAAAAAAAGAGGAGGACGCAAAAAATATATATGAACGCAGTCATGGCTATGGAAAAGAAGCCACATGGCATGGCAATTTTGCAAATGGAGCTTGATGTAAGTATTTTTAAGTTTTAGTGCCATGTCGAGTTGATCAATACACCATTTCATGTTGCACTTCAAGTTTTTAATGGCTAGTCAGTAGGGGTAGGTCATAGCAGCAAACACACTGTGAGATGATCATGCTAAATTTCTGATCAGAAATTTCGAAATCAAACCTACACCCTTGACTGTCCCCTCTTTGAACTGTCACATTATCGTGGTGGAGGGGTTTGAGTACCTGAATGATCCTAGGAGCTGTTGTCTGGGGCTATATGCCCCTGGTAGGGTCTCCCAAGGCAAACAGGTCCTTGGTGACGGGCCAGACTAAGAGCAGTTCACAACCCCATATGATAAGAATAAAAACAAGGACCAAGACGTTGCATGGCATGGGGAAGCCGGGGCCCCACCCTGGAGCCGGCCCTGGGTTGGGGCTCGTATGCGAGCGCCTGGTGGCCGGGCCTCCCCCCATGGGGCCCGGTCGGGCTCAGCCTGAACGAGTGATGTGTGGCCACCCTCCCGTGGGTTCATCACCTGCAGGAGGGATCATAAGGGGCCGGTGCATAGTGGATCGGGCGACAGTCGAGGGCGAGGCCCCAGACGACCTGATCTCTGGACACAGAAACTGGCTTTAGAGACGTGGAATGTCACCTCGTTGGCGGGGAAGGAGCCTGAGCTTGTGCGGGAGGTCGAGAGGTACCGACTAGAGATATTCGGGCTCACCTCCAAGCACAGCTTGGGCTCTGGAACCACACTTCTTGAGGGAGGCTGGACTCTCTACCACTCTGGAGTTGGCCATGGTGAGAGGCGGCGACTCAGCCGCCATGTGTTGGAGTTCACCCCGGTGAATGAGAGGGTCGCTTCCATGCGTCTTCGAGTCAGGGATAGGTCTCTCACTGTCGTATGTACCAATGGGCTGAATGGCAGTGCGGAGTACCCGGCCCTCTTGGAGTCTCTGGGAGGGGTGCTGGAAAGTGCTCTGACTGAGACTCCATTGTTCTACTGGGGGACTTCAACGCCCACGTGGGTGGTGACAGTGACACCTGGAGGGGCGTGATTGGGAGGAACGGCCGCCCTGATCTGAACCCGAGTGGTGTTCTGTTATTGGATTTCTGTGCTAGTCACGGTTTGTCCATAACGAACACCATGTTCAAGCATAAGGGTGTCCATCAGTGCACATGGCACCAGGACACCCTTGACCGGAGGTCGATAATCGACTTTGTGGTCGACTCATCGGACCTTCGGCCGTATGTCTTGGACACTGGGGTGAAGAGAGGGGTGGAGCTGTCAACTGATCACCACCTGGTGGTGAGTTGGATCCGATGGCTGGGGAGGAAGCTGGACAGACTCAGCAGACCCAAACGTACTGGATGGGTTTATTATAAGCAAGATTCTCGTGTTTGCTCTAGACAGAGTGTTATCTACTCAATTGCTTACACGTGACACGTAGAAACACAAGTAAATGTATTCCTAATATGATATAATTGAAAGAAATCTTCTTTTACCCATTGAGACATGCCCTCACAAGCACTCGTAAAAGCTGTGATTGAAAGGGGCTTTGCAAAATATGCTGTATTTCCGTAATTCGGCTAGGTGACACTAGTGTTGCAGAAACGACATACTTCATGTAAATTAATGGGATTTTTCACCCATTGTATCATTGCAAAAATTGTAAGTCCGATTACTTTTTGAAAATATGCAATGTTTTGAGGTATCATCCAGGTCTATAGAGCAAAAGGAGCTAGATGACTTCAAGTCCCTAACCTTAAGCCAGCACCGCTAATGATTGAAGTGACTTTTATGAAGGAACAGATAAACAGAGATGAACACACCCGCACCATCATCCTGGCCCAAAGCGAGACAGGAAATGACACAGGAGAGACTTCTGCCCATGCAGACTGGTGGCCAGGGGCCAGGCCACAGCAGGCAGACGTGGGAAACAGGAGACAGGGTGATTGACAAGCACAAAAGGCCATAACATAACAGAAGTTTATATTTTAAAGTGTGTGTGAGTGTGTGAAAGAGAGGAGAGTGAGGGGGAAAAGTGCTTGTTGTGTTTGTCCTTGATTATACATGGTTGTATAACCACTAATGTGGGTATGTGAATGTGGGGGTGTAGAGTGTGTTCTTTTGCCTGCATGTCCATATGTGTTTTAGTGTGTGTGTGTGTGTGTGTGTGTGTGTGTGTGTGTGTGTGTGTGTGTGTGTGTGTGTGTGTGTGTGTGTGTGTGTGTGTGTGTGTGTGTGTTATTGCTGACAGCAGTGCTCTGCTCTGATTGTTGGATGACTGCTAGTGTTGACAGGCTTCTATGACCTGATGGCGAGCGAGCATGATAGAACGGGTTTTGTGAGTCCGTATACGTGTGTGGATGTGTGTGAGAGAATCCCGCTGGCAGGGGATGTTGGGTGAATATCCGCATTTGGGATGGGCTGGCAAGTCTGTCCCATTAAGGGAACATTCCATTCAAAACTTTTCCTTGGCTAATCTGGGTTCAGGGATAAATTGTGGAATAGCACAAAGGATATCCTGTGTGTGTTGTCTGCGATTGTGATTCTTTCCCATTGTTTCTACCTTGGCATAACAATATTTTGTAGTACAGCCCTTTTTATTTTTTTATTCAGTCATTAAATGTAATGAGTTGCTGTAGCAGCACCAAATGTAATTGCAAATAAAGTACAATATTTACACTTTCTGAAGAAAATATTACTGGTACTTCCCCATGAACTCATTGCCATAATGCTAGGGTTCTGTGATGTTTCAAAGGTGTTCTCAGTGTTTTTTAGGGTGTTGCTATATATCTTCTGCAACAAATCTGGGAATTACTACTGGACACACTAATCAGTGCATTTAGTTACAAGCACATTGCACAGATGACAAGTTCAGACGCGCAAATGTAGATGGCACAAGTGCACAAGATATAGATGGACAACTAAAGCATTTAAACATATATATGGCACTTTCTGTAGAAAGTAAAAATACTTTCATAAACCTGCATTGCTGGTCACCAGTATAAGATGTATTTTGCATACTGGGACTAGTATGGGACGCTGGTTTCTGGTTTTAACTATACCAGCTCTAACCAGGTTAAACCAGGCTGTTCCAACATGGAATTAATGCAGGTTAACTGGATTTTTCAGCAGGGAAACAAATGTTGAGTGTTTATTAAAACTAAGAGTTAGGGGTGGTCTTTAGAGATCACTAAGGGGGGGGGGGGGGGAAGTTAGGACAATTCAAAGGGCCCACACACTTTTGGGGCCCCCGAGATTGGTTTTATTAGTAGTAACAGTACTAGTAGTAATGTAATAGAAATTATAAATGTATAATCTAACAAAGAGTTATAACAAAATAAATATAAACAAAATTAAATATAACAAAATTATGTCTTATTTTTGCATTTCCGGCAAAATCCAGCAAAACACTCCACTCATGAACCACTCACGCTCACGGGTAAAACGACATTTGCTCAAAGCCCACTCCGACATGAAATTTCTCTGTACCGTAGGCTACTATAATTGTTGTAGCCATTAAGAAAAAGTATTTAGTTTTATATTTATGTTTACATATTCTAATGTTATTTTGTATGTCTATGTTGTCAATCTGTCAATCTATGTTGATTATGAAAAGTGAACAGCATGAGTTAGAAAGGACACATCATAAGATGCGCAATGCCAGGAGACATGGAGTGGGTCAGACATGATTGTGACCACTTCATTAAGTTTTGTTTTGAATAAATTGTATCTTAATTTTAATCAATGTTTCATCAGCCAATTGGGGCATTCTGGGTTGAGCGAGCAGAGCTTAATTGGTCATTAAATATTATTAAATTGCAGACAAAGATTTTGGATAGCTATGGTGAGGCAGGGGGCCCAACTTCATATTCTTTTATAGGGCCCAAAATTGCTAGTGGCGCCCCTGATTAGGTCCCCAAGGTCTTGAGAATTAAGGTCCCAATAATACAACATCCATTTATGATTTTGATAAATATACACTGAATATGTTATTACATGCATGTATATATTTAAGAAAAAAATTATATTTTTATAAAAAATATATATTTATATATAAAATAAATTATATATACAGTATATACATGCACATATTTCTTAAATATACACATGCATGTGTGTATTTATATATATACATAATAGATATACACAGTACACAAACATATGATATATAAACACAAACTTTTATTTTGGATGCAATTAATCACGATTAATTTTCCCCCAGCACTAACTACAATACATTTAGGTGCAAATATGAACTGACACTATTTGCATTAAGTATAAATAACAGCTGACAATATTTACACTTGGTGCAAACAAATATTTTTGTTGTAAATAGCATCTATCATTATTTACATTTATTAGCAACTATTGGAATACTTTTATTCTTACTGGTTTGTAGAAGGGCTGACGAGTCGCTTAGCCACCAATGGTCATTTTTATTGGCCAGCTTGTAATTTTATTAACTTCTGAGCTTCTGAGAATCTCCTGAAAGAAGACACACACACACACACACACACAAACACAAACACAAACACAAACACAAACTCTTTACTAAACAGTGAAGGCTGCTCTCCACATCAGTGTCTCCACCACCCTTGCAGATTTGGCCTCTCCGTGACAAGTGATAGTCCCTAAATATAGAATGCTATCAAGGTCAGTGGCTATTTTCTTCTACTTAGGGTGGCCGTAAGCCTGTGTAATCAGGAAACAGATACTATGCTTTTCAGGTTCAAATCAACAGATAATGGCATTTTCTGAAGTTTTATCAAGGTTGTTTGAAACCGAAAGAACAAAGGCTAACAGTGTGTGTTATGTTTATTCATTATACTAGGTTCTGTCAGGTCCATTAAGTCAAGAACACACAAACAATAATAATAATTAAGAATTTTTATTGAATAGATTGCAAACAAGTTGATATTCCTGAATTGAAATTTGGCGGTATGGCTCTGTTCAGGGAGTCCTCTGACCTTTCATGAGCACCATGAAATAGCAGAGAGTCAGAGGACCAGCAGCAGCAGCATTAGGGAACGCTCACAGTTTAGGACTGAGAGCTAAAATATCCCCCTGTGAACAGAGCAGGCAACATGACAAAAGCAAAATGCCACGTTATGCATAAGGAGGAGCTGGGGAGGTGGCGGGCAGCAGTAGCGAGCAGCAAGCATGTATGAGCAAACCAAATGTGCTTTAAATAGGGCGCCTTGTTTGAGCTTTGGCCATTGAGCAGCGAGGGGAGTTAACCAGCTAATGCGGCTCAGCTGAAGCAGATCAGCTGGAGCAGATCAGCTGACGGGACAGTGTTGTTACAAATAACATAGCAGCGTCTTGACTACCTGGCCTGCCAGAACTGACGCTGACGCTCAATTTCTGTCAGGTCCATTAAGTCAAGAACACACAAACAATAATAATAATTAAGAATTTTTATTGAATAGATTGCAAACAAGTTGATATTCCTGAATTGAAATTTGGCGGTATGGCTCTGTTCAGGGAGTCCTCTGACCTTTCATGAGCACCATGAAATAGCAGAGAGTCAGAGGACCAGCAGCAGCAGCATTAGGGAACGCTCACAGTTTAGGACTGAGAGCTAAAATATCCCCCAACAAAACCACACCTGGCAATCCTCTGAGATACAGAGGATGATTTATTTAAACAATTTATGCTTAGTAATCTATGAATATATATGGATAATTGCAAGTTATAATTACTTTATTTTGACTAGATGAGCTACCCCCCCAAAAAACAAGTCAAGTCAAGTCAAGTCAACTTTATTTATATAGCGCTTTTAACAATGTAGATTGTTTCAAAGCAGCTTTACAGTGTTAAACAGCAAAATAATGCAGCCTAATTTTATTCAGCTGTATAGCCATTTGATGTCATCAGTTCATTTCAATTTCCATACGGTGACAGTGTGGGCTTTAGATCAATAATTAGATCAGTAATTTAGTTTACATGGTTAAATTAGTTTATTAATTAGATTTATTTCGATGTTTAGTTGAAAAATATAGTGTCCCCAACTGAGCACGCCAAGCCAGAGGCAACAGTGGCAAGGAAACCAAAACCCCATCAGGTGACCTAATGGAGAAAAATAAACCTTGGGAGAAACCAGGCTCAGTCGGGGTGCAAGTTCTCCTCTGGCCAATTTACAAACAACGTATTATTATTATTATTCTGGCTGCTTTACAGGTAAGAGGTCATAATAGATCGGAATATTAAAAGGACCGGAGGCAACACGCTGGAGACGGGTTTATTGAGGATGATGTTGATTAAATAATTATTAAAGTGCAATATTCGAATGATCGGAGGCAACACGCTGGAGACGGGTTTATTGCGGATGACATATCGATTTAAGTATTATTTAATGATAATATTCGAACAATCGGAGTCATCACACTGGTGACGGGTTTATTTAGATGCCGTGTCGATGAGGCAGTTGCAGGGGGAGGATAATTGACACGGTCTCTGCAGACACTTCGGGGTCCTGTGTTGGTCTTCTCTGGTCCACCATCTGATTAGGATACGGCCCAGATCTGGCTGACTGCAGTAAACCTCGGGATAAAACAGAGAGAATATCATTAGCGTAGATGCCATTCTTCTGATGATGTAACGAGTACATCAGGTGTTATGGGAAGTGTTCCCGGTTCCGGCTGACCTAGTTAATGCAGCCTAACAATCAATTAATTGATAAAGTGTTTTATGTGTATGCCACAGTAAAGAGATGTGTTTTTAGTCTAGATTTAAACTGACAGAGTGTGTCTGCTTCCCGAACAGTGCTAGGAAGACTGTTCCAGAGTTTAGGAGCTAAATAGGAAAAGGATCGACCGCCTGCAGTTGATTTGGATATTCTCGGTATTAACAACTGGCCAGAATTTAGAGATCGCAGTAGACGTGATGGAGTATAATATGTTAAGAGCTCGCTCAAGTATTGGGGAGCTAAACCATTTAGTGCTTTGTAAGTAATAAGCAAGATTTTAAAATGTATGCGATGTTTAATAGGTAGCCAGTGCAATGTTGACAGAACTGGGCTAATATGGTCATACTTCCTGGTTCTAGTAAGTACTCGAGCTGCTGCGTTTTGGACCAGCTGGAGTTTATTTATTAAGCGAGCAGGGCAACCACCCAATAGAGCATTACAATAATCTAGCCTTGAGGTCATGAACGCATGAACTAACTGTTCAGCATTTTGCATTGAGAGCATGTGCCGTAATTTTGATATATTTTTAAGATGGTAGAAAGCAGTTTTACAGATGCTAGAAACGTGGCTTTCAAACGAAAGATTGGTATCAAAGAGCACACCCAGGTTCCTCACTGACGACGAAGACTTGACAGAGCAGCCATCAAGTGTTAGACAGTATTCTAGGTTACTACTTGTGGAGCTTTTTTGTCCAATAATTAAAAATTCAGTTTTTTCTGAATTGAGTTGCAGGAAATTACCAGTCATCCAATGTTTTATGGCGGCTATGCATTCCGTTAATCTTGTGAATTGGTAAATTTCTTCAGGGCGTGAAGAAATATAGAGCTGAGTATCGTCAGCATAACAATGAAAACTAATGCCATGCTTCCTAATAATATCTCCCAGTGGTAGCATGTACAGGGTGAAGAGTAGCGGTCCTAGCACTGAGCCTTGTGGTACTCCATACTGAACTTGCGATCGGTGTGACATCTCTTCATTTACTGCTACAAACTGATAACGGTCGCATAGGTATGATTTAAACCATGATAAAGCAATTCCACTAATACCTACATAATTTTCGAGTCTATTCAAAAGAATGTTGTGGTCGATGGTATCAAATGCAGCGCTAAGATCGAGTAACACTAATAGAGAGATACAGCCACGATCAGATGATAAGAGTAAATCATTTGTAACTCTGATGAGAGCAGTCTCAGTACTATGATACGGTCTAAATCCTGACTGGAAATCCTCACAGATACCATTTCTTTCTAAAAAGGAACATAATTGTGAAGACACTGCCTTTTCAAGTATTTTTGACAGAAAGGGTAGATTTGAGATTGGTCTATAATTGACTAATTCTGTAGGATCAAGTTGCGGTTTTTTAATAAGTGGTTTAATAATAGCCAACTTAAAAGTTTTCGGTACATATCCTAATGACAAAGATGAATTAATGATATTAAGAAGAGGATCTATGACCTCTGGTAGCATCTCTTTTAATAGCCTAGTCGGTACAGGGTCAAGCATACATGTTGTTGATTTTGATGATTTAACGAGTTTAGCCAATTCTTCTTCTCCTATAGCAGTGAATGATTGTAATTTTTCCTCAGTGACACTACAATGCTCTGTCTGATGTGATACTGTACTAGACGGCTGCATGGTTAAAATTTTCTTCCTAATATTATCAATTTTACATGTGAAGAAGTTCATAAAGTCATTACTGCTGTGCTGTTTACAATCATCAGAAATTGAAGCTTTATTTTTGGTTAATTTAGCCACTGTATCGAATAAATACCTTGGGTTGTGTTTGTTTTCTTCCAAGAGAGTTGAGAAATAAGCGGATCTAGCAGTTTTTACGGCCTTTCTGTATGCGATCATGTGCTCTTTCCACGAATTTCGAAAGACCTCTAGTTTTGTTTTCTTCCAGCTGCGCTCCATTTTTCTGGCTGCTGTTTTAAGGGCCCGGGTGTGCTCGTTGTACCACGGCGTTGGACTATTTTCTTTAATCTTCTTTAAGCGCAGAGGAGCAACTGTGTCTAAAGTACTGGAAAAGAGAGAGTCAATAGTTTCTGTTGCAACATCGAGTTCTTCTATGCTATCTGGGTTGCTGAGGAGATGATACTGATGAGGAAGAGTATTTAAAAAGCAATCTTTAGTAGCGGCAGTGATTGTCCTGCCATTTTTTAAACGAGGGGGCGGCTTTGCAACTTTAGCTAAATTAAGTATACAAGATACTAAGTAATGATCTGAGATGTCATCGCTCTGCTGCAGAATTTCAACGGTATCAACATTAATTCCATGTGACAATATTAGGTCTAAAGTATGATTATGGCGATGAGTGGGTCCTGACACGTGTTGCCTAACTCCAATAGAGTTTAGTGTATCTTTAAATGCTAATCCTAATACGTCTTTTTCGTTGTCTACATGGATATTAAAATCACCAACAATTAGTACTTTATCTACGGCCAGTACTAATTCTGATAGAAAGTCAGCAAATTCTTTGATAAAGTCTGTATTATGCCCTGGTGGCCTGTATACAGTAGCTAACACCAATGTAGAACGGGTTTTGTCATGTACACTACATAGCGTTACATAAAGCACCAAAACTTCGAAGGAATTATATTTGAAGCTAGACTTCTGAGTAATACTGAAGATATTATTATAAATTACAGCAACCCCTCCCCCTTTACCTTTCAGACGCGGCTCATGTTTATAACAATAATCTTGGGGGGTGGACTCATTTAAGGTAATGTAGTCGTCAGGTTTTAGCCAGGTTTCTGTCAAACACAGCACATCAAGATTATTATCTTTAATAATATCATTAACAATAAGCGCTTTTGGGGAAAGGGATCTAATATTCAGCAACCCAAGCTTTATCAATTGTTCATCTGTATTATTTCTTTTGTTTATTTGTTGGACATCAATTAAATTTTTACTGTTGAATGGTTTTGATGTTTTTTTTGTATTTACTAATTCGGGGAACAGACACAGTCTCTATATGATAATATCTCGGTGAAAGAGTCTCTATGTGCTGGGATTTATCTGACTCCGGTGACGTGAGACAGCTAGCAGACGGTCGGTTTAGCCAGTTTGTCTGCTTCCTGACCTGGGCCCTAGTGAGTCAAGGTTTAGCTCTAAGACTATGTGCCAAATTACTAGAGAGAAGAGCGGCACCACCCCAGGAGGGATGGATGCCATCCTTCTTCAACAGGTCAGGTCTGCCCCAAAAACTTTTCCAATTGTCTATGAACCCTATGTTATTTTGCAGACACCACTTAGACAACCAGCCATTGAGTGATGATAGCCTGCTAACTATCTCATCACTCCTTCTAACGGGGAGCGGACCAGAACAATAAACAGCCTCTGTATAAACAGAAATTGAGTGTCTCGAACGATCGTCTGAGCCGCCCTTATTTAGCGATTTATATTATAGTAAAAATTATTAATTAATTACTGAAATGACTATTCAAGACCGCAATATCTAAAACATGCCGTTACCTAGAACTCTGTCTTTTAACTTTTTTAACGGTCTACAGTGTAAGCGCTATGAAGAGATGACTAAACCACCTTCTGAGATGAAGGAATTAAACAGCTGGTAGCGCATCCGGGGAGTTATAATGAGCAGAGCGCGAGCAAAATAATGATCAAATGTGTTTATTAGTGAAACGACTCAGAGACTTGAGCTCATGGCTTTCTGAGCGTCAAGAATAGCCCGAACGTCGGGACGGAGGTATCGTTCGTAAGCAGCAGAAGACCACCGCCCCATAGCTTTAAGGGTTAAAACCGGAGCAGATGCTGCCGCTGTTGTTGCTGCGCCGATGCGCAGAGAATGAGCAGTATAGCGGTCCGGGGGCAGTCCACAGAATTGGCAAAGGAGGCGTAGGTGACAAGAAAACCAGGTTCTGGACATTGTTTTCCCTGCCTGTGTGACGAACAGCGGCTCCTGCGGATCAGCACTGGGGCGGTACCTCAAATAGGACAACATGGAAGTCAGAGGACAAAACATAGTGTTAGATTCAGAGATGTACACGATTACGCCTTTAGAATTTTTATCAGTTTTGGAATGCTTTAACAATAATGTGAAATGGTGATCATGAATTGAGACATCAGAAATTGTTAGATTGAGATTTGGGTCAAATGAATAAGTGCGTGAAGAAATTTCACCACCCCTTAGAAAACCAAAAAAGGCTGTGAGAATGACAGTTTCTAACAACAGATCGGTGTACGGCCCAAAACACCCATCCCGTAATTTTGATATGATTTGTTTAACCAAAGGTAGAGTAAAAGGGAGACGTTTATCATTGCCTTGTGGAGATTGTCTTTTGATTCCGTTCAGCAAAAGGCGAATGGAAGGATTTCCCAAAATACTGGAGGCAGATGGATCCAGGCAGCGCATATGGAATTGAATGCCAGCGACCGTACTTTTGATTGAAGAAGGCTGCAGTTTTCGATCCTCGAAGCAGTGGACTATAAATGCACTAATATATGATATATTGACAGGCAGAGCAGCTACAGATGAAGAAGCACAAAAACTTATGAAATAAGACCATGCAGAGTCATACGATTTTAATGTAGAACTAGCCAACCCCCCCCCCCGCATGTACTGTGCAGCAGAATGCATATAGGATTGAAGAGGGTTATTCAATCTAGAATGGTTTGGCTGAAAGGTGGGCATTCCAGGCTTGATGGTGCTGCAGCTGGACACAGGAGATGAAACTTCTGAAAATTGAAACGAGACAAAGAATCGGCCACTTGGTTATTCAAACCGGGAATATGTTCTGCACGAAAAAAATAGTTCCCCATGACTGACAGCCATGTAAGACGTCTCATGAACCTGTTGATAAATGGAACGGATGAACGCCTCTTATTAATTATATTAACCGTAGCTTCGTTGTCGCAGAAAAACAGAATTTGTTTCCTAGCCCAGTGTTTACCCCACAGAATGCATGCAACGACGATCGGATACAATTCTAATAGGGCTGTCGAGGAATCACCGGCAGGTAAGGAACGCAATTCTTCTGGCCAGGTGGACGCAAACCATTCATTTTTGAAAATCCCCCCGAGCCCTATGGAAGGTGCAGCATCAGTATACAGATTAAGAGCTAAAGATGATTCCATGAAATCGTTTAGAAAAAAGGAAATGCCATTCCATTTATCTAGAAGAACAGACCAAAATTTTAGTTCAGATCTACATCCTGCGTCTAAAGTAACTATGTCACTGAGAGCTTTTGCAGATTTAGAAAGGTCAAGAAGCCTGGAAATAAATGATCTGCCTTGAGGAATTATTCTCATTGCGAAATTAAGGTGCCCCAAAAGAGAGAGCAAGTCCCTTTTTGAAAAAGATTTTGAATTTTCTGCGACTTTCATAACTTGTCTTATTCGAGTTAATTTCTCGAGGGGGAGTGAAGCTTGCATGCGATTTGAATCGAGAGAAATGCCCAAAAATTCGATTACTTTGACTGGACCCACGGTCTTTTCCTCCGAGAGAGGAACGCCTAATTCAGAAAAAGTGCGTTTAAGAGTCGAGATAGAGAAGTCAGATTTTTTGGAAGGAAAATCTACCAGGAGAAAATCATCTAAAAGATGAAGGACGAAGGATAATTTCTCGTTATTAAGAAGAATCCAGCACAAAGCTTCAGACAAGGTATCGAATATTTTTGGACTGCTACGACAGCCAAAAGTGAGTCTAACCGCAAAATAATTTTTTTTCCTCCACTGGACGCCGAACAAATGCCACTGTGAGGGATGCAATGGCATAACTTTAAAAGCATCGGAAATATCTGCTTTTGCAAGCCAAGCTCCACGTCCTGCCTTTTTAATGAAATTGATGGCATCATCGACAGTATTGTAAAACAGAGAAAATGGGGCTAAAGGAATAAGGCTATTGATGCTGTCAGCCAAACCATTGTGGGGAGCAGAAAGGTCGATAATTAAACGTTTTTTACCCGAATATTTTCGAGTGGCTACCCCTATAGGACTTACCCTAAAAATCGGAAAAGGAGAAAAATCAAATGGGCCTATCATGAATCCTTTCTTAACCTCTTTCTCGAGCAAGGTATCCACAGTTTCCGGCTCCTGAGACGCAGACAATAGGTTATGGCAATGAAAAGATACAGCAGGAAAATGCAGCAGGCCAGCAAAAAAACCCTGAACAAGACCAGTCAGTAAATAATCCACAAAACAGCGGTCAGGATGCTTTCTCAACGCCTGTCCCAGCTTGGGGACGTTAATGGGAGTTGATGGTTTTATTTCTTTCGCTCCATTTTTATGAAGCGGGTTCTCCTCGGGCACACAGACTTTGGGTGGGCGTTCCCACAGTAGCTACAAACATGAAAATATTTACAATTATGCATCCTACAAATATTTTCATTGAAATTAAAGCAAATAGGAGTACCAAAGTTTTTCACCTGGGGCCCAGATGTATGGCTCGGGCCGGGATGAGACATGGAAGAAATAGGCTTAGATTTAGAGCATAAATTAGTAGAATGCGAGAGAGAGCCGCAAACGGAGCAGGACAGGATTTGGTGACCTGTGAAGTGTCTACTTATGAGCGCGAGATCGACCACGGACCAGTCAAGTCTTTGATTAAAGCGTTGAATGAACATAGCTGCCTTTGCAGAAAAAGACTTGTGATACTCGTAGAACAAAACCCCACCGTAAGAGAGAGTTAGATCAGAAATAATGGCCAGATAGGTATCTAGTTCGGCTCTGCGCGCTGGTTGGACCTCACAAATAACATCCCTATAAATTCCAAAAGCGGTACAGAACTCAGGAAAAGTTAGAATTTTTGAAAGTCTAGGGTCCCCATCTTTTAGCTCGACCTGTACGTCACCACAGTCTACTATACGCCGTTCACACAGCTCGGAGCCCAGCAAGAGTTTAACGAGGTTAATGTCATTACCTGCCAATATCTGTCCCCTCAGCTGATGAGAGATGGCAGCAGCTGGTGGGAAAAAAGGCGAGCCAGTGGAAAGAGGTACGGCGGTTGCTAGGGTCCTTTTAGGTACAAATTCCGTGGTGACGTCATCAACTTGAGGCTGGCGCGGATCGGAGACAGCAGCGGTGGTTGAAGCCGGGGTGGATGTCGATTGAGCAGAGACGTGGGTCGAGGAAGGTCTAGAAAGGGAACCGTCTTCCAGTGTTGATATCCTAGCGGACATGTCGAGGAGAGAAGATTGGATGTCAGAAAGTGCCATGAGCACTGGATCATCTGCTGAGAAAGCACTTGGACCCGGACGAACAGAGCCGCTGGCCCGTTTTTGTGCTGGGGCTTTGCTGGCCATCTCAGGATTTTTGCGCTTCGAGGTGTGCTTTTTTCCGGAGGACTGGGTAGGAGGCACCGGCGGAGATTCAACAACTGGAATCATTAGAGAATCGCAGAGGAGGACGAATAGGTCTTCGTGAGAGGCGCCACGCGGAGGCTGAATGTCATTTGTAAATAGGGTTTCCAGTATTTTTGCCACGGGCCAATCGTCGATGCATGGTTGGGACGAGGATCTATTCGCCAACCGCCGAGAACTCCTACGAACGGTAGCGTTATCTTCCGGGCAGGCATCCTGCCCCTGGTCAGATTGGAATGGTAAGGGCCGGGTTTCCTCAGAAGAGTCTTGCCATTCTTCCTCGACAGCGGCGGAAGTCATAGCCGACAATAGGGTGAGTATAATCAGTATTTTAATGTTTAAAAACATGAGTGATTTTCACAGCATACAGTTCAGCAGTAGCGAGCAGCAAGCATGTATGAGCAAACCGAATGTGCTTTAAATAGGGCGCCTTGTTTGAGCTTTGGCCATTGAGCAGCGAGGGGAGTTAACCAGCTAATGCAGCTCAGCTGAAGCAGATCAACTGGAGCAGATCAGCTGACGGGACAGTGTTGTTACAAATAACATAGCAGCGTCTTGACTACCTGGCCTGCCAGAACTGACGCTGACGCTCAATTTATCTCTGTTCCTGTTCCCATCAATGCATATGTTAATTCTGGCTGGTAAACACCTTCGAACCTACATTGGTCCAGTTGGCATTGAGTGGAGTGCCCAATTGAGGAGCTAGTGCAAACATATCCACATCACTATGATCAAATGCTTTCTTAATAGTTGTTTTCTCAGTGCTTTCATTTGTGTTGTGTGTTTATTTTGTCACAGAGACCATTTTTACATATTCATCTAAATGCTGCATCCCAGTGCATGTTTGTTAACAAAAACTTTTCTGTGCGTATATTGGGAACTTAAAAAATAACTCTCACTGTGGTAAAATCTCTGTAACATACAGCCTTTCATGACTTATTCTACTCAATCTGAAGTTGTTTGGATTTCATCTCAATATGGACTGTTGGAGAGCCTGTGCAGACAGCTTATTTGATAACCTCTGAACCCACAAACTGTTATCTTTCTTCAGCCACCTCTCTTTGGCCGCATTTACACTGCAGGTCTTGATGCACAATTCCGATTTGGTGACTACATCCGATTTTTTTGACGACCCGCTTACATCATTTTTTAAAAGCGACCCGCATCCGATATTTGCATTTACACTATACACTGGCGAAACAGCCCAAGACGTTCTGACCCGGAACAGGAAGTAGCCTAAAACAGCGTGATATGCAATGGACGCAATTGATGCAGAAGAATTGAAAACAGTGCACTCGTAAGGTGGAGAAAAAAGAAGATTAATGTCATTAATGTCATGTAATCGCAGGCGCAACTACCCAGTGCCAGAGGGGTATGAAGCAACAATCTCACAAAACCCGTTCTATCACCCCCCCCCAATCCCCCCCCCCCCATTATGTATGGGCTGTAAATAATAAAGGTTTATTTTAAAGTATATCAGCCACTGTAGGTCTACCATAATTATGTACATATATATTATTAACAATGTTAACAAATAGTCGCAAATTGACAAACATTAACATTATGATCGGATTCCAATAAAGAAATGAAAAGAAAGAAAATAATCGGATTAGGCTACCAAACATTCTAGAGCACTCTTTAGTTCCTACTAAATTGTGACATGGCGTGCGTGTTCACTTGCCCATTAATCTAGTATTGATGGTTATTGCAAAAACTGTCATGCAGATCGGCTGAGGATGGGAACCGATGATGGTGAATTTAAATTTTACTGTAACTGTAATCATAGGCGCCCACATGAAAAAATACTATAGTATATTAAAATAAAATTACAGTAAAATTACTCTAGTAAATACTATAGTGTTTTTGAACCATACTATAGTAAAGATACAGTAAATTGTAGAATATTGTAGTATAGTATAGTATTTACTACACTTTGTTAATTTACTGTAGTATATTTACTATAGTACGGTTCAAAAACACTATAGTATTTACTAGAGTAATTTTACTATAATATACTATAGTATTTTTTCATGTGGGCGAGATGATTGACAGGATAATAGCGGAGGCACAAGCGCAAGTTCACTTTTGTTAATAACAAAAAACACAAACCACAAACTGAGTTTTAAAGGGGTTTTAAAGGGGAATTTCCAAATATCTTTTATTTATTTGTTATAATTCGGGTATAGCAATTTTATGTCATCCGTCTTATTCGTTTTTTTAACAAAAGTTTAATATACGCAAGTTTTTTTTAAAAATTGTTATTGTTTATTGTACTATTTTAGTTAAGCAATATCATACGAGCAAGAGTGCTATTTCCCAGAATAGCCTATATCAGCACGATTGCAAAATGCGATATTAATTTTATACAACAGTTCAATAAACAACAAGTGGTCATTTTTTTACAGTTTTGCTCTATTTTTTCAACAAAAATAGATTCAAACAAAGTATAGGTTTCATTCCCGCATAATTCACGCCGCCAACTATAGGCTACTGGCAGTTTTATAGTTTCATAGGCCTGGAATAATGACCTTTTCCCAACATTTCATATTCCTATAATTAAAATACTATATTTAGAACATAAATCTAAAATTCTCATTACATTATTTAGGCAATTGTAATTACAGTGTAAGTGGATTTTGATAAATGGTAAGATGGATTTTGTTGATACTGATTTAATTTAATTCTTATAACAGCCATAGTGTATCGTGGTGTAACGTCTTAGGGTCACATATATTATTAAATTAAATTTAGCTCATAGGGAATAATGGGTATTAATATTTAGGGATTTATGATTAATCATAACGGGTTATAATTGAATCACAAATCTCCAAAATCACCCAAAAAGGGAATACCTAACAGGTATTTATGCAATACATATATATCTATATGGTTAACAACAATTTATTGCAATCAACTCTGGATATATATCTATATTAAATAATCACAGAATAGCCTCTAAGGAATTGATTCAGAATTCCTCTACTCCGTTCGGTTTAACGAACGAGCAGTACAATACTTATCAACTTGGTCTTCAACCCATTTTCGGGAAGTTTATCCCTCTGGCCACAAAGGACAAACTTTCCGAGTTATGGTATTAATTAAAGCATTCAATGATACTTATAAGAGCTCGTAGCTTAGATCTGACATTAAAGGGACTCATGTTTTGTGAGCAGCAACAATGACAATTAAAACGTGGATACAATGGTTTTAATAGTGATAGCTACTACGATTACATACGACTACATAAAGGATACATGTATATACAGAATAAAAGAGGGTAAAGAGGGAGGATGAGGAGAGAGAGAGGAGGAAGAGTGAGGAAGAGGAGAGGGAAGGAGAGTGAAGAAGGGCATGGTTCGGTCAGACATTTCCCAATCAAAACCGCGAGAGCCAGCAACGAACAATTATCACCATAATAGGGGTACAATCTTAACGCATCTAAATTTCGATAGAATTGATACTTGCATGGTTTCTTTGTGTTGTGTAAGCAAGATGCGTGCGTTGCGTTTCTCAGAGTGTTCATGCGCTGAAGCTCTCCCTCCGTCGGTCCTTCCGGGGTCGGTCCGCGGGAGATTTAACGGCGTGTAGGAGCGGTTGTCTTGGAAGGAAAAGGCATCTCGTTCGCGCTAAGAAGATTCGCGCAGTGATGTGCGCGCTCGGATGGAGCGCGCCGGTGTTGCGTCATCTTCAAAGGGGCGATCAGCTTGGCCAGGCGGGCTCGGGCCGAAGCCCCGCGAGCCGCGCTGGCGTGATGGAAGGGAAGTTTTGTCTCGTCCGAGTCCTTGCAAATTTTTACTGAGCCGCGTGGTTGGTTCAAATCCATAGAGGAAGTTGCATATGGCATGCAGAGTTTGGGCCTTCTGCTCCAGGGCCTTGTGAGGCCTTTGGCTCGGTGTTTGTGGAGGTCTGCCATGTGGGCACCCTGCTGGGTGAGAGCCACCCCAAACACAGCTTGTGGTGTCCGTGCTAGCAGGAGAAGAAGAGCAGGAGGATCTCTGCAAGCTCTCTTTTTAAGGTCGAAAATAGTCCCACCCTCTGGAGGCAGGCTTGACCAATGAGATTGTTGGGATTTCCAAGCGGGAAATTCCTCGGGAGAATTTTATTGCTCTTTGTTCCAAAGCCTGAAATCGATGAGTCTGTGCTCAGGTATACTCTAATTAATGCAACAAACACATATTGCTTCGTACAAGGACATGACATACGTGGAAGTGTAAGTTATGAAGCGTGCATTAATTTGATAGGAGACATGACATATATGAGGTTACATGGAATAGTAAGTCGTTCACGGGACATGGATACATAGGGAATGCAATGATAGGGAACACATTACAAGAGAGTTATATGTGTACATACAATGTCCTGGGGTGCATGTTCATTTATAGACGATGTGTCTATAACTTGAGGCCACAATGTGTGTTTTACAGGCTTTGTGTCTTTAGTTGGGAACTTTCCATGTGGCCACATTCTTTTTGGGGGCCATAAAAAACCTTATCAGCTGGTTTCCCTGGTAACGGAGGATCCTTCTTTGTTGTGTTGGGGGGAAGGTCTGTTATTCAACCCAAAGTATTTCAAACATATTTGTTAAATGTAACAGGCAATTAAGTGTCTGAATCGCCTCAATCACTACATAATCCCCCTTTTCAATAGTTGTTGTCCCTCCTATGGACAACAGCGAGCGATATCGGAGGTGCAGAAAGATCAGACACACCCCAGCAGCATTGGGCTCTGGTTGTTTGTGTGCCCTGGAGTGATGGTCTCTCCACAGCAGATAAGGCAAGCAGTAGCCACGTTCAGGTCTCTGACCTGGTGCGGCAGGTGTCGAGGCAGCAGGTGCCCTGATGGTGCGTCACTTGTCGTCCTGAAGTCCGTTTGTGTGGCCCAGGTTTCTGCTTGTGGTCTCAGGAAGTGGTTAGGGGTCTGTGTGAGCTTGCCTGAGCTGTGTGGGGCAAGGAGTTGGAAGCTTATCCTTTGGCAGTACTCATCTGGTGAGTCCTGTTCAGGAGCTATTTTGTTGGTGTCAGCAGCTCCTGAGATGGTCGTGTCCAGCTGTCCTTGTGCAGCCTCCGCTTGACACCTGTGTGTAAAGTTTGGCGGAGGGCGTTGTCATCGACGGCTGTGGGACATCCTGTGATGTTGGTTGGGCGTGCTGTCTTCCGTGGTTTCGCCCAGCGGCTTGTCTGGTACTTGGTGTTGCCATAGTGACAGTTCTGCATGGGTCCTGTGCTTGGTCTGTCCAGCTGCTCTCATGGTTCAGCAGCTGTCTGAGCCATTTCAAGTCTTGTTTCTGGTTTGAGCCCCAGTCTCCAGCTGGTTGGTGAGGCTCTGAGCATGTGTTGGCCCCTTCTGGTCTCTTTGACCTGCTGCGCGAGGTTGTTTTACCCGCTGTTTATCAGTTCAGTAGTTTAACCCACTAGACCACCCTCTCCGCCTGAGTTTCGATGAGCCGGATGTGAGGCATGGCCTCTGCGGGGTGTTGGGTGCCGCTTCTCATGGGCTGCAAACTGCAGGTTCCTTCAGTGTTGCACTGGAGGAGTGGTTCGCTACGGCAGAGGTAGTGACTGTCTTGGTCAAAGTACACATGCACAGGCTTGGGGCCAGGTACAGCTGTGTGTTGCTGTCGTGGTAGGCCACCACATCTGGGGTGTGCATCTTGATCTGGGTATTACCTCGCCAACGCCCAACTTTGACAATGACCTTGAGTCTGTAGGTGTTGTTTGTCAATGTACTGGTGAGCGGTTTAGGATCTGATAAAGCTAGAGTCTCTTGTTTGATACAGCAGGTGCGGCGGCAGGGTCACCTGCCACCCAGTCACAAGTTCAAAGGTAGACGCACGAGTTGATTCATGCGGGGTGGTTCTGATGTCCATGAGCATCAACAGAAGTTTCACATCCCAGTCTTTCTGGTTGGCAGTCCCATACTTTCTCAGCATGCTGACCCCCGTTCGATTGGTTCGTTCGACTTGGTGTCGTTGGGTGCTGGAAGACATTCCACTCACTTGTAGAACTGGCATACCACCGTGAGGAAGTCCTTGTTGTCCCTCGTCGATCTGGATAGGGCTCCTGTCCCGTCTGTTTCGAGGTTTGACCACGGGACTGTGACTCCTCTGCGTTGCAGTGGCTCTGGGGTTTGGGTTTGCCGGATAGAATTGTCAGCAAACCAGACACTTCTCTGATATACTCTGACACGATTTTTCTGCATGCCCGGCCAATATGCCACTTGCTTCGGTGTCTTGTGGTTCTGGTACCGTGGTGTCCAGCACATGGTGCGTTGTGGACAAATGTTTAGCGTTCCCCCCTTTTGACACTGTGGCATCACACGCTGTGAGGGCATCAGCGGCATACCACAGAATGTTGACTTTCGCACGCAGCATGTGTTTGCCGTCATGTGGTTGTCTGAGGCTTTTGGTAGCCGTGAAGTCAGACGTCGTGACAGGGTGGTTGGAGGGGTCTGAGAGGTGGTTACTCATAGCTCGTATGGCGGTGTCAGCTGTGTCATTGATGGAAATTGTGGAGCCAGCGTAAGCGGCTGTAATTTTGGAATCGTCACAGGAATAGTTTGTTTGCTGCGGGTTATCGCAGCCCCATCAAGGGTGGTTGCATGGGTGGGAGGTGACCATAGATTGTTGTGAAGTGTGCCCGTCTTGGTCAGGGAATCAGTTTGGTCATTCAAGTCCTTGTCAAGGCCTGGTTGCCTTGAATGTCCTTTCACCTTTTTCCAGTAGATGGTCATGTTGTATGTGCTTGTGATGTCATCGCACGCTTGGAACAGGTGTTGGCGTTTGACTGCTTTTTTTGAAGCCATTTTGTGTCCAACCTGGAAGGTGGCATGTGAAACGGTGTCTGACATAGTTGGAGTGCAAATACATAGTTCTCTGTTGTTGTGGGCCGATGCGATTTGTCGGGTTATTAGAATGGCTGCCACCTCAGTATATTGTGCTGACTGAGGGCCCCACTTGAAGTGCTGTGGAGGGCAAGGCTGGTTTCGGCCATAGTACGCCCACACCTGTTTTTAGGATGCCCTCTTGGTTGCAAGAGCATCCACCGACGTAGGTGGTGGGCAGTCCTTGACATGCATTCTTTTCGAAGTACCTGTGACAGGTCTGTTGTTGAGGTTCCTCTGTGTCCAGCGTCACCGCTGGTGTGTCATCAGGACATTTTTGGCAGGCAGCTGAGTCATTTCCCAGTGCAGACCTGTGAGTCTGGGCATAACGTGCCTCAACATTGCAGCCCTGAAGGGTCATCAACCATGTGAATTGGTAACGACGCCATCTCGGATGCGTTGGCTGTTGAAGACGTTACAGGCTGTTGGAATGTCTCTGTAATAACCTTTTGTGCTCCGATGTAGTCGGAGAATCGCAGGAAGGCCCATATGGTGCAAGGTAGAGTCTTTTCATAGTCAGAGTCTCTGCTCTCTGGTGTAAGAAATGTCTTGCTTGCCTGTACAACTGTTCTTTTGTCTTGGTCATGTTTTGGTATGGACCAGCACTAAAGCAGTGTTTGGAGAATCCAGCTTTCAAGTGGAACTCCTGTTGTGTGTCAGGGTGAGCGAGACATGGAGCTATGCACAGATGTCGTTTCAGTTCATTCATGGAATTTGCTTGAGCTTTTGTCCAGATGAATGGGCAGTCCTTCTTCAGAAGGGCGTTGTGCTCTTCATGAGAACATCATCTTCGCAGACGGTACCGGTAGCCCCTCATTCTGGTGTCTGGGCACGCTTGTTCCGGAAGATGTTGAACTCGGCTGGTGAGTTGGCATAGCCGAGTGGGCACCTTGTGAAAGAATGCTGTCGGTTGTAGACTAGGATGTAGACTACGTGGGATGACAGTTCAGTGAGTGGTGTGGCCTCCAGACTGAGTCCAAGTTCCTCACACTTAGGTGAAGGTTGGAAGAAACCCCATGTGCGGGTCAGTGTGTGACCACATCACATGTTGAGCCGAACAGCGACCCCTTTGGTGTAAGCTGGTACTGCAGTATACTGTTCGTTGATTAAAGTACCGAATCCTGGCAAGGTCTGGCCCGACAGGAGGTTTTCGGGTTTGGCAGGATCCACAGGGGGCTGTGATGTCAGTGGGGCTCACACTACCTCATTGGTAAAGTCCACATGAGCCTTGAGGCGAATCAAGGGGTCTGCTTCTATGTAGACGTTATGCAGTGGATCTGGAAGGACCAGGAAGTAGTGTGTAGGGCAACGATCGTTCAATTTCAAGTTCAAAGCGCAGGTGCCCTTGGCAGTTACCATGGTTGTTAGGCAGGAGTCCAATGGGCCGCGGGTACGCTTGCTTGCAGATGGAAGGTTGGATGTTACTTCCATGATGGCTTTGACCAGTGCTAGACTGATGGCTGAGTTGTCTGTAGTTGTCACATCATTCAGCTGGAGGTCGGTCATGACCTCGGGGCAGTGAAAGTCAGAGTATATGGTGAGTTGAAAAGTGCAGAGTAGCGAACTTGAACTTTGCTCTGGTGCTGGGACAGTGTTCTCGCGGCTGGTTGCAAGGTTTCTCGTGACCTCTGTGACCTGACCGTCTGGCTCAGGTGTCTGGGTGGCTGGAGAGGCAGAGGTTCTCGCACTTGAGCCCAAATCTTTAGCTGTTTGAAGTCTAGTAGGGCTCAGAATGATCTAGCAGATCTTTGCCGACGAGACAGGGGTACGTGTCCATTGGTTGGATGTACACTGGGTGTACCAGACTCATTAGGCCCATCGTTAGCTGGATGGGAGCTATCTGTTCAAGTTGGGTCTCATTTTGGCTGTATGACTGCACATTTAGCTCACTATTTTGGGATTTCAGAGTTCGATTGTTCAGGAAGTGCAGCCGTCAGCTGAGGGGGTTGGGCGACGCTGTCACTTGGTGATGAAGTCTCTGGTTCTGTGGACTGTGGTTGGTGCACAGTGCTTGGGTTTGTTTGGGGAATGCTGTGAGTCGTTCCGCCGCTGGCTGTCTGGGCTAGGTGCACTGGCCGATGAGGATCGTCTGGCTGTCGGCTGGCATCCCACGTGGTTCCCCCTTTGGGTGGTTAGACAGACGTGGCTTGTCCCAGATTCTTTCAGCATGCTCGGACAGGTGCTTAGGACGGGCACCATGCCGGTTGCGCTGCTCTCTGCTGGCTTGTAATGGTCTTGACGGTTACACAGTCTGTCACTATGTTGTTGCATGGCTCTCCTTGGAGCCAGCTCTGAACAGTGATCAGAGTCAGGGCAAATCATTGGGTTACTCACAGTCTTTTCAGAAGCAGTCTTTTTTTGGTCGGCAGTCCCGTAGCTGTTGGTCGTCCAACTTTGCAGTCTCCGGTTGCCGGTCGAGGAAATGCCACGCCTCACGGCTGGCCGTACCTCGGAGTAGACCTAATTGGTTCCATCTGGTCACGTTAGCCACAGGTTGTAGGTGAAAGTTCATGTCCTGCAGGTAGGTGTGCGTGTTGTGGCTTCCTGCAGGGTTTGGGGTGAAAGGTAGGATGTTTCTGGCCAGCTTGTAGAGTTCTTGGGAAGCCATGGCGTGCTGTGCATGATTCTCTGGATTGGCTCCCACCCCCTTTGCTGCTGGTGGGGGCTCTTGGCTGCTGGCTGGTGACAACTCGAACAGTGGGCTTTCACCCCCCTTTTGAGATTGGAACTCTTGGCTGGGGGTTTCTTGGCCCACTTGTCAGGGGAAACTGTGTGGTGTGTGTTTCCCCTTGCTGTTCCCTATGCAATGTACATGCACACTTGGGTTCTTTGTGAACAGTTTCAAGTTCTTTGTTTCGAATAGTCTTTGGTTGAACCAAATCTTGGACCTTGGCATGGGCCGTTTGCAAGTGGGTTTCACAAGCTGTGGCCGTGCTGTGTCTTTCCTTCTTTCGGTTCAATCTCAGCTCTTTTAAGCTTCACCTCGTTGGAGTTTTTTCTTTCAATTCCTCTTCGGATTCTTTCTCCAACTGCTCTCTGCGCTTTGTCTCTACATGAAGTTCTGCCAGGGCATTTTGGAGTCTCTCAACTTTCTCCCGAAGCTGTAGGTCCGTTCCGTCCTCGTCGATCCTCGGTCTCAAGGAGTAGCTGATCTAGACGACTCTGCGCGTGGTCCTGGTTCCTTCGGGCCTCCTCAGCCTGGAGCTTCAACTCTGCCGTTCTTGGCTCAGGGGCTGCAGGTCACCGTGGCTTTAGGCAGGAACGCAGTCGTCCTGGCGCTCGATCAGGTCTTGACGTGATCCCAGTGGCGGTGGGGCTGGATGAACGGGACACGCTGGCTTACTGGGGGCGAGAGAAAGACAACACAAAAGAGGCCAATGCAAGTCCGTGTAGGGTTTAGCGCTATAGCGATTGCGACTATTCAATTGGTGTGTGCAATTTTGACTAACTGGTGTGGACAGTTAGTGAAATCTAGGCCGGGCACCTATTGTCTTGGCTGTGAGTTGCCTGGTGGGGCCGATTTATGTGGTTGAGTATCAGCTTAAATAACAATTTGACAGTGCGGTCGCCTAGTGGGTCATTTACTGACACTGGCTGTTGGTCGTCAGTCTATTATTCAGCTTTCCTTGATGGCTCTCATAGGTTCTGTCTTTAGGTGAGCTGGAAGACACTAAGCAACAGAACAGTAGAGTAGAAAAGAGCCAAATAACCAAAAATACTTAGAGGGAAGGCATGAAATAAAACAGAAATGAGAACATTAGAAGAGATAGATAGGGAAAGGCTCTAAGCTTAATACCAATGCTAGGGTTTATGACAGGGCCGACGAGGGAGGGGGCGCTGTTGAGCTATAAAGCCTAGGGGAAAGGTATGGCTTAAGCAGGGAGGAAGGGGTGGCCAACACTTAAATGACCCGGAATGGGTATATTCTAGGGTTTGCAATAAGTGAATGGGCTTACTTTCCTCACCATGCCTGGGGTGAATCGGGGTTGTTCCAAGTGAGCACGATGGTGAGGTCAGTCTCGCCGGCAGTCCCTGAACACGCGACCGCGGTGTTCCCAGATCCTTGTCCCTTGGTACCACGGTGCGCCCACTCAAACAGCGTGTGACTTTTAGCACGACGGGGCAGCACTCAGGTAAGTTTGGTCAACGGCCAGACTGAAGGGTTGAAATTGGGTTTCCTCTGAAATCCCTTTGGAGTCCAAATGGAGAATCAGAGTAATTAACCAAAATGCCCTCAAAGACCAGTTGGACTCGTTGACTTCTTCCTGGAGTGCCCGAAATGCTTAGTCTGCTGCGTGCCGCCGCCAATGGTACGGAGACAGAGGTGTCTGCGATTCACACACGACCGGTGTCAGTTATGCCAGCCAGGTGACTCCACTCACGGGAACCCAGCCAGAAGACAGTCGTAAATTCACCACAAGCACTGGAGGTACTACCTGTAAATATACAAGTGGCTAACAGGAGGACACAACATCAGCTTAAGCTTAAACTTGTGTAAACCAAATTTAACCAATTCTATAAAGTAGGTGAGGAAAAAGACTATTAATAAATAGTGCTAAAACAGAAAATAATGATGATAATGTTTGTAATTATCGGGGCAACCTTGAAAAAGGAGAAGTAGAATTAATTAAATTAATCTATTCTGAAATAGCCAAAGGAGAGAAGAGAGGAAAGCCAACTTATGAGAGTGCCCAGCAGGGGGCGGGCTACTGATAAGGGCTATCACAGGCTGAAAAGAGGAGACTTAATTTAATTCTAGGTTCAAACTTGTTTAAACCCAAATTTAAATAAGTGCAGGGTATCAGAAGGGTATGAAATGGAAGGAAACAATTGATAAAGAAATAAAGCCAAAAGAGAAGATAAGCAAAAATAACTGAAATGGAAACAACAGGAGAAGTCACAATGAAAAGACAGTTCACTTTGACAGACTGGAGAGCGGGGAGTAGGGGAACGTCCACAAGGTGGCGTAATGGAGTCCACTCCAGGGAGTGGGGTCAGGTGGGAGTAACCTGAGAGGTGCGGAACACCTAGTCGGCTGCCCTCTTGTGTTGGACAGAGGTGTTGCGGCACCTATGTAGGGTGACTTAAATTTTGAGCATCAGAACGGGGGAGAAGGGCTTTCACCTCCTAATGCGGTGATTTGACTGCGATCGGTCGCAAGTGAGAAGGGAATTTGTTCTCAAATTCCCTTTTTGTGCCAATTTATAGCACACAGAGTGTGTGGTCGGATTTAGTTTACCGCCTACACGCAAATGTAAAACAGAGTATTTTCTCTGCAACGAATTTTAACTGGATCAAGGTTAAAATAAAATACTCCCATTCACACATCAAGCAGATACTGGCCAGCAGTTTTTCTGATTGATTTGTGCAAGGTGTGCGTTTCGGTTACCTACGCCAAAATTCCACCTAAGGGATCGCTCAGTTGAATAACGTTGGAACACGCAACGGATCAAATCTGGCGATTAATAAGGCCTTTTACAAAACGAATAAGAGGAACATCGCTCAAATCGTTTTCATCACGCTGAAAGAAGATTTCTTCGTTCTGACAGGTGGAACTTCATAACATCACGCTGAAAGGAGATTTCTTCGTCCTAACAGGTGGAATTGATAATATTAAAATGTTCTGCAAAAGAAGTTTCTTTCTTTTTACAGAGACAGTTTTAATATTATGAACTGCAGTTTTATTCTTAACAATTAACAGTGACTAAAATGTTTGACCAAAATAGACGCTGTTAACATAGGCCTACAACTAACTGAAATCAGCTTTGGGCTTTTGAGTTATATATACGTGAGTTTGCGTTTGCGACTTGTCTCACTCTCTGAAGCGCGCATACAAAATATCAAAATCAATACCAATAATATACACATAAAATTGACATGGTTGCTCACAAAACAAAGTTTAAAATGTTGCCCGCATTCTCCACCAAAATCTGTAACGTCTTAGGGTCACATATATTATTAAATTAAATTTAGCTCATAGGGAATAATGGGTATTAATATTTAGGGATTTATGATTAATCATAACGGGTTATAATTGAATCACAAATCTCCAAAATCACCCAAAAAGGGAATACCTAACAGGTATTTATGCAATACATATATATCTATATGGTTAACAACAATTTATTGCAATCAACTCTGGATATATATCTATATTAAATAATCACAGAATAGCCTCTAAGGAATTGATTCAGAATTCCTCTACTCCGTTCGGTTTAACGAACGAGCAGTACAATACTTATCAACTTGGTCTTCAACCCATTTTCGGGAAGTTTATCCCTCTGGCCACAAAGGACAAACTTTCCGAGTTATGGTATTAATTAAAGCATTCAATGATACTTATAAGAGCTCGTAGCTTAGATCTGACATTAAAGGGACTCATGTTTTGTGAGCAGCAACAATGACAATTAAAACGTGGATACAATGGTTTTAATAGTGATAGCTACTACGATTACATACGACTACATAAAGGATACATGTATATACAGAATAAAAGAGGGTAAAGAGGGAGGATGAGGAGAGAGAGAGGAGGAAGAGTGAGGAAGAGGAGAGGGAAGGAGAGTGAAGAAGGGCATGGTTCGGTCAGACATTTCCCAATCAAAACCGCGAGAGCCAGCAACGAACAATTATCACCATAATAGGGGTACAATCTTAAACGCATCTAAATTTCGATAGAATTGATACTTGCATGGTTTCTTTGTGTTGTGTAAGCAAGATGCGTGCGTTGCGTTTCTCAGAGTGTTCATGCGCTGAAGCTCTCCCTCCGTTCGGTCCTTCCGGGGTCGGTCCGCGGGAGATTTAACGGCGTGTAGGAGCGGTTGTCTTGGAAGGAAAAGGCATCTCGTTCGCGCTAAGAAGATTCGCGCAGTGATGTGCGCGCTCGGATGGAGCGCGCCGGTGTTGCGTCATCTTCAAAGGGGCGATCAGCTTGGCCAGGCGGGCTCGGGCCGAAGCCCCACGAGCCGCGCTGGCGTGATGGAAGGGAAGTTTTGTCTCGTCCGAGTCCTTGCAAATTTTTACTGAGCCGTGTGGTTGCTTCAAATCCATAGAGGAAGTTGCACATGGCATGCAGAGTTTGGGCCTTCTGCTCCAGGGCCTTGTGAGGCCTTTGGCTCGGTGTTTGTGGAGGTCTGCCATGTGGGCACCCTGCTGGGTGAGAGCCACCCCAAACACAGCTTGTGGTGTCCGTGCTAGCAGGAGAAGAAGAGCAGGAGGATCTCTGCGAGCTCTCTTTTTAAGGTCGAAAATAGTCCCACCCTCTGGAGGCAGGCTTGACCAATGAGATTGTTGGGATTTCCAAGCGGGAAATTCCTCGGGAGAATTTTATTGCTCTTTGTTCCAAAGCCTGAAATCGATGAGTCTGTGCTCAGGTATACTCTAATTAATGCAACAAACACATATTGCTTTGTACAAGGACATGACATACGTGGAAGTGTAAGTTATGAAGCGTGCATTAATTTGATAGGAGACATGACATATATGAGGTTACATGGAATAGTAAGTCGTTCACGGGACATGGATACATAGGGAATGCAATGATAGGGAACACATTACAAGAGAGTTATATGTGTACATACAATGTCCTGGGGTGCATGTTCATTTATAGACGATGTGTCTATAACTTGAGGCCACAATGTGTGTTTTACAGGCTTTGTGTCTTTAGTTGGGAACTTTCCATGTGGCCACATTCTTTTTGGGGGCCATAAAAAACCTTATCAGCTGGTTTCCCTGGTAACGGAGGATCCTTCTTTGTTGTGTTGGGGGGAAGGTCTGTTATTCAACCCAAAGTATTTCAAACATATTTGTTAAATGTAACAGGCAATTAAGTGTCTGAATCGCCTCAATCACTACAGTGGTAAATAGTGTAATTACTTAAAAAGATGGTCAACAATATGTAACTTTACTTTATAAGAGGTATGCCCTAAAAAGTGAGCATGCAATCTTGAGAACACCAAGGAAAGCGCACGTTCTTTTCGTTTGTTTGGATACTTCAAACACAAGTTTGCACTGCCTGTTTGGTTTACCTGTTTAGTGTTTTGTCCGACTCATAGCGCGCGTCCTCGACGCGTGATTTACCATATAAGCGTGCATTCTTAATGTTGGAAACGCGTGTTTTCCTTGACCCCAAAGTGCACGTTAAGGACGCGCGTTTTGCTGTCAAATCGCCGGCGCGCCCACTCGCGATATTCCATTATTATCCAAAATTCTATTATGGAATCTTATGAGGGCGCCTACTCTAGCCTGTTAGTCCTCTAAAATGTTATATAATATTGAGGAAATACATAAATTATTTAGAAACGCACAACAGCATCTACATATAGATTTTTTTTATTTGTATTATTCCCATCGCTTTGGTGCCCCCAAGGTGTGCCCCTATGCGCCGCATATAGCGCATACCCACTGATTGCGCCACTGATCGCAGGTAGTTCGTGTCCACCTGAGTTGACATCATACACCTCCGTCCCTTTTTCAATTATGTACAACGCGCATTTACTGGGGAATATCCGATTTGACCGCTTACATGGCAGACACAAATGCACGTATCCGAATCATATCGGATTTATTACCACATATGAGTGAGGCCTGAATCCGATCTGAGGATATCGGAATTCATGCGTTTTTTTTTCTGTTTACACGTTCACATGTCATATCCGATCTGTGCCACATGAGAGGAAAAAATCGGAATTAGGTCACTTGAACCATGCAGTGTAAATGGGGCCTTTGACTGCTACAGACCTGCTAACGAGAGAACACATGCCCACTTGAAGCAACATCTGCTTGTCAAGAAATGACACATTGTCATGTCTTTATTATTTGTGAATGATGTCTAAGCCGATGGAGCTTAAGGTGCTTGTGTGTGTGTGTGTGTGTGTGTGTGTGTGTGTGTGTGTGTGCGTGCGTGCGTGCGTGCGTGCGTGCGTGCGTGCGTGCGTGCGTGCGTGCGTGCGTGCGTGCGTGCGTGTGTGTGTGTGTGTGCGTAAATTAGCATTTCTTGGCTTCTTGAGTGTTGCACATACCATTTTGAGGTTTGGATAAGTTTATCCATCATCACTCTCCAAGCTAAATCAACAATGTTTTCTGAAGGAACTGGGTAGGGCAAAGCTTCAGCAGAAATATGATAGAGAATGAAAGAGACAGCAAGGAATGGACATACTAAACCACGATCGAGACCTATGTGACTACAATAAGATGGCAAAAAAGTTATTAAATTGGATTAAAATATGTGAATGCAAACAAACTGAGGTTTCACAGAGCTTCCTCAGAATGCACATTTTGGGGTCAGGTGTGTCAACGTCAGGTCAGAGGCCTCCATACACAACACGTCCACCAGGACTCTACGATCTGTGGGAAGAAACAAATGGCCATAATACTTTACTCCTCACATTCTCTAGAAAAAAAATATACAGTAAAAAAAACTACAATTAAACAATAGTTAAGAAGCAGCTCAGGTCAGCTCAGTTGGGAAATTACAGAAATATTTTGTATATAAGATGTGTTTTGCATACTGGGACTAGTATGGGACGCTGGTTTCTGGTTTTAACTATACCAGCTCTAACCAGGTTAAACCAGGCTGTGCCAACATGGAATTAATGCAGGTTAACTGGATTTTTCAGCAGGGAAACAAATGTTGAGTGTTTATTAAAACTAAGAGTTAGGGGTGGTCTTTAGAGATCACTAAGGGGGGGGAAAGTTAGGACAATTCTAAGGGCCCACACACTTTTGGGGCCCCCAGAGATTGGTTTTATTAGTAGTAACAGTACTAGTAGTAATGTAATAGAAATTATAAATGTATAATCTAACAAAGAGTTATAACAAAATAAATATAAACAAAATTAACAGAAATACATTTAAGTATCTTTGCAAATGTGAGCACACTGTGAGACATTGTTGAGATATTTTATGAAACACTATGATATGCATGTGAGATTACAACCCTGCTGAAAAAAAGGTTTTGCAAGCTGGGACCAGCAAGGGATGGTTGCTGGTTTTCTGGTCACTAGCACGGGGAGTGGACTAGCTACACCAGCTCAGTTTTACTTGAGAACAGCATCAGCTGAGACCAGCAATATACCAGCACTATACCAGGTCTAACCAGCACAAACCAGCCTGGACCAACATGGAATTATGTTGGCTTATGCAGAATTTTTCAACAGGCCAGAAGCCTTTTCTCAAGATATTAAAGAGATTTGTGTGGCTGAAATAATGTTAGGACTACAAACGAAGTGTTTCAGCCAGGGCCGGCTCTGGCATTTTCTCAGTGCTTCTCGGCCCTGACACTACCTATAGTTTCACCTAACCACCCCTAAAGGCTGATTTATACTTCTGCGTCGGACCTACGCCGTATCCTCTACGCCGTTACGCATTGGTTTTGATTTATACTTCTGCGTTTTTGTCCGCGTCAATGTGCAATTACACATGCAGACGCTAGGAGGCTGTGTCCACGGGCATGTTGATGGTAACCCACAGTATCGATGCAAAAGCTGAAGAAGAAGCGGCTTGTTTATATTGTCATTGCCTGCGTCTCAATCAGCTCCCTGGTTCAGTAGTTAGGGCACTGATCAGGACATAAGTCAATGGACTGACTCCCTGATCAGTGCCCATGACTACTGAACCAGGGAGCTGATTGAGACGCGCCCGAAGTATTAGCAGCTGTGATGGCGGCAGATAGCGGCTTTTCTTGCGTCTTGTTGTATGTTAGTTGATTAGTAGAGTTACATAAGAGGCGATCTGGCACTGAAGTGTGTTTGTGAAATCATGCAGAGCTCGTGGCGCTGTTTTCAGTTTCGGTAGCTCGTGCAGAGGAGCGCTTCAATCGATTGCTGTTGCGGAGACTTTATTCATTCCGTTGAAATCACAAAACGAAATGCACCCATTGTGATGTGTCCCTGTTCTTGACATACAATCACTGATTAATATATTTGGTTTTAATGAGAAAATAAATTAACTATACACAGCGGATCTATGTTTTTATTCACTAACATAAAGAATCTCTGCACTTCAAAATATTGTGTTATATAGCAGATGTAAGGATTAAACTATCATCCCATTTCTGGACACACACTCCTATCGCAGATTTTTTTAATCTATTTATTGACCTGAGGGAGGGGTTCTGGCAGACCAATCACAGCGCTTGCGGTCCGCGTAGAATTGACGCGTTGTTACATTTTTGGAGAGGTGCGCGTCAGGGTACATCGTAGGGTATGCGCGCATCACACAGCCTACGGCATAGCTACGGCGTATACTCGACGCAGAAGTATAAATTAGCCTTAACCCATTCATTCCAATGTACACATCCTACACTGACACCTTATTGTAAAGTTTGACCAAATTGTCTTCAAATTATATCTTGAAAGATAAATATATTAAGATATCTTTACTTATGCAAACTTTTAACATTTGTAAAGATTTTTATGATTGCTTTTAGATAAATGTATCAACATTTAGTGAAATGCTTTAATGAAGTAAAAACATCTTCCAATTTGTTACTAAATGACAATAGAGAATAGTATTTTATTAGTAATTATGATAATAGAGAATAAATACTGTTCTGAGCTGGCATGTTTTAGTTCAAATTAAAATGCAAAGTGTAAAAACACATGTTTGAAATGTATTTAAGTACTGTAAGTTAGGCCAATTTAAATATTTGAAGTTGTTTAGTAAACACTAAAGGGAATACAAAAACTGAATGGCTTTTTGAAAACGTAGGTGCCTTCTATTTCTCTCTGTTAAAAATAGAAACAGAAAAGTTGCTCTTGTGCAGCGCTGCTTTGTGTACAGGGGTAACCATGGTAACCACCGTATTCTGCTGTTCTATTCCATAAGAGCCACCTCCTGCCAGAGAGTGAACTTCCACTTCTGATTCAGCCCTTCTGCGGCTTGCACAGATGATCAATGCGAAAACCAGATCAAATTTACACGCAGCAAACATGCAGTATTGTAGAATTGCACTGGTAGATGGAAAATAAGCTAATTTGCATTCTAAAAATCTAAACAATTTGGATATTAAGGTATCTAGAATTATTGTATGCATGATAACAATGCCATGCACAACACTGATACCATGGCACATTCAAAGTGCTTGTGAATGCTGAATTAAACCAATAAGACATGATGCAGCAACCACCATTTTAACAATATATTTAAAAAAAAGTAACAATCTTGTTCACTTTTTTCCCTATTTTATTCCCTATTTTATTCCCTGTACCCGATTGATAGTGTCGGAACCTCTTCATTTTCAAACATTAACGCACACAACAAATATTTGGCACAAGCAAACTTTATCAAACTTATTAACATGCATTACTGTCTTAACGCCTGGTGTAGGGCTCCCTGGTGGCCCCTTATATCGCTAATTAGGTATTTCAGCCAGGTGTTTTTTGTAGGAGAGATGAACTCCCTTTGTCCTTTGTAACTTTACAGATCATTTACATGTACAAACAGCTATATTACACACTAAATAAAAGGTAACATTAAAAATAAAACCATAATAAGTGCCCTTTAAAGGGTCATGCAACCCCCCTCTTTCAGCTCAAGTCTACCATATCTCACAATCTTTTTGAAAAATGCAACTTAAATGGGCGTGGATGACTGTGAGAAGAAGGGTTTCCCTTCTTCTGGTTTGCAGTGCGAACTAACATGGCGGCACCCATTGCGTGTTATCAGCTAACATGATCATTCTAAAGGTTATGAAGGATCATTATAAACAAAACTCATTCACTTCTCAAGAAAAATGCTTGCTACACACAAACAGTTATGATGTTTGATGTTCAATGTTTGATGGTCAACCAACCGCCTACAGCCAGAGTCTAGTCCTGGCAGCATCAAGTCATGCAACTTTTACTCCACAGAAACAAATATCTGCGACCCATGAATGCCTCTACTACTCAATCTCACAGTTTGACACTTCTTTCATTGGAAAGCACCATGTGGTGTCATGAATAATTAAGAGACAGTGTCTTCTCATAGGATAAGAAAACTCAGTCTCATGAAAAAGACACCAGTGCATCATCAAAGTATTATAGTGCACTATTTGAAGCATACAGTCATTAGCTGATTTTTTTTTTATTTATTTTTTTTAAAGGTAAATCCAAACCAATGCATTTAACAGATGTTTTATCCAGAACATCTTACATTGGATTGAAGGTGTAAATTGTTACTAGTAGACCGATGCATGTTCTCCTGAAAATAGGAACCAAATGATTTTTAAGTCTGAGCTCTCATATACAATGTGTAAATATTTAAAAGTTGAGACCATGTCGGTTGTTTTCATCTCTCCATCTGCAGTCATCCATCAGTAGGACTGTCACATGGGGTGGCTGGGATGGCCAGAGGATGTGAGTAATCCTCTAAAGTGACTCCACAGAATGACTTGGCTGAACTTTTGCATAGAAGTCACTCAAAAAAAACCCTCTTCACTACGAAAACGTCAAGCAATGTAAGTTGGCATGTGGTATCCGACTTGTGTTGTACAATAGTGTAACTCTGTCTGTTTCTCTTGTTGAATAATTAGCCAGTTTTGCTGGAAGATATTCGCTACTGCGTTTTCTGTGTATTTTATTGTAAAGTCTTTTATTTTCACAGATATGTTATCAAACCCCAAATTAGCGTAAAGATGGCATTTTTAACTTGCTGAATATGAAAACGCCTAACGTTAGCCGTGAGCGCTTCGGAAGTGTAACATTGTAACACAGTGTGTGTGTGTGTGTGTGTGTGTGTGTGTGTGTGTGTGTGTGTGTGTGTGTGTGTGTGTGTGTGTGTGTGTGTGTGTGTGTGTGTGTGTGTGTGTGTGTGTGTGTGTGTGTGTGTGTGTGTGTGTGTGTGTGTGTGTGTGTGTGTGTGTGTGTGTGTGTGTGTGTGTGCGCGCGCGTCTGATATAGGTTACGGAATATCCACGGAAGTGTTTCATGTGATCATGTTCACATGATCCTTCACAGATCATTATAATATGCCGCTCAAGAAACATTTATTATTATTACCAATGTTGAAAACCATTGTGTATCATTTTTTTTCAGGATTATTTGATGAATAGAAAGTTCATAAGAACAGCATTTATCTGAAATATAAAGCTTTTGCAACATTATAAATGTCTATACTGTCACTTGATCAATTTAATGCATCCTTGCTGAATATTAATCCCCCCCCCCCAAAAAAAAAAAAAAAATATTCTTACTGATTCTTACGGTAGTACAATGTTACAAAAGCTTTCTATTTCAGATAAATACTGTTTGTTTGAACTTTCTATTAATCAAAGAATCCTAAAATGTTTTACACAACTGTTTTCAACACTGATAATAATCAGAAATGTTTCTTGATCATCAAATCATCATTAGAATGATTTCTGAAGGATCATATGACACTGAAGACTGGAGTAATGATGCTGAAAATTCAGTTTTGATCACAGGAATAAATTGCATTTTTAAAATATATTCAAATAGAAAAAAGTTATTTAAAATTGTTTAAAAAAAAACACAGTAATACTGTTATTGCTGTATTTTTTATCAAATAAATGCAGCCTTGGTGAGATTAAGATTTCAAAAACATTGAAAAACTTTAATGTTTACAAACTTTTGACTGGTAGTGTGTCAAGTCTCATGCCATTTAGATTTCAGCAAATGTCATTTGGGGTCAAAAATAGCATATTAAGCCAATTAAGAAAAAGGTATATGATTTAAAATAATACCGTCAACTAGACAAAGGTCAGAAAAAAACTGGTATAACACTTGACATTCTGTCCCCCTCACTTCTGAAATGATGGCTATGCCCCTGCTGTACCTGACTGAATGGAAGGAAATAGGACGAGAAAAAAAGTGTTTTAACTCGATGGCAGTGAGGACTAGGTGCATTCTGGGAACTGAGGTGCCCTAAGAGGGCCCTAGAAGGAGAGCTGAAGGGTGTGGCCCCTCCTGCTGTGGTTTACAGCTCACTTGTCATTTCTGCAGACACGTTGGCACAGCAACCGGCACTTTCCCTTGGGGCTGGTGTTCGTACAGAACATAATCCTGGCGGAGGCTGTCATTTCGGCAACCTCCATCTTTTTTTAAGCACTTGTTTTAAGTTGTCATTTGGACTGTTTGTGTGACTTTATGCATGCCTGTTCAGTTTCAAGGATGGCCCAAAACCATAGCATCTTTTTTTAGTCTGTAGCGTTTGTGTGTGCAAGAGTTTGCATGTTTGCTCAACGATACCCACATGATACTCTCTGGTGTGTCCTTGGGAGTCTGAACAATCTTTCGTCTGGTCTGATTGGCTCTTTTTGGCAGAGGCCTATAATGAATTAGTCGGAAAGAGGATTCCACAGTGTTTTTCTCCGGCTCAGATAAACACGTTTCTTTCCACTCAGCCTCTCAAGGAAGCACAAAGCTTGTGAGTAACTTGACCTGCATTTCAAAGACATTGTTCATCATATTGTAGTCGGCTGTCAGTCGGCATGGAAAGTATGGCTAAACTTCCTCGGGCAAACTCAAAGCCTATTGAAGAGATAACAAGAGGGGGATAGTGTTTGGAGCAATACATCTTATAATATCTATGCATAATAAATGGTAATCAAGTGTGTGTGTGGGGGGTGAGGGGGGGGGGTATTTTTGTGTGGGAAAGAAGGGGGTGGGTATTGGTCTTATTGGTTAATTTAAAGGAATTAAATTATTAAAGGATTGAAGAGGATTTAAAGAAATAAAGAAAAATAAATAACAATGGTAAAAGGTTCAGTTCTATTAAAGGAATTTTTTAAACAAATATGCACATATTCACTCTTATTTTCGTAAATGTAAAAATGCAAAACATTTCTTCAAAGTCACGTCAAATTCAGTTATGATTTACATAAATAATGTCGTATTTTAAATTCAAAATTCAGAAATTGCATAAAAATGTGCAAGTAGTTTGATTGCATCACTTGATATTACTGTTGGTTGCTAAACGTTTTTATCGTAAAACAGTTGTCAAATATTAAATGTTTAGCTACTTACGTTTTACAACGCACTAACCGTAACCCCGCCTTCTTTGATTCGATTGGTCATCTCACTCGTTTTGACAGTGACGAGGACTGTTAGACCGCTCAGGCAGACCAACCTAAAAATTTTACATTTTACTTTTGTCATCCTAGCAACAAACAGAGCAGTGTGTAATGGAGTACAGCAGAGCAGCATCAAGCATATCAAATATTGAGGAGACAATTTGGCCATTTCTAATTATACAGGGGGACTTGTCCCCTCAATGTCCACGGTGGTTACGGCCCTGCCAACAACCATAGATGTTTATTGATGTCTGTCTTAATGCTTTCATCTGTATTACATGAGGTGAACATCAATTGTGACGTTTTACTCAGTGATGATGCCTATAGTTGGATTGTAAAATGGATTGTAACCTTTTAAAGTTTAGTCTTGAGTAAAGTGGTGGAATTCGTTGAAACAAGTTGAATACAAGCGGCAACCTCCCGCAGTTTCTCTTGAAGCCAATACGGAAGTGACATATTCTGCAATTCATCGACAGGCTCCAGAAGGGAGCAGAATCTCATTGAGCCTCATGTTAAAATGCCCAACTTTACAGCAGATTAAAACATGTTTGCAGCCTGGTACAAACTGTGGTTTTCGTCTATACGGCTAATTTTGCCCTTCATGACAACTGTGAGGGGGGTGAATTTTTTTTATCACTCATTCGTTTACATTATATAAAGCATTAAAGTTCTGCATAATTAAGGGCGTGGCCACTTCGAGTGACAGTTGGATAGCCATTTATCTGCTGTCTGTTAGTCATCGCGTCACTTCAGCTCCGCCCATGTCGCGCATTTTTGCCCATTTTCTGCCAAGATGGCAACGGCCATCTCGTCCATACTTTGCGTTTCAAAACTGCTCATCAGAATCCTATGGGTGACGTCACGGACACTACGTCCATATTGTTTTACAGTCTATGGTTGAAAACAGCATCAGATATCACACAGAAAAACATTTAAATATTGTAATATCAAATTAGGTAAATGTGTTAAATAAATGTGATGGCATTAAACATATTGAATTATTCTCATTGATTAAATACATTAAAATCAACAAATTCAATTCAAGTCATTGTGAAAAGGGCCTATAGACTTGCTCTTGAATTCACATGATAAATGCATTACATGATAAATGCATACTGTCTTTAATGCCACTGTAAGAATGCTCACTATAATAGTGATGTGTTCCATTTGCTTGGGATCTTGGACCATGTATATTCATATTCAAATTTCAGAAGTGTGACAAAATGACAACATTTGCTAAAACAATGACAAGCTTGAATATAAAATAATCGAATTGGCGGATTTTAAGTTAGTCAAGCTATACTACTATTAGCGTTATTTCAGCATGAATATTTTACCAATATCTTATATCAAATTTATAACTGTTTGTATAGGAAACAGCTGCTGAGAATTATCTTTGAAAGGTGTGACATCATCTTGACAACACAAGATTTTGTATCTTACATCACCTAATGATACACAGGCATCAATACTTGACCTACAAAACACAACAATGGTGATACTCAACAATAATAATAATAATAATAATAATAATAATAATAATAATAATAATAATAATAATAATAATATACATATATCTTCAAAAACGATTCAATTTCAAATTCAACGAGTTCAATATTCAATAAACTTAACAGGATTTGTAAATGTTTATACATGTCTTATCTTATTATCAATATTAAACATATTAATCATTTTCCTAGATGAAATTAATTAAAATAAATCAATTAATTCCATGATTTCAATATTCAGTTTAGTCTTGGGTAAAGTGATGGAACTCTTTGAAACAAGTTGAAATAACACAGAACAGAATTAAACTATTGTAATATCAAATTGGGTAAATGTGTTAAAAATATGATGGCATTTAACATATTGAATTATTCTGTTTAAATGTATTAAAGCCTAAAAATAAATGTAAACGTTTACAGTATATGTCTCTAGTTGTTCATGTGTAAAATGGTTACGTTTTAAATCCTGCCAATATGCTTATAATGTATGCTACTGTGTTTATGTAAATGTACACAAATATGTACATATTTTGTAAATGTTCAAAAAAAAGTGTCATGGGTCTGTGCAGACGACAGATGACAACAGGTAATACAGTACCCAAACGTAGTTTAATTACAAATACTCTAAAGACATGCAAACAAGCAATAGCACAACAACTTAAAATAACAGTGACCGGACAAGGAGTGCAGGGGAAGGAACAACTTAAGTAGCAACACAAATGAGGATGATAATAAACACACAGCTGACACATATGAACTAATAATGACGGTAACTATGGTGACAGATGAGTGGCGGGAGCTGTTTGTTCATATCTTTCTCTGGATCATCAGCTGCATTTTCAATTATGTCATTCACTGAACTTTCCAATTACACCAGGTTATTCATACAAGAACTAGCCTAGAGTGATCTCATAGGTTTGATCATTTGTTTGAGATGGTTAATTTTGACCTTCGGCCTCCTCTATGTGATCTGTTTCTCTAGCAAACATGATTTACTTATTCATAAAAGAGGAATGTGCTTTTCATGGCAAATCTGTCAGTCTTCTCTCTCAAATCTGTCAGTCCTCTCTTTTCTCTTCACCTCCATTAATTCCTGTTATCGTTATTATATTCCACCTCTTGTTGTTCTTTTTTTGCTTTCCGATTAGCCCTCTGTCTTTCAGACACCCTACTGTTCTTTTTGTCACACATTTTCAGAGGAAAAATTTGCATCTGTCAATCAAATTAGGTGATCCATCCTTTCTGGGGAAAGTCCCTCTCCCAAACTCTGTCTATCCATTAAAGTTAACTTATTTGCTTTATAGTTATGAAAAAGAAAAAAAAAAACGTAGAAAAAATATATTATACATATAACAAATTGATAAAGGCTTAACATAAACTTTTGAACTACAGGTGCTGGTCATATAATTAGAATATCATCAAAATGTTGCTGTATTTCACTAATTCCATTCAAAAAGGGAAACTTGTATATTATATTCATTCCTTACACACAGAATGATATATTTCAAATGTTTATTTATTTTAATTTTGAGAATTATAACTGACAACTAAGGAAAATACCAAATTCAGTATCTCAGAAAATTAGAATATTGTGAAAAGGTTCAATATTGAAGACACCTGGTGCCACACTCAGCTACTTAACTCAAAACACCTGCAAAGGCCTTTAAATGGTCTCTCAGTCTAGTTCTGTAGGCTACACAATCATTCAAAAATGTGGGGGAGATTCACAAAGAGTGGACTGCAGCTGGAGTCAGTGCTTCAAGAACCACTACGCACAGATGTATGCAAGACATGGGTTTCAGCTGTCGCATTCCTTGTGTCAAGCCACTCTTGAACAACAGACAGCGTCAGAAGCGTCTCGTCTGGCCTAAAGACAAAAAGGATTGGACTGCTGCTGAGTGGTCCAAAGTTATGTTCTCTGATGAAAGTAAATTTTGCATTTGCTTTGGAAATCAGGGTCCCAGAGTCTGGAGGAAGAGAGGAGAGGCACACAATCCACGTTGCTTGAGGTCCAGTGTGAAGATTCCACAGTCAGTGATGATTTGGGGTGCCATGTCATCTGCTGGTGTTGGTCCACTGTGTTTTCTGAGGTCCAAGGTCAACGCAGCCGTATACCAGGAAGTTTTAGAGCACTTCATGCTTCCTGCTGCTGACCAACTTTATGGAGATGCAGATTTCATTTTCCAACAGGGCTTGGCACCTGCACACAGTGCCAAAGCAACCAGTACCTGGTTTAAGGACCATGGTATCCCTGTTCTTAATTAGCCAGCAAACTCGCCTGACCTTAACCCCAAAGAAAATCTATGGGGTATTGTGAAGAGGAAGATGCGATATGCCAGACCCAACAATGCAGAAGAGCTGAAGGCCACTATCAGAGCAACCTGGGCTCTCAGAACACCTGAGCAGTGCCACAGACTGATCGACTCCATGCCACGCCGCATTGTTGCAGTAATTCAGGCAAAAGGAGCCCCAACTAAGTATTGAGTGCTGTACATGCTAATACTTTTCATGTTCATACTTTTCAGTTGGCCAAGATTTCTAAAAATCCTTTCTTTGTATTGGTCTTAAGTAATATTCTAATTTTCTGAGATACTGAATACTGGATTTTCCTTAGTTGTCAGTTATAATCATCAAAATGAAAAGAAATAAACATTTGAAATATATCAGTCTCTGTGTAATGAATGAATATAATATACAAGTTATACTTTTTGAATGGATAAGTGAAATAAATCAACTTTTTGATGATATTCTAATAATATGACCAGCACCTGTATTTGATGAGCAGTCATCATATGTTCTAGCCTGATGTCGTCATACTCAGATTCTAGTCAGAATATGAGTCTGTTACTGCTCCATTGGGCTGTTATTATGGGGGCATGTTTCAACTGAACCAAGAAAGAAAATGCCTCTGCACTCAATTGGATAAACCTACAACCAAGAGACGTGTTGAGTGACGCAAGATGTGTAAACAATCTTTGCTGGTGATGTAAAACTAATTTATGGATACACAGAGTACTTACCTACACAGTCATCATTTTTGAGAGAAAAAGTAAAGGTGAATGGATATACGAACAAGTTCTCCGAACCAGTAATCGAACAGCTCTGGTTCGAGCATAGTTGCTCCACAACGGATCAAGTCCAGACTGAATTTCGTGACCTCAAATGTTGTGGGCGAGGCTAAGTTCAGCTGGCATCCAGGCTACATATGTTCAATATCAATTGCATGATTTGTGAGTTCACACAACAGAACAGAATTCAGAGATAATAAAACATTTCAGTCTATGAACTTTATGTAAACATATTAAAATAAAGCTGAAATAAAAATATATATATTACATGAAAAACATCTCGGTTACGTATGTAACCCTCGTTCCCTGAAGGAGGGAACGGAGACGTATGTCGGAACTGACCGACGAATTGGGATCTATTTTCAGAGACCAATCTGCTTCGAGTGTATAGAAACGAGCCAATAAACATTGGCATGCGGTTCACGCTCCGCCCCGCAGCGCGGGTATAAAACACGGAAGTGAACAATGCATACCGCTTTTACAACTGAGGAGCCGAGATGTGACTCGGGCCTGCAGCTGAAGCACAGCACCTGGCGACGGGACGTACGTCTCCGTTCCCTCCTTCAGGGAACGAGGGTTACATACGTAACCGAGACGTTCCCTTTCAGTCGGTCACGTTCGACGTACGTCGGAACTGACCGACGAATTGGGATCCCTAGAAAAACGCCAGGGTGCTGGCCCTTCCAGCGCCCTGCTTAAGCACACTGGGTGCTCCCATTTGGAGCAGCAGACAGGGCTTAAGGTAGGGAGGTCCGACACTGCTGTTTCTGCAAGACCCACTCAGCGTGACTATTGGATAACGCTGGGAAAGCATGCCCGTCTCAGGAGATGGTATGCTGCGGAGCCACGTCCTCCGGAGGAGGAGAGGTGGAGAATACTCATACGGACTAACCTATCTGGGTAGTAACTACATATGGCAGTCTCTGGGGTGGATCCAACCTGGTCCTAGGGGGGAAAGAACACACCCAGAGACGACAGAGCGGGCCCTGTCAAGGGAAAGACACGGGGCTAGCCAAGTAGGGTAGCTGGTACCGTGGAGAATACACATATGGGGTCGCCGTGAGGGAACCGCTACATATGGACCCAGCCTAACACACACGTTCCACAAGCATACGGGTGCAGGCCTGGCGTCAGACGTCCGCAACGTCTGACACCGCAGGGGTGACGGAGGAGCTCGACAGGGTTCACCATTTCTGGGGGACACAACTGGAGAAGATAAACGCACGTATCCGGCCATAGGCGGGAGTGGCGTAGCAAGCCGACACAGGAACGGGTACTTCGCGTCTACCGGCCGTTGGAGGCGAGTACACGGGAAGAAACCGGTTGCACACGGAGGCTATAAAATCTAGCGAACGTGTTAGGTGTCGCCCAGCCCGCAGCTCTACAGATGTCTGTCAGCGAGGCGCCTTGAGCCGAGGGTACCCCCGTTCAGGGAATAGTACCACTGGCAATGGGACGAGTCCGGAGTGGCAAACAGGTCGACCTGCGCGGCTCCGAAGAGGTCCCATATCAGCTGGACAGACCGGGGGTGGAGTCGCCACTCTCCCGGAAGTGGACACTGATGAGAGAGCTTGTCGGCTGTCTGGTTCAGCGCACCAGGAATATGAATGGCACGAAGCGACCTCAGATGGTTCTGACTCCACAGGAGGAGGTGGCGGGCAAGTTGGAGCATGCGACGGGAGCGTAGACCACCCTGACGGTTGATGTACGCAACGGCCACAGTGCTGTCCGTGCGGACCAGTACGTGCTTGTGCTGAAGCAGCTTCTTGAAGCGACTTAGAGCAAGACGTACTGCCATTAACTCCAGGCAATTGATATGCCAATGCAGCTGGGGCCCCGTCCACAGACCCGAGACTGCATGCCCGTTGTACGTGGCCCCCCAACCCGTGGCTGAGGCATCCGTGAATACCACAACATGCCTGGACACCTGTCTTAAGGGCACTCCGGCCCGTAAGAACGAGGGGTCGGACCAAGGGTTGAAAGTTTGGCGACAGTACGGGGTAACTGAGACCCGGTACTGGCCGCTCTGCCACACCCACCTCGGGACTCGAGTTTGCTCTTCTCTCGGTTGACCCGAAGGCCCAACAGGCTGAGGTGACGGAGCACCAGGTCCCTGTGTTCGCACAACTGCTCTCGAGACTGGGCGAGAATAAGCCAGTCGTCGAGATAGTTGAGAATACGAACGCCGCATTCTCGGAGTGGAACAATGGCTGCCTCGGGACAGGGCGACAGGGACAGGCCGAAGGGCAGGACTTTGTACTGATATGCCTTCCCGTCTGTGTCGAGGAAGGATAGAGACATGAAAGTACGCGTCCTTCAGGTCGTTCGCTGCAAACCAATCTTGGGGACGGATGGATTCGAAGATGCGTTTCTGCGTTAACATTTTGAACCCGTAACCCACCCCCTTTCTTGGGTACAATGAAGTAGGGGCTGTAGAACCCCGACTTCATATCGGCAGGAGGAACTGGCTCGACCGCGCCCTTCGCCAGTAAGACATCGATCTCCGCCCGTAATACATGGGCATCACTGTTCCGCACTGTGGTGAACAGGATGCCCCTGTATTTGGGGGGCCGGCGCGCGAACTGAATTGCGTAGCCGAGTCTGATGGTACGGATGAGCCAGCGAGACAGCCCCGGGAGCTCTAGCCAGGCTCCCAGAGACTGAGCAAGCGGGACCAACACATGGTGGTCACACAGACGTACCCAGGGTGAGGCAGCGGGGTGGAATGTTCAGACCTGACTCGGACGGCCCGGAGGCGACCCGGAGAAGGGTCTGAACATTCCGAGGTGGGGAAGTGTGGGGGAGAGAAGGCCTGGAGGCGTCCTCTAGCCCCACACTTCCCCCTGGCGAGAAGAGGGTAAGACTGGAGTGGTAAGGCCCGGGGGCGTCGCGCACAACGATCTTGGCCCTCTTGGGGCCCAGGGACACAGGAAACTGCTCTTTTAATGAGAATGTGGGTACCACTGAGCTCCGAAGAGCCAGTGGCAGAGATGTAATTTTCATGTTGTTGGCCCCCCGGTCCTCCTCCGGGGGGGGGGAGGGGTGCGGACACCATCTCCCTCTGAGCAGCTCCCTCCGTCCCTGGGCTGCCCGTCTCAGGGCTGCTTACCGTTATGCTTCCCTCCAGACTTAGCGGGGCCCTGAGCGGGTTGGGCGGCCCCCTTGCGTCCGGCGCCCTGCTTCCCGGGTGGAGGCTGCTGCTTGGGTTTAGCAGGGGCGGAGGCGGACGCAGGAGGTCGCCCTCGGCGACAAGCAGGAGGAGGCGCTGCAACCGGCGGAAGGCAGCAGCGGTCCGCCGGGGCAGGATGTTCTTAATCGCCTCCGTCTACTTCTGTGCCACCGAGAACTGTTGGGCGAAGCTCTCGATGGCGTCGCCGAAGAGGCCGGCCTGACTGACAGGGGCGTCGAAGAACCGCACTTTGTCGGCTTCGCGCATATCAGCCAGGTTCAGCCACAGGTGTCATTCCTGGACCACCATGGTGGACATCGCCCGACCCAGGGAGCAGGCAGCGACTTTCGTCGCCCGGAGGGCGAGGTCCGTCGCTGTCCGTAGTTCCTGCGTTACCCCTGGGTCAGCACCACCCTCGTGCATCTCCTTGAGCGCTTTGGCCTGGTAGACCTGCAGGAGCGCCATGGCATGCAACAATGATGCGGCTTCTCCACAGGCGGTGTAAGACTTGCCCAGAAGTCCGGACGAGAACTTATACGCCCGGGAGGGGAGACGCACTGGCATTCCGCCAGTCGACCGCGGCCCTGGGACACAGTTGCATCACCACGGCGCGCTTGACCGGAGGTATCCCCACGTAGCCATTAGCCGCACCACCATCGAGGGTAGTGAGGATGGAGGAGTCAGTCGATCGATGGTGGGCACTGTAGGGTGCCGACCATGACTTTGTGAGCTCCTGATGCACCTCCGGGAAGAATGGCACTGGGGCGGGGCGCTGAGAACCAGCACGGGCCGCCCCGAGATACCAGTCATCCAACCGCGAGGGTTCGGGACACGGTGGAGGCTTCCACTCGAGCCCCACACTCGCGGTGGCCCGGGAGAGCATAGCCGTAAGCTCTGGATCCGGCTCGGACAACGCTACCACACCTGAAGGGGGCAACGCAGCCAGGTCGTCATCTCCGGAGCCCATTAGCTCATCCTCCGATGCAGCCAACGAAATCATATCCTCAGCCGGAGCCCCAAAGGAAACGGCTGGCCCCCCATGAGAAGGACCAGCGCGCTTCTCCGAAAACTCCACCGGCGCAGCGGAGGGTGGGAGGGGCCCAAGGGGCTTTTGGCCCGTCGGGGAAGCCCTGACTGTCACCCTCAGATCTCCACCAAAGGCATCAGCCAAAGTAGTAGCCCTCTGCTTTGCAGCGGGAGGACCACTAGATCGGGGGATGCTCAATGGGACCCCACCCCTTTTGAGGTATTGGAGCCTAGATCTAAGCACTGCGATGGTCATATTCCCGCAGTGGGAACATGAGTCATCCATGAGGCAACGATAATCGACCGTCAACTGGGGACAGAAAACGCCGGCATCCAGAAACACACGGTTTGAATGACATCTTGAAAAAGACGCAGGGTCATACCGTGTAGCTCCCTTAGGAGTGGAAAAACTGCTCTTTTAATGCTGAAGCACTCAGGGAGATGGCCGCGGCTCCCCGCGGTCCGATAGTGCAAGCCCGCGGGTGAGCACTCAAAGGGAAACGCCCAACGAACCAACACTGGAACTCTTTTGTTTCTGCAGCCACTCGCTGAATCGCGCTGTCACGCCAACACCTGAAGAACAGCCTCTCCGACTCGTCTCACGAACACTCACTTGCAGAAAACAGTCTTGTGTAGAGAACAACAAAACCATCGGCTCCAAAGTTGAAAGCGGTATGCGTTGTTCACTTCCGTGTTTTATACCCGCGCTGCGGGGCGGTGCGTGAACCGCATGCCAATGTTTATTGGCTCGTTTCTATACACTCGAAGCAGATTGGTCTCTGAAAATAGATCCCAATTCGTTGGTCAGTTCCGACGTACGTCGAACGTGACCGACTGAAAGGGAACTTAAAAAATTAAAAATTAGAAATGCTGCCTTGGCAACTGTCAGGTCCCACATGGAAAGAACCTATATGAGGATATATGCGCATATATGAAACCTATATGCAGCATACAGCATATATGCACATATATGATAATATACACTCACCTAAAGGATTATTAGGAACACCTGTTCAATTTCTCATTAATGCAATTATCTAATCAACCAATCACATGGCAGTTGCTTCAATGCATTTAGGGGTGTGGTCCTGGTCAAGACAATCTCCTAAACTCCAAACTGAATGTCAGAATGGGAAAGAAAGGAGATTTAAGCATTTTTGAGCATGGCATGGTTGTTGATGCCAGACGGGCCGGTCTGAGTATTTCACAATCTGCTCAGATACTGGGATTTTCACGCACAACCATTTCTAGGGTTTACAAAGAATGGTGTGAAAAGGGAAAAACATCCAGTATGTGGCAGTCCTGTGGGCGAAAATTACTTGTTGATGCTAGAGGTCAGAGGAGAATGGTCCGACTGATTCAAGCTGATAGAAGAGCAACTTTGACTGAAATAACCACTCGTTACAACTGAGGTATGCAGCAAAGCATTTGTGAAGCCACAACACGCACAACCTTGAGGCGGATGGGCTACAACAGCAGAAGACCCCACCGGGTACCACTCATCTCCACTACAAATAGGAAAAAGAGGCTACAATTTGCACGAGCTCACCAAAATTGGACAGTTGAAGACTGGAAAAATGTTGCCTGGTCTGATGAGTCTCGATTTCTGTTGAGAAATTCAGATAGTAGAGTCAGAATTTGGCGTAAACAGAATGAGAACATGGATCCATCATGCCTTGTTACCACTGTGCAGGCTGGTGGTGGTGGTGGTGTAATGGTGTTGGGTATGTTTTCTTGGCACACTTTAGGCCCCTTAATGCCAATTGGGCATCATTTAAATGCCACGGCCTACCTGAGAATTGTTTCTAACTGTGTCCATCCCTTTATGACCACCATGTACCTATCCTCTGATGGCTACTTCCAGCAGGATAATGCACCATGTCACAAAGCTCGAATCATTTCAAATTGGTTTCTTGAACATGAAAATGAGTTCACTGTACTAAAATGGCCCCCACAGTCAGCAGATCTCAACCCAATAGAGCATCTTTGGGATGTGGTGGAACGGGAGCTTTGTGCCCTGGATGTGCATCCCACAAATCTCCATCAACTGCAAGATGCTATCCTATCAATATGGGCCAACATTTCTAAAGAATGCTTTCAGCACCTTGCTGAATCAATGCCACATAGAATTAAGGCAGTTCTGAAGGCGAAAGGGGGTCAAACACAGTATTTGTATGGTGTTCCTAATAATCCTTTAGGTGAGTGTATATGCTGCATATATGCGTATATATGCCGCATATATGCGTATATATGCCACATATAGGCAAAATTGAGGTGCATATATGTGCATATACAGGCCATATAGGTCTCCTGTATTGCTTCTTTATATCCACATATAAGCCCTATACATACAAGATATGTCTTTTATAGAGCTCATGGCAGGATCTGATCATTTTGTAGCTCATATTTGGCAACTTTGGCAACTGTCATACATGATGCCTAGCTCATATTATCTATTATCAATGCAATAACTAAGAACTAACTAAAAAAAATTATGCAAGAACTTATGTATGTGCGAACACGTGAAATTGGTATCACATGTAATTGGCATGTTATGGAATTTAACAATGGCAATTAGGTGAGAGTATATGGAAAGCTATGATGTCTACACGTTTTCCTGAAACATTTACAAGGTCGATTCTTGAAGATAGTGGAAAAGAAGTATAACAAAATGGTTTGTCTTTTTTTTTTTTTTTGTAAATCAAGCATTTTTTTTCCAATTTCAAGTCACTTCCAGATTCACATTAAAGCTCATACACATCCACACATTCACTGTTACATCAACCAAATGCAATTCAAAATGCAATGTTTTCTGTATTGTCTTAAAGGGTTAGTTCACCCAAAATTGAAAATAAAGTCAGTAATTACTCACCCTCATGTTGTTCCAACCATGTAAGACCTTCGTTCATCTTCGGAACATAATTTAGTATATTTTTGATGAAATCTGAGAGCTGTCTCACTCCTCCATAGGCTTTCAGAGGGTTGAAACTTGATGGCCCAGAATAGTAAGTAAAAACGTCATTTAAGGAGTCCAAATGACTACAGTGGCTCTGTATTAAGTCTATCATGCGACGAAAATACTTTTTGAGCGGAAAAACAACAAAAATAACTAATTTATCCCACTATATACTCTCTGACGAGAGTTCGCGGGAGTGCCACGACGCATGCGCGAGTTCTCGCGCATGCGTCGTGGCACTCCCGCGAACTCTTGTCAGAGGCTCAAATTGAACAATAATAGTGGGATAAAGTCGTTATTTTTGTTGTTTTTCCGCTCAAAAAGTATTTTCGTCGCATGATAGACTTAATACAGAGCCACTGTAGTCATTTGGACTCCTTAAATGACGTTTTTACTTACTATTCTGGGCCATCAAGTTTCAACCCTCTGAAAGCCTATGGAGGAGTGAGACAGCTCTCAGATTTCATCAAAAATATACTAAATTATGTTCCGAAGATGAACGAAGGTCTTACATGGTTGGAACAACATGAGGGTGAGTAATTACTGACTTTATTTTCAATTTTGGGTGAACTAACCCTTTAATGCAGTTTCTAGATGAATATGGCTGAAAGGTCATTACAGTCTAAATGTAGCAACAACAAAAAAGTACATAGGTGAACATATAGGTGCATATATACGTGCATATATGTACCTATATAGGTATATGTATGCACGTGTATATATGTACACATATACACATATGTGCATATATGTACATATAATATAGGAAACTGCCAATTTTATATATGTCACATATATTAAAAACCTATATCAAAACCTATATTAAAACATATATGTTTATATAGATTATTTCCATGTGGGGTGTATGTTCTGTTTTTTGGACTTTTAGTTTGTTTCACCTTGTTTTCTCTGTTTCCTTTGTTCTCCTGTTTCCTTTGTTTTCACACTTCATTTGTTTTTATTTTATTTAGTGTAATAAAGTATGACTGGTGCAAATAGATTTTCTATTCTATGGGTCTCCAAACTCTTTCCTGCAGAGTTTAGATGCAACTTGCCTCAACACACCTGCCTAGAAGTTTCTAGTATGCCTAGTAAACAACTTTGATTAGCTGGTTCAGGTATGTTTAATTGAGCTTGTAGCTAAACTCTGCAGGACAGTGGCACTCCAGGAGCAGGATTTGATACCCCTGCTCTGTTTGTTTCAGTGTAGAACTAACTGTGACAGGACACCAGACCTTAAAATATGGATCTAGCAACAGGTCTTTCACTCATCACCCCCGAAGACCATCTCCTCTCCATGTCAAAAGATCTCAGAAGTCATCCACTGGAAGACTGTGGAGGAGTTTCTCGAGCTCAGCCACCTGGGGCAACGGTGCTCTGAAGACTGTTTTTTGGAGTGGGTTGGATGATTATCTGTTTAAACTGTTTAAATTATCTGTTTTAAGCGACCACCTGTACCTTGGCAAAGTATATGGACTATGCATTGTGGCCTCCTTCACCATAGGCAAAGTGGATGAAGACACCAGCATTATTCAACCTCAGCCTCCCTAGCCCACTCCAGACAGCCTGCTGCTGTCGCTCATCATTGCCTCATTACTGTCTCAGAACTCCTCTCTAGTCCTTCCCCACTCCCCCTCACTATAGACCTTAGGCCCACGTAAACCTCTCATCAAACCCATCACGGACACAAAGCCAGAGCCTATGGCAAACCCAGATGAAGAGTCTGTGCCCACCACCAGACCAGATCCTAAGCCTGCCAAGGACTATCCACTGGTGAAGAGCATTGCCCTGGAGCTAGAACCTGCAGTTACCATTGTCCACAGCCTGAGCACCCATGTAATATTGGTTGAATTGCATTGTTTGGAGTTGGATCATGCCCATGCTTCTACCCACACCTCTGATGTAGAGTTCAGGGCTCCAGACTGCCAATAAAATGGTCACAAATACCAAAAATATAAATTTGCGAGTTATATTTTTGCTGAGCTCGCCATTGGTGACCATAAAAATTTACATATTATGATTAATAATTGTCTTGTTATCTGAAGGAAAAATATGATCACGGATGTTTTTGATCATGCTGATTTTTCTGTAGTGAAGTTTAGCCGATGTAAGTGCGTGTGTGATGAGCGGATTGTGGTTATATGCACGGGTCAGGCAGACCACGTAATAAGATATAACATTATAATTAATAAGAGATAATTAATTAATGTGTTGATTTGATTAAAGACACGGAACTCGCATTTCACTGCAAAATACAATTTTACTTAAACTGTTGTCTTCACGAAAAAGAAAGAGATAATAATAATAATAATAATAATAATAATAATAATAATAATAATAATAATAATTCCAATCTCCTTTTATCCCTTTCTCTGACCATGTGACTGAAACCAAATGTGAGATATTTAAACTGACCAATCAGACCAAACTCAAACATGACATTCAAACCAAACTTCCCCCACTATAAAGGTGGGACCCCATGTGGCCTGCAGGCCTCTCTATTGTCTTCCAGATGGCCCTTCTGATAAGCAAATGGGGGTGACAACAGAAAAGCAAATCTCAAATATCAAATATCTTTGATTATTTTCAATTTCTTCACCATTCTAACTCTTTAACTCGATTCTGCTTCTCTGTTTGTGATCAGGCCATTTTAAGCTGTTAAACTCTGGGAAAGTTTTCAGTGATCCAATAATCCAATTCATTCAAACAGTCCAAAACAGCGCAAATGTAAAGAAGGCCAGACTGATCACATCAGACATATCAGAGAGAATAGAGAGTCACATTGCGTTTAAAACAAAAGCTCTGTCATATTTTGCGATTGTTTCTGAAGGGCGCAATGTTGGTGACATACCGGAGCCGTACAGTAAGCGCGTGAGTGTCTGATGCAACAAACCGTGTGTGAACTATCGATTACTGATCGCACGCTGCATTCATGTACAGACTGGAACTGGAACTGGTTCCACTCGGTTCCCGCAACTTTTTCCCTCTTCCTCCCGCCTGCCGCTGCAACTGTCTTCTTCTTCTTCGATTGTAGCCTAAGCCAGTGTTTCCCAACCTTTTTTCAGTCATGGCACCCTTTGAAAATGTTCTCCATTTTGTGGCACCCCCTCACATACGTTACGCTAGGGGTGTAACGGTACAGATTGCTTGGTTTGTTTCGGTTTGTATAACGGTTTTAGGTTCACCGTTTCAGTACGGTTCAGAATTATATTGAGAATTGTGGCATCCATATATATATATATATATATATATATATATATATATATATATATATATATATATATAGGCCTATTTGATGTTTGATTAGGGAGAAATCTAAAAAGTGCAGAACCAGGTATGGGAACCACTGACATAGAGTGTCTGCACTGTACAAATGTTACATCATAATAGCCTGCACTCTTGAGTGTCCTCATTATGTGATGTAAATCAGTTTCTCCTTAGCGGAGAGAAGACAGTAGGGAGTTTCTGTTTATTCAAGGTTTGTTTCCTCTGGCTTAAGTTATGAGCGTCTAAACACTCTGTGCCTTTCAGAGAGTAGGCCAGTGCAAGTGCACTCATGTAGAGAGCTACCTTCAGATTCCTGTAGGCTGTCTGAATCTCAGCCCTGATTAATAGCCTACTTTCTTTCTGACACATTAGTCACAAGTTGAAACTTTGCATTTGAGAGCTCTCGTTACCTCCGGTCATGAAACAGATACCGCAAAGAGCTTTCTGGACTAATGTGGTGACTTAGATAGATTAGAAGTTAATTCCAATACATTGTTGTCTCTTTAACACTTTGAAATGTTTCTGCCTCATTCCTGAAAGCATACAGTACAAGGCCCAATCATAAACACACGGTTCTATGCCAATGGGGACAATAGTGGACATTTGGGGCTGTATGAAAGCCTGCTTCTACTTATGCTGTTGATGACATAAGCAGGTGCAGTGGTAAGCTATCAAATGTCCTTAGTAATCATTAACCACCCAAAGTTGCCTCATGCCAGTGAATGAGTTGACCAGACAACTCTTTTTCTCTCCCTCTCACCATATGGGCTTGAACTAATTAGCCAGTATTCATACCTTACATAACACAAAGGCTTCTTTTGTTGCCTTTAAGTAATGATTCATGACTCGAATGCATTTCATTGATAACACTATCAACGCCAAAATTAATCTGCAGCAGTCAGGTACAGGTCAGTGCTCTATAAGTTGTTTATGTTCATAGTTATTGTAATGTTATGTGCTTTGAGACAGTGAGGTTATTTAACACTTTCTCTCATCTTGTGACGCTTTGTAAATTGCTGTGTGTGTCCATGTGTTTTGAAGAATGCATGGCTTTGGAGAGTTTTGAAGGGAGGGTGGGATCGCATGCTTTTAAAGCTAGCTTGCTACTGCCAGCCGCTCCAAAAATTGCCTACCCTAAACACATAGATACTTGGTCATTTTTGAGCTAGTTCCTGTTTTGTTTAGGTTTTTTTTGTGTAATTTTTAAATGTTAAAAAATATGTTTACTTTTCCAAGCTTAATATGCAAAGAAACGTAAGCTATTCTTGAGTTGATTCACTTGAAAAGTGTAACACATCATTATGTTTACATGTGCAGCATAATGCTAGTGTTTGTGTGTAGTCAAGCTACAGTCTTCATTTCTCTGTCCATGTACACAACTGTAACGATCACCAGCTGGAGTGCCCTTGAGAGCCACCAGAGGGCACTCCACACATAAGACTATTATCACTCACAAACTACATTTCCCATAACTCACTGCCCGGACTCATCATCACTTATCACTAATCACATTCACCTGTCCCTCATTCACTGATTGCATTCACCTGTGTCTCACCATCCTGTTAGTATCTGTCTATTTATACCATGGTCATGCATTCACACTCGGTGAAGTCTTGTTTAGTGTTACGCTGCAATTCCGAGCATTCTCCTGTTTTTCTTGTCTGTTGGTTTTGGATATCTTGCCCTGTTCCCTGGATTACTCTCTTGCCTCTGGTCCCTGCCTGTTTTGTTTTTGTTTGTTTGTTTCTTTGTTTGGACTGCCTGGGCCCGTTCTTCGTACCTCGCTTAATACATCTGAGATGATTTGACAGATCCCAGATCTTTTAATCCTGATAACTGATCTCTGGCTAATTTGGTTCTTCCAACGAATTTGCGGAATGGATTTAAATATCTGGATTAAATGATCTAGATCACTGCGCATTCTTGTTTTCCCTGAAGAGGGCAGATGCATCGATACTCGAAACCATGATCAGCAATGCAGCTATTGGCTGGCGTCAAGACAGCAACGTAATGACATCATATCATTAAAAAGCCACCTGGCAAAAAACTTGGCAAATTACACACAAAAAAAAACCACGAATATCTGGACCTTTATAAGGAAACAGCCAAACGACCAAACCAACATAAAAGTTATAATAGATCAATGATAAATGTTTTTTTTTTTTTTTTACATGATTACCAATTATTTATATTCACGATTTTATACAGTATTTGTACACCCTTTACATTTTTATTTCAATGTTGTAATTCAATTTTTAATTCAGTTCTAAGCAGATTTGTAACGTGACTATTAAAGTTTCTTAAGGGTCAAGATCAAATTCTCTGCATCTCCTGCGCTGCATCAAGCATCCCATAATATCCGTCATCACTTAAATTAATGCACGGCTCAGATTAACTGTACAACATGTGTGCAAACCTCCAATAAAATTATAAAGTAATTATTCCATCACAAATAAATCGCTCAATCAAGTGGCTGTGTCTATGGTATTATACACAACATTATAATATTATATACATTCTCATATACATATACAATTTAAAATTTGTATATTATTATTATTATTTAAAATGATTATTATTACCCCTGGTTCAGTAATGAACTCTTGTAATAAAGTAGCAGTGGCTGGGACAGATTTTAAGTATCACCTCAAGATGCAATCTAATCCTGTTTACATGAAATAAGCCTGCTCGCGAGCAGGTTTAAGCTAACGGACCTGTTGCTATGACAGCAAGTCCAGGATGAGCGTCGAAGAACCAAACAATCCAAGATCATGCCAAATCGTCAACAATCAAATCCGGCTAACTGAGTTAGCGAGGTACGAAGAACGGGCCCTGCCTGTCTGTGTATGACCCCTGCCTGTACTTTGGATTACGCCTCTGGATTGCCCTGTAATAAAGCTGCATTTGGATCCACCTTCTGTCTCGGAGCAGTTCATAACAACAACACAGTGTGTAATCAAATATTTGAAATATGAAATATGTGTTGCACTTCAGTTCTGTCTTGCAGATCAAGTGCACAGTGGCAAGGGTAATTAAAGTCCAAATAGTGCTACAATCTGTTAGTCCCAGTATGCAAAAATCGTACAATAAAATGTCATCTAAATGATTTAGTCAGACTGAAATCGTAGCAAAGACCTATTTTTTTTTCCAATCAGACTAAAATCAAACTATTAAAGTGAACGTAAACATAATAACTGTGGTATTGTAGTACTATCAATATTAGCTCAGCCAATGGCGCAGGCCAATCAATTTTTCCATCCAACGAAAAAAAGGGGAGTGTTTGGAAACCTCATTATTTTGGTAATTTGTTGATGCAGTAATTGCACTTCACCTTTAAAATAGGTTAACATTTGGACTGATTTATGGTTTTCGATGTTTGAGTTCATGATTTCATCTCATATCTTCAGGGCAAACATTGAAACAAGGTTTTTAGTATTCCCTCAGAGAGCCTAGTGCACTGAGAGTGAGTCAACAAGGAAAGGCTCTTACTTAGTCTACTCCTGCCACTTAGCCCTTTACTAAACCAGATTTAAGATGCCAAAACATTCCTATCAAATTGAGCAAAATGAGTAATTACCTGTGACAAGTACCTTCCCACCTCTCTCTCTCTCTCTCTCTCTCTCTCTCTCTCTCTCTCTCTCTCTCTCTCTCTCTCTCTCTCTCTCTCTCTCTCTCTCTCTCTCTCTCTCTCTCTCTCTCTCTCTTTTCTCATTCCACCCTTTAATTGATGCTTGGCCTCCTCTCAAGGCTTATGTAAGAGAGAACCAGAGAACAAGCAGCTTCTGCAAACAGGCTTGCACACTGCAGCAGATATGACCTGCAGTCTAATCAGAGCCAAACCACACTTCACTAAAACTCACCAGGAAGGACGAACTGACCTGGAGCCTGCCCTAATGTCATGTTTGAGGTCCACAGAGTAATTGATTAATTACCAACCCTGGACTCAAGAGAATGTCGCAGAGTGATAAGGAGGTGGTTTGAGAGGTAAAGAAAGTTACAAAGTAATGAAAGAGTTCTAGTTTTATCAGGATTTTAGACTATTTTAGTTCACAAGATTAATTGATAAAATGATTATTCTAATCCATTTACAGCAATGTTTCACCTGCATGGAATGGAGACTTGTTAAACTTGTTATTAAATCCTCAAATAACTGCAAAATTACATTTCAAAATAAGTACTATGTATAACTCAGGTTTCAGAAAGTAATGAGTTATTTGTTGGACAATATATAATCTTCAGGGTGATTTAGGTAAAAAGCTGTAAATAGATTTATAACTGTTTTGTGATTTGTGTCATAATTCATAATTGCCTTCATTATATTGTAATTTTCTGCTTGACTGGCACTTTGTAATAAGTTTTTGGGTCCCACTTTGTACTAGGTGGCCTTAATTACTATGTCCTTACATCAAAAAAGAAGTACAATGTACTTATCGTATTCATACTGTATTGCAAAACACTTATGCTGATATTGAGGTTACGGGTAAAGTTAGGGACAGGTGTGGTGGTATGGGTAAGTTTAAGGGTAGGTTTAGGTGTAAGGGAAGTGTCAACAGTGCAATTAGAAATGTTAGAACTTACAGATGTAATTACATTAGATGTAATGTTGGTAATTTTAAGTAAGTACAATGTAAAAACATGTATGTACACAATGAGTGCATTGTATCAAATGCACTTATTGTGTACAAATCCAAACGGATTTCTAAAAATCACATTTCATGTGATTTTTTGCTGTTCACACTTTCTAAATATGATTGGAGTCCAATCGAATATGCACAAAAATTGGATTTGGACTGATAGTCTGAATGAGGCTTAAAAGCATCCAATTAGCCAACATTTTTAATAAACAAAGATGCAAGGAACGGTGGATGTGTGTTTGTTTTCAATAGACCTTAGTCAGGATAGATGCCATACATGGCTGAAAACAAGAAATCAAATCAAATCAAATCACTTTATTTGTCACTCTACCATATGCACAAGTGCAACAGTAGGTGAAATTCTTAGGTGCAGTTCCGAGCAACATAGCAGTCATGACATGACATGTACAACATTTAAAGCAGCATCAGATTACACATCTGATGCGCACACAATTACTCACAGCACAGTAAACTCTACAATAAACAATAAATAATTTACACAATGTGAGTGTAGTTCTCACAGCTTTAAACAATATACACATACTTACAATATACATATACTTTAAACAATATACACTAAACATACACTAAACAATATACATTACGCTATAATAGTAATAATAATATACAATGTATAGTATAAAATATTATTCACAGATTGAAAAATTGAAATCCAAAGTGCAATAGATGCTGTATGATAAATAAATGTGTATATAATGTGTGTGTATCTACAGTGGGTTGTGCTGAGTGATATTCTGTCCAGAGTGTGTTATGATCCTGATGAAGACAGTCTGTGACAGTTTTTACTATGCCATGCACTGTATTGAAATCCTAGAACGCTTAAAATCACAAATTTCAAATCTGTTTCATGAAATTTTGTCTACTGAAAGTTTCATCAGCAGAACATGCTGTTAAACAACACACACACACACACACACACACACACACACACACACACACACACACACACACACACACACACACACACACACACACACACACACACACACACACACACACACACACACACACACACACACACATATATATACATTCACTGTGTTTGACCCCTTTCGCCTTCAGAACTGCCTTAATTCTACGTGGCATTGATTCAACAAGGAACAAAGCATTCTTTAGGAATGTTGGCCCATATTGATAGGATAGCATCTTGCAATTGATGGAGATTTGTGGGATGCACATCCAGGGAACGAAGCTCCCGTTCCACCACATCACAAAGATGCTCTATTGGGTTGAGATCTGGTGACTGTGGGGGCCATTAAAGTACAGTGAACTCATTGTCATGTTCAAGAAACCAATTTGAAATGATTCGAGCTTTGTGACATGGTGCATTATCCTGCTGGAAGTAGCCATCAGAGGATAGGTACATGGTGGTCATAAAGGGATGGACATGGTCAGAAACAATGCTCAGGTAGGCTGTGGCATTTAAACAATGCCCAATTGGCACTAAGGGGCCTAAAGTGTGCCAAGAAAACATCCCCCACACCATTACACCACCACCACCAGCCTGCACAGTGGTAACAAGGCATGATGGACCCATGTTCTCATTCTGTTTACGCCAAATTCTGACTCTACCATCTGAATGTCTCAACAAAAATCGAGACTCATCAGACCAGGCAACATTTTTCCAGTCTTCAACTGTCCAATTTTGGTGAGCTTGTACAAATTGTAGCCTCTTTTTCCTATTTGTAGTGGAGATGAGTGGTACCCGGTGGGGACTTCTGCTGTTGTAGCCCATCCGCCTCAAGGTTGTGCGTGTTGTGGCTTCACAAATGCTTTGCTGCATACCTCGGTTGTAACGAGTGCTTATTTCAGTCAAAGTTGCTCTTCTATCAGCTTGAATCAGTCAGCCCATTCTCCTCTGACCTCTAGCATCAACAAGGCATAATTGCCCACAGGACTGCTGCATACTGGATGTTTTTCCCTTTCACACCATTCTTTGTAAACCCTATAAATAGTTGTGCGTGAAAATCCCAGTAACTGAGCAGATTGTGAAATACTCAGACCATGCCATGCTCAAAATTGCTTAAATCACCTTTCTTTCCCATTCTGACATTCAGTTTGGAGTTCAGGAGATTGTCTTGACCAGGACCACACCCCTAAATGCATTGAAGCAACTGCCATATGATTGGTTGATTATATAATTGCATTAATGAGAAATTGAACAGGTGTTCCTAATAATCCTTTAGGTGAGTGTATATCTGCCATGTCAATCAACTTGTCACAGTTAAAATCATCCACATTCAATTTAATTTAATTTCCTACAGTTCCGGAGAGAAATGTAGTATATTGATCTGTCAGTCATGGGTCTTTCATGTGGAGACTCTCCTCATATTTGCAATTTGAATACAATGATGCATTTAAAAGGTAATGGCCAAACGTATCTTTATAAGAGTTTACAATGCTGTTGCAGATTAAATACAATGTGGATAACATTGAATAATTATCTTTTCGCAAGGTTAGATACTAATTTTTAATCACTCAAAGCCCTTTATCTATATCTACTTAACTGTCGGACTTGCACGTCTGCCGTTTATTTTTTTAACACTTCTTATTCGTATTTGTAGCTGTAATCAAATCCTTGTCCAACGTGCAATGGGTTGTGGGCAATTTCAGCCGTTAGAGTGTGCACAGATGTGCACTTCGGATATAGTAGACCATCCGGGTATCTTTGGAATACTCATTTCAACATACTACGATTTGGGACGTACTAATTCTAATTTCGAATACTATTTAGGATGGATAGTATGCGAATTGGAACGCACGCACCACTTCAGTTCTTTGAAGTGTTGATTGTGTTTAAAGGGTTAGTTCACCCAAAAATTATCATTATGTCATTAATTACTTACCCTCATGTCGTTCGACACCCGTAAGACCTTTATTCATCTTTGGAACACAAATTAAGATATTTTTGTTGAAATCCAATGGCTCAGAAAGGCCTCCATTGGCAGCAATGTATTTTGCACTCACAAGACCCATAAAAGGTACTAAAGACGCCGTTACAAAGTCCATCTCATTACAGTGGTTCTACAATAATTTTATGAAGCAATGAGAATAGTTTTTGTGCGAAAAACAAAATAACGACTTTATTCAACAAGTTTCTGTCTTCCGTCTAGGCCTCAGGCGCGAGCTCATGAAGCATGCATGAGAACAGAGCTGGTGTTCTGACACATGACCCGGAAGCGAGGAGCTTTGTTTACAAGCAGAGGAAGAAGCGCCGTATCTAAGCTGTTGAATTCTACATTGATTGTGCTTTAGGTCTTGGCGTAGAGGTCAAAATGGGGTTAAAGTGTGCATTTCCTGTATGCCCAAACGCCGGCTCTACGTCATATTCTCGCGCATGCGTCGTGGTGCTTTGTGAGTTCACGTCTGAGGCCTAGACGGAAGACAGAAACTTGTTGAATAAAGTCGTTATTTTGGGGGGATTTTCACACCAAAAAATATTTTTGTCATTTCATGAAATTATTGTAGAACCACTGTAGTGAAATGGACTTTATAACAACGTCTTTAATACCTTTTTGGGTCTTGTGACTGCAAAATACATTGCTGCCAATGGAGGCCTTTCTGAGCCATCGGATTTCAACAAAAATATCTTATTTGATGAGCAAAGGTCTTACGGGTGTCAAACGACATGAGAATAAGTAATTGATGACAGAATTTTCATTTTTGGGTGAACTAACCCTTTAAGAGCACACTCTGCCCTTTTCCACCAGTAAGAACCAGGTGCTAGTTCAGAGCTAGTGCTACTGCCGGTTCGGAGTTGGTTCGACTGAGGAGCCTTATAAGAACCGGTTTGCTTTTCCACGGGCTTGAGAGCCAGCACAGAGCCGGGTCTTACATCACTGTATACGTCACATATTTCCCAGCAACGCTAGCGCACCAAGCGCGGTGGCACCAAACACAAACACAACATCAACAATGGCGGACGTTGCGTTGCTATTGATGTTCATGGCTTTGCGGACCTACATCGGCGTCCAAACACGGCGGATCCAATGTGTTTGTGCGGCTCGGCCTAATTTGTACAGACGGAGATTACAGGCGAGAGTAACGGTATGTACATTTATTTTTAACAATAAGATGTCAACTTTAACCTCAGCATGTTGCTACCCTCCAAGCATTGACTTTGCTGATAATCAATCACATTGCTGTTAAATAAAAATGTATTAAGCATTGGTGTAAGTAGTATGAAAGACACTGTTTTGTAAAAACTCTACTAGAAGTGCAATTTACCCAAGTCTGTATTATAAGCAAAAACCACTCACAATATTAAAACCAAAAGTAGTTAATCTGCAGAAAAATGTGTCCACTGTCAGTGTTGTTCTTGTCACGGTATGGGGAATAAACAGACGGCAGGCAGAGATACAGGATCCAATTGCAGGGTAGAGTTTAATGAAGCCAAACATTAAAGATCAAAACCAGGAACAAAATAACACTGAGCCAAAACAAATAAAAACATGAAGAACAGGGAACAGAATTGAATAACACGAAACAACGACCGACAGAACAACTGAATCACAGGGGTATATAACACACAAGGGAACAAGGCTAACAAGATAACAAGGGGAGTGGTGAATGGGAAACACCTGGGAAAAGTAATCAACATGAAAAACTACAAAACTCAACAGGACACAGAAAAGAACACCGATAATGCACAGTAAACTACAACATAAAAGTCCCAGACACAGAACAGCTGTGACATTACACTTCCAGATGCTCCAGAACCAGTCACGGAGGGAGGTGAAGTGGTGGCAGAACAGGAGGAGGGATGGAGGGTCAGGAGCGACACTGTAAACAGGTTGGGACCCTGGGCAGATTGGGTGGCCTGGGTGGAACAGACTGGTCCGGTAACTTGGGTGGTACAGACTGTTCAGGGTAGCTTGAGTGGCACAGGCAGGTCAGGTGGCCAGTCTGACTCAGACGGGTCAGGTGGCCTGGGTGGAACAGGCTCTTCAGGCGGCCAGGGCGGCATGCAGAGTTCAGGCGGCCAGGGTGGTACACAGAGTTCAGGCGGCGCGGGCAGAGCAGGCGGGCAGAGGCAGGAGCCTGGGTGGCACGTCCGGCACAGCAGCAACCACCGGAACATGATCCATCACCGGAACTGGGATCGCCGGACCACGATCCACTGGAACACGATCCACCTGAACTGGGATCACAGGAACCACCTCTGGAGCTTTGGAGAAAGCCCTGTGCTCCGGGACCACCGGAGCAGGGACCACCAGAACAGGGACCACCGGAACGGAGACCACCGGAACGGAGACCACGATCCACCAGAACTGGGATCACAGGAACCACCTCCGGAGCTTTGGAGAAAGCCCTGTGCTCCTCCCAAGCACGTAGGACTGCCACCACGAAACATCCCATTACAGCCCTCCAGGCCATGTCTGGACTCGGGACCACCGAAACAGGGACCACCAGAACAGGGATCACCGGAACGGAGACCACCGGAACAGGGACCACCAGAGCTGGGACCACTGGAACTTGGTCCCCCTAAACTGGGACCACCGGAACTGGGACCACCTCCCTGGCAGCTCTCTCCTGATGGTGACATATCAATAGGTAGAAGTCAAGATGGCGCCGAGGATGGCCGCTACGTAGCGAGCTCTGCTGAAACATTGTAGTTTTTTGTTTGTTCTGTTTATAGTTTTTGTGTTTTTTGTCTTGGATGTTGTCTGCCTTACTACGTACGACAGACAGACACTTTTGGACATTGGTTCGGCAATCGCACACCGAAAACCGGACTTTAAATTCTTCAGTGACGAACCGCCGTTTACAAACACAGCAGCGGATCCCTTTGTCTGGACGGCCCGACCGCGCAAACGCGGCCGGAGAAGAGGGAAGAGAGCCGGCGTACTCATCAGAGTAAGACGCCGCGCAAACCGACCCCCGCTTCCCAGTATTTTACTGGCAAATGTTCAGTCTCTGGACAATAAACTCTGCGAGCTGAGAGCGCGGATCTCTTTCCAGCGAGACACGAGGGACTGCTGCATTATCTGCCTCACAGAAACTTGGATGTCTGCTGAGATTCCAGATTCGGCCATCGAAACCGCGGGGTTCTCCGTGCATCGAATGGACAGAGAAAAAGATCTCTCCGGGAAAAGCAAAGGCGGGGGTGTGTGTTTTATGATCAACCGATCCTGGTGTGATCAGAGGAACGTACATTCTGACCTGATCTGGAATTTCTCATGCTTCTGTGCCGACCATTCTGGCTACCGAGGGAATTCACAGCGGTCGTCATCACAGCTGTGTATATTCCCCCACAAGCCGACACAGACCGGGCACTAAAGGAACTGTATAGGACAGTGAGTGAGCAGGAAACCGCACATCCTGAGGCTGCGTTTATTGTGACCGGAGACTTTAACAAAGCCAACTTCAAGCGCATCGCACCTAAATACCACCAACATGTTAGCTTCAACACGCGAGGGAACCGCGCCTTAGATCACTGTTACTCCCCCTTCAAGGATTGTTACAAGTCCCTCCCGCGCCCACCATTTGGCAAATCGGATCACGCTTCCATCCTACTTTTGCCCGCATATAGGCAAAGACTCAAACAGGAAGCACCCGCCCTCAGAACCATCCAGTGCTGGTCGGACCAATCAGATTCTATGCTACAGGACTGTTTTGATCGCGCGGACTGGGAGATGTTCCGGTCGGCCTCTGATGACGACATCGAGGTCTACGCTGATAGCGTAACGTGTTTCATCAGGAAGTGCGTAGATGACGTTGTTCCGACCAAAACAATTCGGCTGTACCCTAACCAGAAGCCGTGGCTAAATGGGGATGTTCGCGCGGCACTCAATGCGCGGACCTCCACTTTTAACTCCGGTAATGCGGAGGAGCATAAACAAGCAAGTTATGCCCTCCGGAAAACCATCAGAGCAGCAAAACGCCAGTACAGGGACAAGATTGAAGGACAGTTCAACACCACCGACTCCAGAAGCATGTGGAGGGGAATTAACACCATCACGGACTATAAAGGGAACACAAACTCCACCGTGAACACCGCTGCCTCTCTCCCGGACGAGCCAAACACCTTCTATGCTCGCTTTGAGGGAACTAACATCGCCCTCGCGGAGAGAGAGCTCGCGGCTGAAGATACAGAGGTTAGTGCACTCTCCGTATCTGTCGCGGATGTAACCCGATCCTTCCGGCGGGTGAACGTCCGTAAAGCAGCGGGTCCAGACGGCATTCCCGGCCGTGTGATCAGAGCGTGCGCGCACCAACTGGCTGGAGTCTTCACGGACATTTTTAACCTGTCCCTCTCCCTATCTGTGGTCCCCACATGCTTTAAAACGTCCACTATTGTTCCTGTACCTAAGCAGTCAAAAACCACCTGCTTAAACGACTGGCGTCCGGTTGCTCTGACCCCCATCATCAGTAAATGCTTTGAGAGACTAGTCAGAAACCACATCTGCTCTGTTCTCCCCCCCTCACTGGACCCACTGCAGTTTGCATACCGCACAAACCGCTCCACTGATGATGCCATTTCATCCACTATACACACTGCTCTCTCCCACCTGGAAAAGAGGAACACATATGTGAGAATGCTGTTTGTGGACTACAGCTCAGCATTCAACACCATTGTGCCCTCCATACTTGACATTAAACTCCGGGCTCTAGGCTTAAACAGCTTGTTATGCAGCTGGATCCTGGACTTCCTGTCAAACAGACGCCAGGTGGTCAGAATGGGCAGTAACATCTCCTCACCACTGACTCTCAACACTGGAGCCCCTCAGGGCTGCGTTCTCAGCCCACTCCTGTACTCCCTGTACACACATGACTGTGTGGCAACCCACAGCTCCAACACCATCATCAAGTTTGCTGACGATACGACGGTGATAGGTCTTATCACCGACAATGATGAAACGGCCTACAGAGAGGAGGTGCACACTCTGACACGGTGGTGTCAGGAGCACAACCTCTCCCTCAACGTCAGCAAGACCAAGGAGCTGGTGGTCGACTTCAGGAGGAATGAGAGAGAACACCGCCCCATCACCATCGATGGAGCACCGGTGGAGAGAGTCAGCAGCTTCAAGTTCCTCGGTGTCCACATCACAGAGGAACTCTCATGGTCCGTCCACACCGAGGCCGTTGTGAAGAAGGCTCATCAGCGCCTTTTCTTCCTGCGACGGCTGAGGAGGTTTGGAATGAACCGCCACATCCTCACACGCTTCTACAGCAGCACCATAGAGAGCCTGCTGACTGGCTGCATCACCACCTGGTACGGCAACAGTACCGCCCGCAGCCGCAAGGCCCTGCAAAGGGTAGTGCGCACGGCCAGCTGCATCATCGGAGGTGAGCTTCCCTCCCTCCAGGACATTTACGCCAGGCGGTGTGTGAAGAGAGCTCAGAGGATCATCAGAGACTCTAGCCACCCGAACCATGGGCTGCTCTCACTGCTGCCATCAGGCAGACGGTACCGCAGCATCAGAACACGCACCAGCCGACTCCAGAACAGCTTCTTCCCACAAGCAATTAGACTACTTAACTCCTGATCCATCAGTATCATAACACACTCTGGACAGAATATCACTCAGCACAACCCACTGTAGATACACACACATTATATACACATTTATTTATCATACAGCATCTATTGCACTTTGGATTTCAATTTTTCAATCTGTGAATAATATTTATACTATACATTGTATATTATTATTATTATTATAGCGTAATGTATATTGTTTAGTGTATGTTTAGTGTATATTGTTTAAAGTATATGTATATTGTAAGTATGTGTATATTGTTTAAAGCTGTGAGATCTACACTCACATTGTGTAAATTATTTATTGTTTATTGTAGTGTATACTGTGCTGTGAGTAATTGTGTGCGCATCAGATGTGTAATCTGTTGTTGCTTAAATGTTGTACATGTCATGTCATGACTACTATGTTGCTCGGAACTGCACCTAATAATTTCACCTACTGTTGCACTTGTGCATATGGTAGAGTGACAAATAAAGTGATTTGATTTGATTTGATTTTGATTTGATTTGATCTCCCCGCTGGATCCACTGTTGGGTCGGTCGTTCTGTCACGGTATGGGGAATAAACAGACGGCAGGCAGAGATACAGGATCCAATTGCAGGGGAGAGTTTAATGAAAACAAACATTAAAGATCAAAACCAGGAACAAAATAACACTGAGCCAAAACAAATAAAAACATGAAAAACAGGGAAGAGAGAATTGATAATCTGCATGACACGAAACAATGACCGACAGAGAACAACTGAATCACGGGGTATATAACACACAAGGGAACAAGGCTAACAAGATAACAAGGGGAGTGGTGAATGGGAAACACCTGAGAAAACTAATCAACAAAACTACAAAACTCAACAGGACACAGAAAAGAACACAGATAATGCACAGATAAACTACAACATAAAAGTCCCAGACACAGAACAGCTGTGACAGTTCTATTCTATATTCTATTATTAATTATTCTTACTGATGCTTTAATGTATGGAAGTATATCCCGGACAATTTTCAAAAGGAATTGCAAATTGTATTTGCAATTGCGTTTTCAATATGTGGACGCATAAAATGTGACACAATCCAAATGCAATTGCAAATCGTGCATTTCCATTTGCATTTTCGTTTACGCGAACGCATAACGACTGCCAAAATTCAAATGGAGAAGCAAAGTCTGTTTGCAATTGCATTTCCAATTTCTTACAAGTTATGACCCTGCCATTTTGAAATAGCAATAGAAAATCATCTATTTGCTATTTCATTTCCTCCGTGTCCTGCCACAACCTGCACAAAATTCAAATGGAATAGCAATCCCCTTTGCACTTGCATTTTCGATGTCTAACACAGTCAACTGTCAATCAGGCTTGAGGGCGGGGTTTATTGATGTAGGCTGAAAGTAAGTGAGATGGTGGTCCGGTCTCACTATAGTGAGATGGTGGTCCAGTGGGTTAAACTATGGAACTGATATACAGAAGGTTGCTGGTTTGATCCCAGCGGTCACCACCAGTGTGTCCTTGAGCAAAGCACTTTACTCCATGTTGCTCCAGGGGAATTGTCCCTGTAATAAGGGCACTGTAAGTCGCTTTGGATAAAAGCGTCTGCCAAATGCATAAAATGTAAAAGTAGGCCACGCCATCAAGTGGTGGAAAACAAAGCACTTTTTCATCATTATTCATTCCTATAAAGAAAATGGGGAGAAATATCCAATAAATGTGTCCATTTTGCAACAACAACAAAAACAACTACTGTGTAGTTTTTTGCACTTCAAACAAAGCCAAACACCTGGAACTAAATATATTTATCACCTGCCAACCAAACAAAAACAAAAACAAAAGAAGACTGATCTGGTTGCAAGCAAATTATCGAGAAGAAATGAAGATTAGGGATGATTATTGACCGTTTAATCATTTACCACAAGTGAGAATTATGACAGATTAATACAGTTAAACAGTTTTTTTAAAGTTACTTATTTATTATATTTATTATTATATTATTATTTTTTAGTTCAGTGCATGGTAACAGCAAAATATGCGATATAGGCCTACGGTGTGAAGATCAGCTCAATATATAATATATAATCTTTAAAGGCCCCCTGAAATCAAAATTATTATGTTAGTCTTAAGTTTCCAAAACAATGACAAAATTTGCATTTTGGAGATATAAGCATTCAAAATGTCCAGTCTCTCACTTCCGTTAAAATAGATCACAGAAATTGATGACATCATCGCAGACTTCACCTTCTCATCAAATCTTCTGTCCAATCAAATGCTCTCTAGAATCTGAAGCGTCCATCCCCTACACTATAAATAGACGCTGAAGCAGCAGCTGAAATCAGTCAGCTGTTCACACATTTACTATTTTCTACATGGTGAATGGCACATAGCGCACTATACATGCGATAGGAAACGATTCAGATAGTGTAAATATGAAGAGTTTGGTTGCAAAACGCGATAAACGCCATTTTTTGACATTTGCATTTTATTATTGGAAATCAATGTTCAGATGTACCTTAATCTATGTGTGAATTGCTGCCATTAATAAGATTTAAAAATGTACATTTTAAGCCTACTACAAAATGTATTTTTTCACAAAACGCGATATCCGCCAGCCCAGTTTCTTTACAAAGTGCGATATAACGGTTAGGCTATAGAACGTTCTGGATGCTGTGCGTCGTGCGCGAGCTCAGGATGTCACGCGAGGAGAGAGTCACCGCCGGTGAAGTGCTCCGAGTTTGCTCAGTGATTTAACGATAATATCAAAACAAATCACATATTTTTAAAAAAAGGATTCAATAGGCTAACTAAAAAACGTTTATCATTTAATTTTTTATACTGTAGGCGAGCTGTCAGTCACGTAGCTTACACACACACACACACACACACACACACACACACACACACACACACACACACACACACACACACACACACACACACACACACACACACACACACACACACACACACACACACACACACACAAACAAAACATTGATTCACTAGCTTTTCTTAATGGTATTACAGTAGTAGAATATAGCCAAAGGTGGAGATATAGCGTTTTGCAAAAAAAAAAGAAAAGTGGTTATGTTGTGTATGTTCTGGCCAAAACTAACTCAGAATCGTATTATTATTAATCAATCTTTGTATATACTATTCCATATATTTATGATGTATTGTTTTTTTAACCAATTTAAGATGTTTGACAATGTTAAGATAAATATGTTGCATTTTGGCATGGTTTTTGACTTATTTATGAACTATTTATGGACATAAAATTAAATAAAAAATATCCTGGATTTGAAGAATATTGTGTCCCTGGCCTTCACTGAGCTCAAGTAATAGTTTAATGTACAAAAAAAATGTGAATGAACTTGACTGTTGATGTCAAATAATAATGGCAAATAACCAATTTTCTCAAAATGGATATATCTCGTTTTGCAACGAAACTCTTCATATGCTTTCAGTTTAGGCGAATGAAGTGTGGTTTCACGTTACTTTAACGCGCACCGCCACAGCGCACACACATAGTCTAGACCAGAGCCGTTGACTAGATACACGAGACGAGAACGAGCAGATCATATGCGCGAGTCGACGCATACAACAAAACATATCAGACCCATTTAAATTCTGCACAGAGTGCTGTATTTCAAAGTGATATGGAGGAGATTATGATGATAAACGGTTAGAGATTAGGAGGCAACTCTGGCTTTACCAAACAGAAAGGCTCTAGTCAAACTGTGATATTAACGAAACGCTATTGGCTGTTTCAAAAAAGGGGAGGAGCTGCTAACAGCTTGAGCCGTTTCAGGGGAAATTACGTCAACACATTGAATAATGCTGCGTGTTTCAAAGCACTTCAGTGGGCCTTTAAAATAGGCCTATCCATTTATTGGTGCAAAGAAACATTTCACCGGTTGGTACTTTCGCTTTTTCCGCAGAGACCCTTGTGATAAATAAATGTGTTGTATTTATGATAATCCGCACAGATTTCATTTGATGAAAATAAATAATAAAAGCCCCGACCCCTGGCTGAGTAGAAAAAAAAACTTTATTCAGGGACAGCCTTATCTTCTCATATCACTTCACATATTTTTGAGCCAGCATGTCACAAAGGGCATTCTGGGTTGAGCGAGCGGCGCTGAGCGGAATGAGCGAGCGAATATACTGCTATTTTTATTTGACAAAAAAAATTATTCTGACGAAAAAGAAAAAAAAAACTATGCCGGTTCTTTTTAAGATTAAAACGGATTCAGTGTGTTTTTGTTTTGTCATCTTAATGTATTAATTATTTAGGCTAAGCGATAAATATTTAGTGTTTATTTAGGCTATTTTATGCTTTTTTATATATATTATTTTATTCTGTTTTTCTCTGTTGTAAGAAACGCTGCAGGTGCGTGAAAATGTGATAATGTGTGAATCCAGGTTCTGTTGTTGAGCTGCATGCTGCTGCATGCTGCTGTTTGCACGTTAAAATAAACCAGTGAAAAATTGTTTGTCTTTTTAACGGGTCACAGACTGGCATTTTTTAATGCCAGTTTAATATTATAATATTAGGCTATCAGTTAACAGTTAATATATTGATAGGCGGTTGTCAGTCGGGAAACTTCACCGAATTGACCATCCCTAATGAAGATACATCGGTAACCCCCACAACGCAGCATGTGTCTGAAAATGTTTTAAATGTCAAAATAAAGATACAAATATAGTTAAATGAATATGACTACATATGATGAAAAAAATATATAATGACAATCATGAAATTAATAAAATGCTATAATTAAACAGAAAATCAGATCATCCTCCTACGAAATGAACATGATCTGCGATTGAATGTCACTAATGAAATTGTGTCTTCACAAGTGCTCTATGTGAAATCATTTGTCTATTTGATGCGTGTTTGTCTCTCAAAGAAATATATACATACATATAATGGCGAATCAACAGTTTAAACAGTGTGTTACTCCCTGCCCTCTGTGTGTGATGTGTTTGGGACCGGAGCATGCCCAGGCAGCCCTCGAGGGGGCTGGCTGCGAGCATTGTGAGAAACTGGGAATAAAAACTCTCCGGTCCCGCCGAGCACTCTTCGAGGAGAGTGCTTTGGCTTGCGTACGGCGGAGGCGCGCGTCCTGGGGCTCACAGATGGATCTAACAGCGGGATTAGAGATGGGTGATCCCCTATTTCTGACTTTACCCGCTAGATCTGATGCTTCAGCTCATGAGTTAGAAGCACGCTCTGCGATTTCTTCTGCTCGTGCTGAAGCGCAGGTGCAGCAGCATTCCAGTTCTTAGGAATTGGATGTTGTGAGCCTGGATAATTTAGATGAGGATATTACGCCGCCTCATACACATGCACAGGAGGAGCTTTTGGAGGTTGTTACTCACGCTGTCGCTAGGTTAAAAATAGACTGGCCAGCAGAGCAACAGGAAGCCCGACAGCCAAGCAACTGAGACGAGCGCCTTCTGCTGTCCAGATCCCAGCAACCACCTTATATTCCAATATTCGGGTTTAAAACAACATGGTTATGCGGCGATGCCTCAGGTGGAAGAGACACTTGTGAGCTATCTCTCTCCTGAGTCTGCATCGTTGCTGAAGGCCCACTAAGCCAGTAAGAACAACATCGGCATTAGTGGGTAGGGCATACTCGGCGGGAAGTCAGGCGACTATCTGTTTACACTAGGGGTGTAACGGTACACGTATTCGTATTGAACCGTTTCGGTACAGGGCTTCCGGTACGGTGCACGCGTGTACCGAACGGTTATGAATGTAATCTTTAACAGTTAACAGTCAGCTTGTTGTAAGCGCGGAACACATTTCAATCCGAGTTCCCACACGAACATATTGAGTATTCAGTCCATTTTATCACGAAATTCAAACGGCGTTTTAACGCTCTTTAATGTGATGTGACTGATAGACGCGTATCATTTCAACTTAAAGCGGCGGCGCGCGAGTCAATGCGATCATAGACGCGTATCAGTTCAACTTGCAGGCAGCGCGCGGGTCAATGCGATCATCTCTTCCTAAAGAATAAACATAAATTAATACATCTTAAGGTATGTTGAGGATACATTACAACTTACTGAAATGTATCATATGTCGTGTAATCGCTCCATCTGCGTTTTAACCACGGTAAGACAATAAAACAGCTTGTAAATAATGTCATGCAGAATCACGTTTACTCAGAAGTCACAGTGTCCACAGCTGTTAGCTCACTAGAGAAATCAACTCTTTCACTGAATACATGCACTATATTAGCCGTTATATATTCATTATATACTACTTAGCCTGTTAGTGATGTCTTGTTTATTTAATGTATGTTTAAATAAAGATTCAAGATTCAAGAGTTTTATTTGTCACATACACAGTTATATACACAATATACAACTGGCAGTGAAATGTAAACAGGTCCGCTCCATGGACAGTGCAAATAACAATTACAAGAAACACAAGGGGAAATTAAAATAGAAATAGAATAAAGTTAGAATAAAAAGTATTAACATAAGTAGAATTATAAATAAATCAAGTAAAAGATAAAAATAGGAAATAGGAAAAATAAAAATATAAAAATAAAAATATAAAAATATAAAATAAGTGGATATGATAAGTGAGATAAACTGTAGACTTAAAAATAAGTGGTTAACATAATATATATATATATATATATATATATATATATATATATATATATATATATATATATATATATATATATATATATATACATATATACCTACAAAGAGCATAATGTGTAAACAGGAGTATGATGTGCAAACAGGTTTATTACAGGTTGTTACGCAGTAACAATAGGAACGTAAAGTGCAGTGCAATGGCAGTATGTGGATGTTAATGTTAAAAAACTGGATGTTTATGCGTGTGCGGGGTGAAGTGCAGTCACGTGACTGAGTTCAGGAGTCTGATGGCCTGGGGGAAGAAACTCCTCCTGAGTCTTTCAGTCTTTGCCATCAGGCTACGGAAGCGCTTACCAGATGGCAGCAGGGTGAAGTGAGAGTTTGCGGGGTGATTAATGTCTCTGATGATTTTAGTAGCTCTACCTCTGCAGCGTTTGGTGTAGATGTCCTGCAGAGACGGGAGAGCTGAGCCTGAGATGCGCTCGGATAAGCGCACCACTCTTTGCAGGGCTTTGCAATCGTGACTGGTGCTGTTCCCGTACCACGCTGTGATGCACTGAGTCAGGACACTTTCTATCGCCCCTCGATAGAAAGTTTTCAGGATGGCTGGTGAAACCCTGAATTTCCTCAGCTGGCGCAGGTGGTACAGTCTTTGCCTGGCTTTTTTCACCTGTGTCTGGATGTGTGTAGTCCAGGTCAGATCCTCGGAGATGTTCACACCCAGGTATTTGAAGCTGCTCACTCTCTCTACCGGTGTCCCGCTGATCATGAGAGGGGAGTATGGCCGATGCTGTCTCTTCCTGAAGTCCACAATCAGTTCTTTGGTCTTGTTAACATTCAGAGAGAGACAGTTGTCCTGGCACCATGATGTCAGTTGCTCCACTTCGTCCAAGTATGCCGTCTCATTGTTGTTGGAGATGAGACCCAGGACAACAGTATCATCAGCAAACTTGATGATAGAGGTGGAGCTGTGTGTGGACAAACAGTCATGGGTGTAGAGAGAGTAGAGCAGGGGACTCAGCACACAGCCCTGTGGAGCTCCAACACTCAGGGTGATGGAGGTGGAGGTGAACTGGCCTACTCTCACCGCCTGGGGTCTGCCAGTGAGGAAATCTTCAATCCAGAGGCAGAGAGAAGAATTCAGGCCTAGATCCAGGAGTTTGTGTGTTAGCTTAATGGGAACTATGGTGTTAAAGGCTGAGCTATAGTCAATAAATAGCAGCCTGACATAGTTCCCACTTTTGCTGTCAATGTGAGTGAGGCAGGAGTGAAGGACGTGAGAGATGGCATCTTCAGTCGATCTATTGGGACGATAGGCAAACTGAAGAGGGTCCAAAGTGTCAGGAATGGAGGAGCAAATGTTTTTTTTTTAATGAGTCTCTCAAAGACCTTCATGACTAAAGATGTGAGAGCCACTGGACGATAGTCATTTAGGCAAGAGGGTTTACTGATCTTAGGTACAGGGATGATGGAGGATCGTTTGAAGGAGGTGGGGACAACAGATGTAGCAAGGGACTCGTTAAATATGGATGTAAAGAGCCCTGCGAGCTGATCAGCACAGGACCGCAGAACACGACCTGAAATACCATCCGGCCCAGCAGCTTTCCTGACATCCACACAACCTGTCATGAAAATTACAGCCACTAAATGATTATATTTCAACAACGAATAAAAATAATTAGATTTAGAAGTTAATGCAAAAACTGCCTTATGTGAAGCTTATGAGTGTTGATTATTAGATCTAAAAATAAAAAGCAACTGAATTTAGGCTAATAGTTTGGGCTCTGTTGTTAATCTTTAATAGCTTTATGTAAGTAAGGGCTCCCTATATAGTTTACAGCATTATCTTTAAGAAACTTTTAGTTATAATTTAATTCATTTAAGGACAGACACAATTTTTTCTTCATTAAACCACTGTTAAATAAAAATTAATAAAAAGCAATTTTGTAAAACTGCTGTACCGAATCCATACCGAACTGGGACTTCAAAACCGAGGTACGTACCGAACCGTCAGTTTTGTGTACCGTTACACCCCTAGTTTACACACAATGGCAGTCCTGCAAGCTTATCAGGCTGACCTGCTACAAGATATAAATGAGGATTGTGAGGAAATAGGGAGAGAAACCATTGCGGAAGTAAGGAGAGCAGCTGACTTGTCTCTTCGAGCCACCAAGGAGGCGGCTAAATCCATCGGTCGTTCTATGGAAGCCCTGGTGGCCACAGAGAGACATCTCTGGTTAAATCTCCAGCCGAGAATGTCCTCCTCCAACAGAACGCAACAAAAATAGAGCGTTGCGACCCGCGCCCCCCCAAAGAAAAACTGGGGGCAGGGACAGCGCTCTCAGCCGAAGCCTTCCCGAGATAGAGCAGATCTGAGAACTGTGATTATCTCCAGGAAGGCTTCGGCGAAGAAGTCCTGACGCCAAGAGGGTTAAGCTTCTGATGGCAGTCCCCTCCAAGGGGCAACGGTGCGTCGAGGTGCCTGCCACCTTCGGGGCGCAGCGGTCCCCAGCGAGCACGATTTCTCATGTCCACCCGGAAACGTAGCGGCATGGGGAAGCACGCACCCTACGAGGAGGACTCTAAGAGGGTCAGTTCGGTTGCTCCCTGCCAGTACGCTGCTTCAGGACACCAAGCTGGCCGCTCGATGAACACCAGAGGCCAGCCTCGAGAGGCTGGTTCCCTTAGTAGATTTTCTGGCAGCGTGGAAACTTCTGCCAAATATCTCCGATTGGGTCCTGCAAACAATAGAAAAAGGGTACAGAATTAAATTCTGGTCACACTCGCCCAGGTTCAACAGGGTGGTCAACCCCGAGCAGGCTCTGGTAATGGAACAGGAGGTACAGACTCTTCTGCGGAAAGAGTCTATAGAGAGGGTTCCTCCCCACAGCAGAGAGTCAGGGTTTTACAGCCGGTACATTATAGTTCCAAAAAAGGATGGAGGGCTGCGTCCCATTCTAGATCTGCGTCAGCTAAACCGAGCAGTCAAAAGATTAAAATTCAAAATGCTCTCTCTGAAACAGATTGTGTGTCAGATCAGGTCCGAGGACTGATGTGTCCAAATAGATCTAAAAGATGCATACTTTCACGTCTCCATCCTTCCTCAACACAGGAAGTTCCTCAGGTTCGCTTTTGGGGGCGAAGCATACCAGTATCAGGTTCTTCCGTTTGGCCTAGCTTTATCACCCCGCACATTCACAAAGCGTGCTCAACTACATAGACGACTGGCTCATTCTAGCACAGTCGGAGCAACTGGTGTTTCAGCATCGATATGCTGTCTTCGCCCATATGAAAAAGTTGGGGTTAAAACTAAATGTAAAGAAAAGCGTTATCTCCACAACAGAATACCACTTTTCTGGGCGTAATATGGGATACAAAGACCATGAGGGCTTGGCTGGCGCCAGCCCGGGTGAAGTCGATCCTAGATTCCGTATGCAGGATAAGGCTAGGCCAGTCACTCACTGCAAAACAGTTTCAAAGACTTCTGGGTCTGATAGCAGCAGCGTCCAATGTGATACCTTTTGGCCTGCTGTTCATGAGACCCTTGCAGTGTTGGCTCAAAACCAAGGGATTCTCCCTGAGGGGAAATCCATTTTGCATGATCAAGGTCACGCGACGATGCCTTGGAGAGTTTTTGTCGCCTGGTGTACAAGCCATTCTTTGAATCCAGTTAACTGCCAAGTTAGTTCAGTGCTAGATTTTCTTCAAGAAAAGTTCTCCACTGGGTTATCCCCTTCTACCTTAAAAGTGTATGTGGCTATATCTGCCTACCACGTTCATCTCGATGGTGCATCGCTGGGGAGACACCCTTGGGTAACCCACTTCCAGGCTAAGGCCTGCGGCACGCTCGAGGGTGCCGACCTGGGATCTGGCTGTAGTGTTAGAAGGCCTAGCGCCGGCCCCATTTGAGCCTATTGAGGAGGTTCCAGAAAAGTTTCTTACATTAAAAACTCTGTTTCTCTTGGCTATTTCCTCCCTTGAAAGAGTCTGAGATTTGCAAGCACTGTCCGTTGCTCCCTCTTTCCTTGAGGTTGCGCCTGGTTTGGTAAAAGTGTTCTTATTTCCTAAAGAAGGATACGTTCCTAAAGTCCCCACTAAGGTGGTGGGTCCTATTATGCTGCAGGCCTTTTCTCCGCCTCCCTTTCGAAATCCAGACCAGAATAAACTGAATCTGCTCTGCCCAGTGAGGGCACTAAATGCTTACGTCCACAGAGCTGCCCTGTGGTGTAAATCTGATCAGCTGTTTGTCTGTTTTGGTTCCCCAAGTAAGGGCAAGCCAGCATCTAAGCAGACTTTGAGTAAGTATATAGTTGAGGCTATCTCTCTAGCATATGAGTCGGCCGGTCAGCCTTCACCACTAAAGGTCCGAGCCCACTCGACTAGGAGTATGGCTGCCTCTTTGGCTTTGTTGTTAGGAGTTTCCCTCCAAGAAGTGTGTAATGCGGCAAGGTGGTCTTCTCTGCACACCTTTGTAAGGTTTTATAACTTGGACGTGGCCTCTACTCCAGGTTCTCGGGTGCTTGTAGTATAATGTGCACTACGATTTCACATATACAGGCACTTGAGGATTATGGCGGTATTCAGTTTGCACAGAAAGTCTTACCCCGTTCTGAAGATGAATCTCCAGAGCTGCTACATGACAGCGTGGGAGAGCTGCAGCCCAGCAGTTGCAGTAATGCAACGCTGTCATCACCGTCGTTGATGGCAGACGATTCTATAAACAAAAATAAGACGTGTTTTAAAAAAAAAACACTTTTATGTCCACTGTTTTTTTTTATGCACGGTTCTGCTGATACTTTATACAATGAAATCACAGATACAATATTCCTAGCTTGCAACATTGCAAACACTGATGTGAGAAATTAAGTACCTCCCTAAACAGCTAAAAACACAACTGACTGGGAACAAGTAAAAGATTGTAAAAACAGAACTTACTAGGATCAGTTTAGCTCAGGGGCGTAGCCATCATTTCAGAAATGAGGGGGACAGAATGTCAAGTGTTATACCAGTTTTTTTCTGAGCTTTGTCTAGTTGACGGTTTTATTTTAAATCATATACCTTTTTCTTAAATGGCTTAATATGCTATTTTTGACACCAAATGACGTTTGCTGAAATCTAAATGGCATGAGACTTGACACACTACCAGTCAAAAGTTTGTAAACATTACATTTTTTCAATGTTTTTGAAATCTTAATCTCACCAAGGCTGCATTTATTTGATAAAAAATACAGCAATAACAGTATTACTGTTTTTTTTTTTTTTTTTTTTTTTTACAATTTTAAATAACTTTTTTTCTATTTGAATATATTTTAAAAATGCAATTTATTCCTGTGATCAAAGCTGAATTTTCAGCATTATTACTCCAGTCTTCAGTGTCACATGATCCTTCAGAAATCATTCTAATGATGATTTGATGATCAAGAAACATTTCTGATTATTATCAGTGTTGAAAACAGTTTTAGGATTCTTTGATTAATAGAAAGTTCAAACAAACAGTATTTATCTGAAATAGAAAGCTTTTGTAACATTGTACTACCGTAAGAATCAGTAAGAATTTTTATTTATTTTTTGGGGGTGGAATTAATATTCAGCAAGGATGCATTAAATTGATCAAGTGACAGTATAGACATTTATAACGTTGCAAAAGCTTTATATTTCAGATAAATGCTGTTCTTATGAACTTTCTATTCATCAAATAATCCTGAAAAAAATGATACACAATGGTTTTCAACATTGGTAATAATAATAAATGTTTCTTGAGCAGCAAATCGGCATATTATAATGATCTGTGAAGGATCATGTGACACTGAAGAATCACAGCTTTGAATCACAGGAATAAATTACACTTTAATATATTCAAATAAAAAACATTTTAAATTGTAAAAATATTTCACATATTTTTTATATATTCAATCAACAAGAGCCTGAGCAAACACTTTACATTGTATCAACATTGTATATACAATCAATACAGAAACAAACGATCTGTGAACCGAGATCCTAGAAACACTTCCGTGGATATTCCGTAGCCTATATCAGACACACACACACACACACACACACACACACACACACACACACACACACACACACACACACACACACACGCACGCACACACACACAAAATGTTACGCTTCCGAAGCGCTCACGGCTAACGTTAGGCGTTTTCATATTCAGCAAGTTAAAAATGCCATCTTTACTCTAATTTGGGGTTTGATAACATATCTGTGAAAATAAAAGACGTTACAAGAAAATACACAGGAAAACGCAGTAGCGAATATCTTCCAGCAAAACTGGCTAATTATTCAACAAGAGAAACAGACAGAGTTACACTATTGTACAACACAAGTCGGATACCACATGCCAACTTACAGTGCTTGACGTTTTCGTAGTGAAGAGGTTTTTTTTTGTAGCCTACCGCTTTGAACCATAGACTGTAAAAAATGTTTGAAATCTCTTGAATCGCTTTGAACTCATCGCGACCTCATGTATGAAAATGATGGATACAGCACGTGTGCGAGCATGGGCGTGCCGTCACCATGACCAGTGAGTGACTGATTACCATGGAAACTTGAAATTCACGTAGAAATATAAGCAAATAAACTAAGAAACGTAGCTTAGATACTAGATAGACTGTCTCTTTGAATTTTAAATTCAATTTATACACTTAAATGAAAACCTCAACTTGTTGTGATCACACTTGCCCAATGAAAAAGTGCGGGGGACGAATTTACATTTTATAAAAAGTGGGGGGTACATGTCCCCCGCGTAATCTACGCCCATGGTTTTGCTGCAGCGAATCATCCACCATCCACCATTGACTCGAGCATTATTGTCCCCGAGTTCAGTGTCCCAGTCACCTGGCATGCCTGTCTATCGCCGAGGACAGAGTGGAGGACGTCAAAATGAGGGTTTCGACGTGGGCGACCATTGCCGCTTCGACCGAGGTCTTTTTTTTTTCCCCTGTAGTCCTTTTTAAGTTTTTTAAGTTTGTTGCTAATCTGTTCGATGTTCCTGTCAAACCCCGCTGTAGCCATCTCCCGCTGAATCTACTGTAGCACAGGTTTCATCCGTGAAGTCCCGTCTAATTTACTCTGGACTTCTGTAAAAAAAAAAAATCTCTGGACTTTTTGCTTAAGCGCGTCCATCATGTTTAACGTTAGCTGCTAATTCAAAAATGGCGGTCACAAGTTTGTGTTCGTCTTGTTGGTCACGGTAACCCCACCCCCAGCCGCTGACGTAAGCGGCTCTTACTTCTAGACCAGCAATAATTTGGTGCTACTTAAAAAGCACTTTTCCTGGTTCGGAGCTGGTGCTTTGGCTCTAGAAAGACAAAGAACCGATTTTAAACTAGGTCTGGCTCCGAACTAGCACCAGCACTGCCTTGGTGGAAAAGGGGTAACTGTTACTTTGATGATTCTTATGATGTTTAATTAAAGTTTATTGACTATTAGACGTACTTCTGCTCTCATCTTAATCTTTGTTGACTACATCTGTGACCTGATTTGACCCACATCCAATTAATTGGCAAGATTTTTTGCCTAGCAATCATTGTATTGTAGATACAAATATCTGACGTATATAACTTAAAGTTCCAATTTCTCTAGTTTAATTTCATGCCTTGCAATAATGCTAACTTCAAGCCCACATGCTAAAACCGTTAGCTATGTTATGGCTGTTTGTGGTGGGGATAGTTGTAAGTTCATTTAAAATGTTACAAACAACTCCTTACTCTTGGGGCTGCTCTAGGGCAATAAAAACCCATGGGCCCCACTCTGGTCTTGGAAGTAGAAAAGAATTTGTGAAGTGTGATATATTATGCATTCTGATACATGTCTGGGGAATCCTGAAGTTTATATCTAATCATACTGAATTATTACTGAATTATGTTTAGCCAGCTACTGATTCATTTGCTTTTTCCATGTTGTTGTTTGAAACATGTCCAGCCGTCTTCCTCTCCAACCATCAATGATGGTTCGAAATGGGAGTTTCTACATTGTATCCAAGAAGATCTTAAGGAGTCCTGAGAGAGGTTGTCCACTTTTATCTTTGTGTCTGCTCTTTCCTGTGCTGCCCTTTGAGGGACAATAGGAGGAACCACAAACAGAGGCTGTCCAAAACAACTCCCCTGACCTTCTTTCTGGATAAGCTGGAGAGGGTTGAGGAGGCTAGCGGACAGCAGGAAGTGCAGGTTGCTGTTCGAACTGGATTTTACATGCAGACCCTTGAAATCTTCAAATCTCCTTGAAAGAGAGTAGCTTTTGTGTTTCCTTCGGACACCGGCTGTTTTTGAAAGCAGTCTTCTATATTGTCCTCCAGTTCAGTTCCCAGACATAATGACTTTGCAAGTTTGATAGCTCTCAGACTGCCAAAGTGAATTCACTATGATGTGAAAGAGGTGGTTTTTCGTGTAGCGTAGTCTGTTGAACATGGTTATGGTGTTGCTGGAGAAGCTGGTCAATTTCTGCTAGTGCTTGTTGGCCAAGAAAGACTAATGTTCATGTAAACAGAGGAAAGAGTGCAATTCCAAGAGTGTGAGAAAAAGTTTTCAGATACTCATCCTACCTCCACTGGACAGCACTCCAAATCTTACTTTGCTCTTACTTTTACACGCAAGTACTGGAAAACCAAGAATTCATTTTTAATTTGACAACAAAACGACTTTGACGGCCAGACAGTGGGGTGTGGGCCTTGGCTCTGCGGGCAGCTCACAGGAGATCTGATGAGTGACAGGCCTTTTAAACAGCTCAGATTAACTCTAATCTCTAAGAGCCCTACCTGGAGCTCCATCACAACCCCCCATAACCCTGTATGCTCAATACCAAATCAATCATATGCCATGCATCCTTTGAAAAAATCCACATGCTCCAGAATTACCAAATCAGCACCCTGCCAGCCTCAGAAAAATGAAAAAATTTTACCCCCATGGCTAGTTCAGAAATGCATGTCTTTTTGTGCGATGAAGACATTAATTTCCCCCCAAAAGACGGGCAGAGGAATTTCAGAGTGTCACTTCTCATGTCTTTCTGAAAGGCCTGGGACAGACCTCAAAAGGAAAGCACCCTGGAAAGAGCTCTTGAGGCTTTTCACTAAAAGAGGACCCAGAGAGGGAACAGTGATTCTTCTTGTGCCTGCTCTCGCTGGGCACATTGAGAGGCTCACAATGCCAGGAGCCAGTGCATTACAGTAAAGGGGGGCTGCCCTTACTGGGTGCCTCTGAAACAGAGGAGCTGAGAGGGAGGGCTGATTTCTTTGGACTCCAATAGAGGTATATGCAATCTGCCACCCAACAGTCAGCCTCTACTCCATCTTGCCATTGACAGCTAACTGTTCCATAAACAAGGACAAATCCTGCATGAATTCCACAGCGCCTGGCAGACGTTGCCCTCTCTCTGGTCTTTTCAAGATTTTGCTCTCTGTCTCCCTCCCTCCACTTTGTCTTTTGTTGCAGGGATCCCTGAAAGGCTGTTTTTCCCTCGTTTTTTCTCACTAGCCTTCTGTCCATCTTTCAGTCATGTCTCTCTTTTTCTTTCTGATCTCTGTCATTCCAGGAGAGGGAACAAAACTCAATGGTTGTACTCTAATGAACAGCATTCCAATAAAGGCTCTTTTGCACTGATTCTGAATAAAACTGGGATTACAGCCATCCTTAGGGCCCCTGAAACAGGCAACCTGTTCTCTTCCACAAAATAACACACAGATCCACACTTTTGCCTTGATTTAGTGACCTTTTCCAATAGAACACATGAACATAGAAGAGGAGTTAGTGCGGGCAGCTGCAAGGTTTAAATCCCCAGAACCAAAAGATACCACCCAACCTCACAACTCAACCCACAAATTCATTTCAGTTAGCAACAGATGCTATCCATTATTGGGCCCAGTGTGACATCAGGTGGTGATTTTGTTGCATGAGGGGTGGGGGATGGGGCGTAGGAGCTGGGGTGGTCAGAGCAAACTTTCATCGGAGGAAATATTCTGTGATATCAAAATCAACAGCAGGCAATAGATCCTTTTCCTATTTAGCGCCTAAACTCTGGAACCGTCTCCCTAGTGTTGTTCAGGAGACAGGTGGCATCACCATATTTGTTTATTTGGCCAGAGGAGATATACCGGGTTCTGTCAAGGTTTTTACTCTACATTTCTATCACTTGATGGAGTTTGGGTTCCTTGCCAGTGTCGTCTTTGGCTTACAGATTTGGGGACACTTAATATTCAGCAATATTATTGATTTCACTGCACTGACACTATTAGATGAAACGTGAACTAAATTGAGCTGGGTGATGGCGTCACAGTTTTCTGCAGATCTGTTTTATAACCAATCAATCAACTTGAGCAATTTGAGCTACAGTAGCTCATCTGTTTGATTGGACCACACAGGCTAGCCTTCGCTCCCCACGTGCATTATTGAGCCTTGGCTGCCTATGACCCTATAGCCGGTTGTCCACTGTTCCTTCCTTGGACCACTTTTGATAGATACTGACCACTGCAGACCGGGAACACCCCACATAGGCAGCTGTTTTGGAGAGGACCCAGTTGTCTAGACATAACAATGTGGCCCTTGTCAAACTCGCACAAATCCGTATGCTTGTCCATTTTTCCTGCTTCTAACACATCAACTTTGAGGACAAAATGTTCACTTGCTGCCTAATATATCCCACCCAGTAATAGGTGCCGTGATGAAGAGATAATCAGTTTTATTCACTTCACTTCAATGTTATGCCTGATCGGTGTATACATTAGTGCTGTCAATCGATTAAAAAAATGAAATAATTAATTGCACTTTATTTTCTTAAGCATGATTAAAAACTGTAGATTTTAAATATTTGTTGTAATGGTATCTTTTTATGAATGAAGGCCAGTATCATTGATACTAATACTGCTACTGATGTCTCTACGGAATTGAATTTTTGATACATTAATGATATACATTTAAAACTACAGTATAATTAAAAGCTATTAATTTCAACATTTATTAGCCTTTAAAAATACAACTTTTAATTTAAGTGAACTTAAAACAGTCTTCACATAAACCCATTATAATGTCACCTTTACTTGTGGCCTTATACCTGTTAGACATATACAGACATGGAATAAAGATATCAAACACCTTTATTAACTGCATAAATTATAAATTAAATATAGATGAATCTTTATTAAAGCTACAATTTTCTCTGTTACCTTTGTTTTTTTATTAAACTTAAGGACAGACATCATAGCAACTGATTTATTATGCTGCTGTCGCTTTAAGATCTGCCACTGCCTAACATAATGAGGATCTGACGTGCTGTCGTGCACATCTAATTTTCTCACAACTCTTTAAGTTCATTTAAGACTTTATGTAACTAATTTACGAATGCTCTTGTGAGAATACTCGACAAAACTGGCATTTTGGCATAATTCTGTGGGCTATTGTTTGTTGCAAAAAAGAACTTGTTTCTGGCACGCTGTCTATGTGCACGATACTGCTGGTCTGATGTACGTCTTTCTGGTGTGGTGTGTATGTCACATAGACAGGACATTCACAGACAGCACATTCTCGTTTATCTTGTCATGCGTAAATGGTTTAAATGGTTTAATAAAAGCGTGATCATATAATGCAATGCTAGCCAAAGGATGATAGTAAAATGGATGCTAATCGCTCATTTTTAACATGTTAAACTGAAAAAAGGTATCGCATTTATCGCTAATTTTGACAGCACTAATATATACAGGTGCTGGTCATATAACAAATAAGGAAAGTCCCAAATTCAGTATCTCAGAAAATTTGAATATTACTTAGGACCAATACAAAGAAAGGATTTTTAGAAATATTGGCCAACTGAAAAGTATGACCATGAAAAGTATGAGCATGTACAGCACTCAATACTTAGTTGGGGCTCCTTTTGCTTGAATTACCGCAGCAATGCGGCGTGGCATGGAGTCGATCAGTCTGTGGCACTGCTCATGTGTTCTGAGAGCCCAGGTTGCTCTGATAGTGGCCTTCAGCTCTTCTGCATTGATGAGTCTGGCATATCACATCTTCCTCTTCACAGTACCCCATAGGTTAAGGTCAGGCGAGTTTGCTGGCCAATTAAGAACAGGGATACCATGGTCCTTAAACCAGGTACTGGTTGCTTTGGCACTATGTGAAATTTACTTACATCAGAATACATAACTTTGGACCACTTTTTTCCCTTTTTGTCTTTAGCACAGGCGAGACGCTTCTGACGCTGTCTGTTGTTCAAGAGTGGCTTGACACAAGGAATGCAACAGCTGAATCCCATGTCTTGCATACGTCTGTGTGTAGTGGTTCTTGAAGAACTGACTCCAGCTGCAGTCCACTCTTTGTGAATCTCCCCCACATTTTTTAATGGGTTTTGTTTCACAATCCTCTCCAGGGTGCGGTTATCCACATTTACCACATATTTTCCTTCCCTTCACCTCTCTATTAATGTGCTTGGACACAGAGCTCTGTGAACAGCCAGCCTCTTTTTCAATGACCTTTTGTGTCTTGCCCTCCTTGTGCAAGGTGTCAATGGTCATCTTTTGGACAACTGTCAAGTCAGCAGTCTTCCCCATGATTGTGTAGCCTACAGAACTAGACTGAGAGACCATTTAAAGGCCTTTGCATGTGTTTTGAGTTAATTAGCTGATTAGAGTGTGGCACCAGGTGTCTTCAATATTGAACCTTTTCACAATATTCTAATTTTCTGAGATATTGAATTTGGGATTTTCCTTAGTTGTCAGTTATAATCATCAAAATTAAAAGAAATAAACATTTGAAATATATCAGTCTGTGTGTAATGAATATAATATACAAGTTTCACTTTTTGAATGGAATTTGTGAAATAAATCAACTTTTTGATGATATTCTAATTATATGACCAGCACCTGTGTGTATATATATATATATATATATATATATATATATATATATATATATATATATATATATATATATATATATATATATATATATATATATATATATATATATATATATATTAGGGCCAGGGACGGACTGAGGCTAAAAAACAGCCCTGGACTTTCTCCCAAATAGGCCCATCATCCGGCCATTCGCCCCTAGCCGTGCGCAACAGAAACTAGCAAGGATGTACTATGCCACAATACTGTCAGACTATCAGACAAGGTATTCACAACAAGTAACATCTCAAAACATATGCCTAGGCCCTATTAATTTTGTCTGTGAAGCTTTCACAAACAACCACCAGGTCTTTGCCAATTCCACAATAATAAACACAAATATGAAAGACAAGGGAAAACTGCACTCTGATGGAAGACAGACAGAAAGTGCAAGCTAGGATATTTTGGTTAAACAAAAATGTAGTCAATTATTTAGCCCCCTTCCTTGTATGTTAGCATGTTTAGAGTGGTAGCAATGCATGCCTGATGTTTTCCCATTTAATTCAATACCTTAGTATTGGAACCTTCATTCCACCAGAAAATGTGAGCTCACTACCACCTCTCATATACAACAAAGTGAATGAAAGAAATGAAAACCAATGCAATACGATGATGAATGTCCAAAAGATGACACCCACAGACTGTTTTTAAAAGGGGTTGGATACATATTATTTGCTTTTAAACTATTTGTGTGTGTGTGTGTGTGTGTGTGTGTGTGTGTGTGTGTGTGTGTGTGTGTGTGTGTGTGTGTGTGTGTGTGTGTGTGTGTGAGAGAGAGAGAGAGAGAGAGAGAGAGAGAGAGAGAGAGAGAGAGAGAGAGAAGAGAGAGAGAGATATTTTGGTTAGATGACAGTTGTAGGTTACAGTTTGACAAGAGTTTACAGTTTGACAAAAGCACAATGTTTTGTTTTATTGCGAGTGTACACAAATATAAGCAAACACTTTGCAGTCCTGTATGAACAAAATGACGGAGTATGTATTGTTTTTATGTTTCCACTGTTCGATCGCGGCATCGCGCCCGCGCCTCTCTCTCTCTCTCTCTCACACACACACACACACACACATCACGTCTCTCTCTAACATTAGTTCTGCATTACATTCATTTTCGCGCAAGTTTTATTTATTTTTATATTGCGTATTCTCTGTGTAAATTCATGCACCGAGCCGTGACGCCCATGCCAATTCGGTTAAAACGAGTAGGCTACACATGTACCGTTCCACCCCATGCACACCCATGTTGATATCTAGCTGATTATGCAATTCGCTAAGATAGGGATAAAGGTAGCCTATTATAATGTGTCCTGCTACTACTGGCACTTACCAGGACCTCTTTCTGGTGTGAAGTTGACTCTGTCTGTCCCTCCGCATCATGACCAGGCTGTGGAAGCTCAGGCTCAGCTTCCACTAGCTGGTCCTCTACAGTCTAAGTCTGGCTAAGCGATGTAGTGCTGCTGGCAGTTGCACTGCAACTAAAAAGCGCTGTAAGCTTTTTACAATTAGCTGCATCAGTCTCGAGAGACTTGACCCTCTTTTCTTTAACTTTTTCCCATCCACCTTTCTCCTTACGTCTTCTGCTAGCCATTTTTCCGGCGATTTGATTCCGGAAATCCGGGGACCAATCACAAACTGGCTAGTAGGCCGACTCTTCGACTCTTCTTTCTCAGTTTTTTTGTTGTTGCACATAGCAGCATATAAGTGATCGTATTAGTGCCCCTGCTGTTGGCTGTTCATATTGCGTTATTAGACTCCAAATTTTATATCCAAATTTAACAATCAGATTGAAGGGTGATTCTCACAAAACTGTATATTCTGCAAGCTTCAAGGATCATTGGAGACTCCAAAAGGACACCAAATATAATCCATATAATTCTATTATATAATACATTTATACACACCTAAGCACCCATGAAAACAAAAAACATTACAGAAAAAAAAACCTTTTTCAGAATTCACAGTGTATAGAATGTGTACAGAGCAACACAACGAGATTGTTTTCATTTTAGACATTTTATGTAAAATGTACATTTTAATGTAGATGGGTCAAGAACCACACGGAGGCAGCAAAAAAAACCCTCCTAAATCAACTGCTTTGACGGCATTAAGTCAGTGTAGTAGTAACTGAATAAATTGGTTTATTTTGAGTCAGAAAAAGAGTTAGACACATTAAAATGGAACAACTTTAGAAATTTGTGGATTAGTGCTAAACAGTAAACTGCCGTTTGACCGGTTCACTAAAAAGAGCCGGTTCAAAAGAATGATTCGTTCACGAACCGGACATCACTAACGTACAAATGACAAATCAAACATTATCCTTCCTGAGTGTGTGGAAACAACGCGAATGTACTGAAATGTGTCTGTACATGAATGTAGCATGCGATCAGTGATCGAGAGCGTGCACATACACATTCTCTGCTCATCAATATAACAGACTCTCAACCGCTTATTGTATGACTGTTGTGAGTCACCAACCTTGCACTCTTCAGAAACAATGGCAGAATACGACAGAGCTCGTGTTTTAAAGCAAAGCACACATTGAAATGAATGATTCACTTAAAACGCAATGTGAGTCTCTATTCTCTCTGATATATCTGATGTGATCAGCCTGGCCTTATTTGCATTAGCGCTGTTTTGGACTGTTTGAATGAATTTGATTACTGGATCACTGAACACTTTCCCAGAGTTTAACATCTTATAATGGCCTGATCACAAGCAGAGAAGCAGAATTGGGTTAAAGAATGGAAATGTCCTACTACCAGGGTTACAGGTGCTTGTTGATGCTCAGTGTGATTGTGATAAACTCCAGACTTCTAAGATCAAATAACTACGTGACGAAAAATATGTTAATGACGCAGCTTCACGTACTTCTGTAATATATTTGTGTTAATTGTGTTAAATAATTTTAATGCGTTATGGAATTTAAATTAATTGCTCGCGTTAACGTTGACAGCCCTAATACATATATATATATATATATATATATATATATATATATATATATATATATATATTCACAGAGGAACACCAATCACATGGCAGTTGCTTCAATGCATTTAGGGGTGTGGTCCTGGTCAAGACAATCTCCTGAACTCCAAACTGAATGTCAGAATGCGAAAGAAAGGTGATTTAAGCAATTTTGAGCGTGGCATGGTTGTTGGTGCCAGACGGGCCGGTCTGAGTATTTCACAATCTGCTCAGTTACTGAGATTTTCACGCACAAGCATTTCTAGTGTTTACAAAGAATGGTGTGAAAAGGGAAAAACATCCAGTGTGCGGCAGTCCTGTGGGCGAAAATGCCTTGTTGATGCTAGAGGTCAGAGGAGAATGGGCCGACTGATTCAAGCTGATAGAAGAGCAACTTTGACTGAAATAAGCACTCGTTACAACCGAGGTATGCAGCAAAGCATTTGTGAAGCCACAACACGCACAACCTTGAGGCGGATGGGCTACAACAGCAGATGTTGCCTGGTCTGATGAGTCTCGATTTCTGTTGAGACATTCAGATGGTAGAGTCAGAATTTGGCGTAAACAGAATGAGAACATGGATCCATCATGCCTTGTTACCACTGTGCAGGCTGGTGGTGGTGGTGTAATGGTGTGGGGGATGTTTTCTTGGCACACTTTAGGCCCCTTAGTGCCAATTGGGCATCGTTTAAATGCCACAGCCTACCTGAGCATTGTTTCTGACCATGTCCATCCCTTTATGACCACCATGTACTCATCCTCTGATGGCTACTTCCAGCAGGATAATGCACCATGTCGCAAAGCTCGAATAATTTCAAATTGGTTTCTTGAACATGACTAATGAGTTCACTGTACTAAAATGGCCCCCACAGTCACCAGATCTCAACCCAATAGAGCATCTTTGGGATGTGGTGGAATGGGAGCTTCGTGCCCTGGATGTGCATCCCACAAATCTCCATCAACTGCAAGATGTTATCCTATCAATATGGGCCAACATTTCTAAAGAATTTTTTCAGCACCTTGTTGAATCAATGCCACGTAGAATTAAGGCAGTTCTGAAGGCGAAAGGGGGTCAAACACAGTATTAGTATGGTGTTCCTAATAATCCTTTAGGTGAGTGTAGTATATGCAGAAGATGCAGTTCTCACAATTGAAATCCCATTAATTTTTCTTTTGACTTTTGATTACGTCACAAAAATATATTATATTCGCTATTAATCATATATATATATATATATATATATATATATATATATATATATATATATATATATATATATTAGTATTCCAGGCATAGAAATGTTAAAATTGTTCAGGTGTTCCATGACCATGAGAACTATGCTTCAAATAAATATTTTAATTTTATAGCAGCGATATATTACAGTTAAAGCTCTGAATATCAAGTTCACACATGTAACGATTATGCAGCAGACATTGAATGAATCTTCCAAATTATTCATTAGATGAACAATCCCCTTTCAACAAAGCCTAATTCAGCTCCAGACCACAGGAAATCATCATTTTGTCACGAGGCTCCTTTCAGCCTAAGGCTATCAGTTCTACATTCCAATTACGTGATTTCCTATGGACTTTTGACCAAAGCTTCTCAAAGACTCGTTGTGATCGCAAGACAAAGAAACAAACAGATCTTTGTCTTTTTCAAGGACTGCTAAATGAACTCCAAGTGACACAGTTTAAAACTGCAAACTTCCAGAAAATGTTACAGAGAATGTATAAGAGTATGATTATTGGACTTTCATTCAAATAGCCTTCGACATAGTTTGTTAGCGTGTTTACAACTGATGCACGGGACTAGTATGCATGTAGATCATTCCCAAATTCATGCAATTATGTAACTATTGAATGAGTGGATGAAAAGACACCGTTTTTGATACCGTTGTGCTTGTAATGATATGATAAAACAGATGAGCTGAATGAAATCTTTATAGAATTAATTATGTCCTTATAGTAAGAAATTAGGTCTAAATGTACCCTCTGCTTGAGAGCAGGAAACTAAATGACTATAGATAATCCAATTTTATGGGAGGGGTGGAGGCACAGTCACCCCTGAACCCTAATTGGCCAGAATCCATCCAGGGGATGGGCAAATTTCTGAGTTTAACCTCAGACCAAAGCTGAAGACTGTAGGGTTTTTTTTAAGGTTCGAGTTCGGGGCAGAGTGTGTTGTTCGCGAGACGTTCACCGCTGGGTGTTCACTCGTGTTCACGTTCTGTTCTTTGTTCAGTCAAGAGCTGTCCAGCGCGGTTCCAGAATCCGCCAAACAGACCATCAGAGAAAATGGGTTAACAGATTTAATTCAGGCCATCTGCTCTTCTCTCACTTTCCTTTCTTTTACTTAAAGTTTATTTTCTTTCCGTAAGTCTCGGTTCTGTTAAGTTCGCCGCAAAGTTACTCAACGAGTTTCCAACAGCGTGCCTCAACTTTTCGGACAACGCCCAAGACTCTCATCCAGCCGCCAAACACGCCACGTGATTGGCTTCCCAAGACGTCAATCAAAGACACGACCAGACCTTCAGCGAATCAAAGACCCGAGGGAACCCCCCCTCTCCAGCCAGGAGGAAAAGGGCAGCCTTTGTCATACGACACACGTGGGACAAACGCAAGTAACATCTCTAGATTTCAAGCTGAAATGGTGCATTAGATCAAATGTAATAACCCCGCCTAAGAAACGATAGGAGGATAAATTACTGATCAATGGTTTCTTCAGGTCATGTGTCATAAATGCATATTGCTTGGGATTTCATAACTTCTTTCTCTTAAGACTTATTCTTTCCTCACTTTCTTCCTTTCTGCCACGTATGAATGTGCGAGTGCGTGTGTTTATGTTAGATATTAGTTTGATGTGTTAGAGTAATCAATAAAGTTTCGTTTGTAGTCAAAGATAACTGTTCTTGTGTTATGTGCTTATGAATTTAATGTCTTGAACTGCCGATCTAAGTTACCTGGCTGTTAAATAGTGTTTCACTATTGTACGGATATTAATATCCGCTGCAGAGTTGATATCTACGGCCCGTTCAAATGAACGCTCATTTGCTCGGCTGTACATTAGACTCTCGCAAAATTCCCTATGAATTCATTAATTCATTCATTTGAGCTACAGAGACTTGTTTCCCTTTAACAGACTCCCCTTTAAGTTCTCACATATCGGTGGACGAATAAAGTTAAGGTGTAAACATTAATTCTGAATTATTTATAAATGATAGCGTAATTCGAGTCTCTTTCATTTTAATTCAAATTCCCCGTTGAGTTATTATTTAATCGGACTCATTGTCGCTACACACATAATTATACTATAAATGTTTGCAAGTGCTCTGCTATATTGTGCTGATGAAGGGACATTAACATGTTCTCTTTCAAAAAAATAAACTTTTCAAGCTTTTGATTGGAAACTTTGTTTTTTAATGAAATGTTATAATCTTTGGTGGCTTTTTTTTAGAGCAGTTTTGGTGTATCAGATGAGTACATTGCAAAAATCCAGCACCGACATACTGTACAGCAAATTAAAATGTGAGTGTGGCCAGTTATTGTGAACCAACTGTTTTCCTTATCACCCACTCACCCTTTTTAACTCTCTCTCCTGTAGTGTGTTTGAGGAAAGTGTGTGTGTCTTTGGAAACAGCTAAGGAGTCAGATCACAGACTTTGGTTACACAATATCTTTCCAAGGGCACCATGGGCTCCTGTCACACACACACACACACACACACACACACACACACACACACACACACACACACACACACACTCACACACTGGCCCTCTTAAACCCGGGCAATCACTCATGCAAGACCAGGGCACTCTTATGTACACATCTGCCATGCTGGGCAGTGTGGGCAGAGAGACAGAAAGAAAGAATAGGAGAGGGCACTGGCTTTAGGAGGCCAGGCAGATGCTTGCTAATACTGCCGTGGCTGCCATGGTAATAGCCTGACAGTGTTTACTGCCCCTTAGTAGAGAGCTCGGGACCCCCAACACCTCCTCTGTGTCATTCTGTGTCTGCCTCTCCTTCTAATGTAAATGACTTGCCGTGTTAAAAAAGGAGGGAGGTGTTTTGTACGTGCTGTTTTTCTCTTTCTCTCTGGATGGAGTTTTGTGTGTGTGTGTCTCTCTCTCTCTCTCTCTCTGTGTGTGTGTAAGGTCATATTTATGGTGACAGTCTTTTGCCTTTGGCTGTAACGGTTCTGACAGGCTAATTTCAATGCCTAAAGAACTCATTAATGCCAGAAATACTATATGGTATTATGCAAATGTAGGCTAATGAACTGCAAGTATGTGGAAAGTATTCACAGCACTTCACTTTTTCCACATTTTGTTAGGTTACAGCCTTATTCCAAAATTGATTAAATTAATTATTTTCCTCAAAATTCTACAAACAATATTCCATAATGAGCAAGGACTGCGAGGAGCAAGGATTGTGTGTTCTGCAAAGAAAGGTGGAGGTAAATAAATAATTTTGCAATGTTCTGGTGTTGCAACTGGTTAAGCAAAATGTTTGTGCTTTGTTTCTGTTTGATATAATTGTAAATATATATTTATTAAAATACTGATATTCTGGTCTATAACTCCTTCCTAAACTTCCCGCTGCTCTGTCTCTTGCTCTCTCATTGGCTGTAGTTATTCTCCGATGTAACTTTCAGTCAGAACACATTTCACACAGCAGGATTTTGAATCGCTGACAGGTCCAGATATTTAACATGCCATATATCTCACGGGCGTCTGCGACTCATCAGCAATTCTCAGATCACGTTTGATAATTCACACTGCGTGATTGTCACTCACGTGAATGAGCACTGATTTACCTCCGATTTCAGGCATTTGTTGCCGATTTCTCAAAACCTGTCAGCAAGTGAAAAACGGGCCTAAAATCGTGCAGTGTGAACTCAGCATTAGTGTCACCAAAAATAATTGCCAAATAATTGTGTCTAATTTCAAATAAGTTTCCTAAAAACATCTGCCATCTGTCTATTTGATCCTGCTTGATTAATGCTAGATTTTGCATTATAAATCCTACAACTCCATAATTGAAAGTCCACCCAAGTGCAGTATTTATTCAAATACAACATGAAAAAAAACTGGGGGAAAAAAACAGACTTGGTTTGACACCATGAAACTAATCCTGTCCAAATAGGGCTTATTTAATTAGGGGGTTTTAATTATATATTTATAGCTTTACATAGGCCTACTACTAACCGATCAGACTGCTAGTGTAAGAGTTAAAGTTTAGCATGTTAAAAGATGAAAACCGAAGTTATATTTTAATGTTAATTCAGCAGTATCTATCTGTTAAAGTGGATGTTGTTGTAAGGACTTTTATTATGACGGTGTGGACAAAAAGGAGAGAGGTGAATAAAGAGAGCGGGAGGCTGAGAAAAGAGCTCGTCCGTGTCCGTGGGTTTTATTTTCATAATTTCAGTTACTTTAGGATTTAAGTCCAGAGAACACCTACAAACATATACTACACTGGTGGCAGCTGTGTAGCTAGTATTTTCGTAATATTTTGTCGGATATTCAAGTTTCTTTTCTTATACATGTTTTTTGTTCTCTCGCCGATGCCTCTAGCGAACGCAGTCTGTACGTGACTCTGATTTTAGTGTGACACAGTGAACATTGGTGCTTTCTGAATAAACTTCAACAATGTCAGATGAGGAAGCACAAGCGTCGCGGGAGGTTAGTGCTCATTGCTCGCGGGGGCGCCGCGCAAAAACTACCCCAAAGGACATTAATTTACCGCCACCATTTCACAACAATGGTTTCCGAGTCTTTTCAGCTGTGGGCCCGTCGTTATGAGGTAATTCAGGAGGCTCACTATAAAGATAGCGGTGTTGATTTGGATGCAGTGTTAGCAGCAGAGTTGCCTACTAGATTGCCACCTGAACTGTTTATTGTTTGGGACAATTTTCCATCTTTTCAAACATTTCCAAATTCATGCCACAAATTGCCTAATGAACCAATGGAAGTGTATGCACAACATATGAAGACATCGTTCAGTCACTACGATGTACTTTAGTGACTAACGAATGGGGGTTTCGCTTAGAAGCCTATCATCTTCGAGCATATAGAAAATGCCCAATGGCGTGCCAATGCCAAGGGGCATGCGGAATTTGCATACGTAACTCCGCCTCACCGCATGAGTATAAAAGGAAGTACGTGGCAATATCGCATTATGTTTCTGCTTTCGGAGCCAAGAGTACCTACCTCTTCACTCCTCACAAGCCTTCTGAGACTCTGTCAGCTTCTTCGAGACGAGCAGCTTTCCAGTCGGTGTTGGTGTGACGGCGCGTTCCAGTGATCGCATACTTCCTGCTTGCTGATCTTCGCGGTGGTCTGCTAGACGGCTGGTGTGTGTTTCCCTGGGCTCTTCGGCATCGACTGCGAGGTTTCCTCTCACAAAAAGAGCTTGCGCGTGGCACGTCTTTATCAAGACGGTTCGCCCGTGCATTTCCGGGTGCGATCGATCTCCGTTGCTGTCTATGGGCACATTCACTGCTCGACGTGTTTGGGCTTCAGCACATTCGGGCAGTGATTGTGGATGTGTCATGTTCCCACTGCGGGAACGTGACCATCGCGATGTCGCGGTCGAGACTCAGTGATCTCCGCGAGGAGAGAGAGTCCCCTCTGCCACACCCCAATCTACCGTCTCTGAGAGAGGTGGTACTTTGGCTGGTGGCCAGGGTGACCTGAGGGCGGTGCTGTGGTATTAAGAACCCCAACGATACGTTCCTCGGGCCACGCCCCCCCTCTCGCACATCGCTTCCCACGAGTGCTGGACTGAAACAGCGGCCCGTCTCTGACGCCTCGTTCGTTTCGTTCACACTCCAGATGGCACTGAGATGTCGATCGCCGCATCCCAAGGTGGGCTAGAGTCCTTTGGGGATGACGATTAGGTTGTGCTCCGCCTTCGGGTGTGCCAGCGCTGCCTGATCCGACCTAGAGTGACAGCCATGTTATCTCGGGCAGCCGCGAGCCTCGCACTGGTGTGGAACTCCGCCCTGTTGCGAGTGCTCGTGGTCGGTTTTGGGGGCGGCATCCGACAGCTGTTAGGCCCCGCCCCCAATGCATTTCGCTCCCGAGGTGCATGAGGAGATCACACGGTCCTGGAAGTCCCCGTGCTTCCCACGACCGTTTGGTGGCCTCCTCCGCCTTCTCTGCCCTTGATGGGGCCGCGGCCTAGGGTACACTGGGCCCCCCCCCACTGTTGAACACTCTGTTGCGCACTACGGTGTCCACAGAGGGCTTTGACGTGGCGTGGCTGTCCTAAGAACCCTCCCTAAGCCTGTGGGCTCGTCTACTTCTGTCGCGTGGTCCTGCAGAGCTACGGGCATATGCACAAGGGTGGAGCTGACCCAAGGCTCTTTTATGAGCTGCGTGCCGCCACTGATTCCACCCTCTGGGTGGTGAAGGTGGCCACACGCTCCCTCGGTCGGGCGATGTCCACAGCTGTGGTCCGGGAGAATTTCCTGGCCTTACCTGGTGATATGGGGGGGTTGAGCCCGCCTCCTCAACTCGCCCATATCCCAGGCTGGCCTCTTCGGCGGCGCGGCTGAGAACTGCGCCCAACGGTTCTCGGCCGCCCCAGAGCAGACTGAGGCTGTAACACGTACTGCCACGGCGGCTAGCTGCTGCACCCAGCCGCCGGCTCAGTCGCCTCAGGCCGCTCGCCGCCGAGGGCGCCCTCCCTCCTCCCGTCCGGCCCCAGAAGCAGCCTTCTCCGGGCCGCGCCGTGGAGGTGGTCGCAGGATGTCGCCCAGTCTGCTCCCCGGCCTGGTTAAACGCCAGGCTGGAGGCGGACAACCCAGAGATGGGTCCCAGTTCTTTCCAGGGGATGGTAACAGGGCCTCTCCTTCCTCCGGTGGAAAATGCTTCTGCTGCTGGCCCCCGGGCTGGCGGCACTTGGAAAGGGTCCGGGCCGGTAACGCTGCCTCGCTGCCCGACCCTGGGTATGTCTGTGGTTCGAGCGACCCCGTTGGTCAGTTCCTGGAGCCAGCAGGCTTGGCTACGCGATTCAGTTCGCGCAGGCTCCTCCCCTCTTCCGGGGAGTCCGTGCTCCATGCGGGGGCCCAATAGAAGGCCCCAGTCATGCGTGCGGAGGTTGCCACCCTACTGGCGAAGGGTGAGATCGAGCCTGTCCCTCCAGCCAAAATGAAGTCCAGCTTCCTTAGCCCTTACTTCATTATACCCTAGGAAACCGGTGGGTTACGGCCAATCCTGGACCTGCCCGTCCTGAACCGATCCCTTCACAGGCTTCCATTCAGGATGTCGGTAGTGAACGCCTCCTAGGACGCGTTCGTCCGGTAGATTGGTTGCAGCGATCGACCTGAAGGACACTTACTTTCATGTCTCTTTCCTCGACGCGGACCGTTCCTACGGTTTGCATCCTGAGTCTATCAAGGCAGCCCTTGCGCCACTCAGGCAGCACGGGTTCGCATCCTGAACTACTTCGAGGACTGGCTCATACTGGGTCACTCTCGTAAGCAGGTCTGCGGACACAGAGTCCAAGTGCTCCGGCACTTAGCCCGTCTGGGCCTTCAGGTCGACTGGGAGAAGAGCGACTCTGCCCCGTGCAGAGGATCTCTTTTCTCAGTGTGGTTTCCGACTCGGTCGCCAGGTGCATGCTGCTTACCATCGAGTGCGCACGCAGTCTCTGCTGACTTGCCTCCGTCAATTTGAGAGCAAGAGTGCGGTTCCACTGAAACTTTTTCAGAGGCTCCTGGGGCATATGGCATCTGCAGCCGCGGTGACGCCGCTCGGATTGCTTCATATGAGACCGCTTCAGCATTGGCTTTGCGATCGAGTCCGAGGTGGGCATGGCAGTCTGGCACGCTCCGGGTACAAGTGACTCGGGCCTGCCTTCAGACACTCATCCCGTGGTCGAACCTCAGTTTTCTACGGGCTGGTGTGCCCTTAGAACGAGTTTCCAGGCATGTTGTCGTATCGACGGATGTCTCTGCCACGGGTTGGGGTGCCATGTGCAATGGATAAGCAGCCGCTGGCTCCTGGAAACAGGACCCCAGTGCCTTCTGCATGTCAATTGCCTCGAGTTACTGGCAGTACGGTTCACCCTGCACCGCTTCCGGGCGTTGCTGAAGGGTCAACATGTGCTTGTCAGGACAGACAACATGGCCGTAGTAGCGTACATCAACCACCAGGGCAGTCTACGCTCCCGCTGTATGTCTCAACTCGCCCGCCACCTCGTTTTATGGAGTCAGAAGCGCCTGAGGTCCCTTCGTGCTGTCCATATTCCAGGAGCCCTGAACCGTGCAGCCTACGAGCTCTCACGGTTTCAGCCACTCCTGGGAGAATGGAGACTCCATCCCCAGACGGTCCAGCTGATTTGGGAACAGTTCGGGGACTCGCAGATAGATCTGTTTGCCTCCCACGACTCTTCCCACTGCAGCCTGTTCTTTCCCTGACCGAGGGCGCTCGGCACGGATGCACTGGCGCACAGCTGGCTGCGGGGCCTACGCAAATATGGGTTCCCCCCAGTGAGCCTACTCGCACAGCTCCTGTGCAAGATCAGGGAGGACAAGGAGCAGGTCCTTCTGGTCGCCCCGTACTGGCACGGCCGGACCTGATTCCCCGAACTCATACTCCTTGCGACAGCCCGTCCCTGGCCTATTCCTCTGAGACCGGACCTCCTTACTCAGAGACTCCCTTTGAGCCTTTGCAGTCGGTTGATATTAAGTTTATGTCGATGAAGACGGCTCTGGTGACTGCATTGGCCTCTCTTAAGAGGGTCGGGGACCTGCACGCATTTTCAGTTGACGAAGCGTGCCTGGAATTCGGGCCGGCTAACTCTCACGTGATCCTGAGACCCCGGCCTGGATATGTGCCCAAGGTTCCCACCACTCCGTTCAAAGACCAGGTGGTGAACCTGCAAGCGCTGCCTTTGGAGGAGGCAGACCCAGCCTTGGCACTGCTCTGTCCAGTACACGCCCTCCGTGTAGGTTGACCATGTCCCCTTGGGGTTAGGGCACACTCCACTCGGCCTCCTCTTGGGCTTTAGCGCATGGCGCCTCGCTAACAGACATCTGAAGAGCTGAAGGCTGGGCAACACCGAACACATTCGCCAGATTCTACAATCTCCGAGTGGAGCCAGTGTCCGACTTTGTACTCGCCCACCCGAGGGGCTGGTAATGGGCCAGGCTCAGGTGTCTTCGCTTGCTTGCCATTCCACTCCACGGACTGGATACGTGAGATTATTTTCCCTCAGGTGAGCTTCCCCGAGAGCCCTGAGTTCCTCCAGCACTGCTTACGTCAATACCTGTGTGTCTGCCCTCTAACGAGCCCAGACCCTCGTGTTCGGCCAGGTGCCCCGTGTGCATGGTTCCCCTCCGGCGACCCCCACACATGTATTTCCACCGTAAGCCTCCTGAGGAGGGAACGGAGATGTACGTTCCGTTGCCACATCAGCTGTGCTACCTGGAACGCGGAGTTCAGTCTTGGCTCCTCAGCAGGTAACATAATGCGATATTGCCACGTACTTCCTTTTATACTCACGCGGTGAGGCGGAGTTACGTATGCAAATTCCGCATGCCCCATGGCATTGGCACGCCATTGGGCGTTTTCTATATGCTCGAAGATGATAGGCTTCTAAGCGAAACCCCCATTCGTTAGTCACTTACGTACGTCTCCGTTCCCTCCTCAGGGAACGAGGGTTACATCCGTAACCGAGACGATTTCTGTCTGGTTTAGATCAAGAACTCCAGATTAAGTGCCATGAGAGGGGCGTGAAAACGTTCAAAGATGCCTTCCAAGTCGCTACTCAAGCTGAACGGGCACGACAGGCCGCCAGACTGATATAGCTGGCTTCGTCTGCGGTGAGAGACAAATCGGCAGCACAGGCAGTGAATGTTATTTCTGACACTTTTTGTCTGAAGCAAGCCGTTGTTGATTTAACTAAAACAGTTAAAGACTTAAGTAAGGATGTGTCAGCATTGAAACTGCAATCATGCGATCAACGCAGGCAATCTCGCCAGACTCCATCACCACATCGGCGCAGCCCAACAAGATATGCCATGACATGGAGTGCACCGTATGGACATTCACCAACCAGACATTCAGATGCTCGTTCTCCTGACAGCAACAGCAGATCTCCCAGCCATCCCAGAGACCTTCGCAGACGATGTGACGACACATACCAGCATAATGCCAGAGTGGATTTTTCGCCTCATCACAGGGAGAGGTTCAAGGATCACTATTCTCCAAAATACTCCACTGCAGGCTGCACTGACTACTATGAGGACGACAGACGTGGACAACGGAATGACTCAATGTCTTACAACAGCTCATCTTTTCAATGACGCAGTCCAAGCCCTTATCGCAAGCATTTCACCTTTGTGGAAACACAAAGACTACCATTACAGACCTCAGCAGCACAGCCTGGATCATCAGAGTGGTCCTGGTGACGCCTACCCAGACCATCACAGCCATCATCAGGGAAACTTCCTGCTACAGACAGTTGCACAGCACACATCGGTGGTATTGTTGAAGGTACTGACATGCACATCATGATAGACACTGTATGGCAATTCCTTCATTGTGCAAAAGACCACTGAAAAGTAATTTAATTCTGTCAAAGTCTGTAACTGGTCAACATCTAGATACTCTGGGAACTGTGACTGTTAACCTGAGATTAGGTGCACTGACAATACAGCATGACATGCAGGTCATCAGAAATGTGAGTCAGGGTATCATTCTTGGGTGTACAGACAAACTAAAACAGCTTTCACTACTGGCCATTCTTTATATCAGTTTACAGTGATGGCAATGGGTCTTGTCAATGCTCCGCCCACCTTTCAACATTTGATGCAGTCTTGGAAGACATGTCTTGTGTATTTAGACAACATCATCATCTACAGCAAGAGTTTTGCTGACCACATTCAACACTTGAGAGAGGTCTTCCAGCGTTTGAGAGCAGCAAACATGAAGCTGAAACCAGCTAAATGTTCTTTTGTCCAACGGCAAGTGACATTTCTGGGCCATGTTGTATCTTCTGCCTGTCCTCAGCCTTATGAGAAAAACATTCAGAAGGTTAAGGAATGGCCTACTCCTGGAAATCCTACGGAAGTTCGAGCCTTCTTACCCCCAATTTCCACCGGCTGCGTTACGGCTGCGGAACGGCTCCGCTGCGTGACAGCTCCGTGTTCCGTCGTCCGTCAATACCCACCAGGTCCGGATTTGTTGCGGAACGGCTGCGGTCATGACTGACAGCTGACGTCACGAGGCCCCATGTAATCTCGCGAATTCTGGTGTGATCGCGCGATATGCAGTTTCTATAAACAGAACTACCAAACCAGGAACAGTTTTCCATCCTTTTTAATGTTGTCCTTATAAAAAGGATGTGAGGGGTCATAGATGATGGGTTGATTCTGTACCTCAATAATCAGCATTTCTTCATCCATCGTGTCAACGGGGTTAAAACAAGCCTGTCTCCGCCCATTATGACGTTTTCAAGGTGTAGTGTAGGGAAATATGAGCGCGGTGTATTTTATTTTGAAAATTAAACGGATCTTTTATTTTGTTTCTGGCTGTTCTGTTTTGTCACTCGACTTCCTGTCCTGCGTACTCTGCCCTGTAGTGCTGCGGAGCGCTCCGGCATCCGGCAAAAATAGAAGCTCTGCGTATTTGATGCGGAGGGCTGCGGATCGCCGGAGTCGGAACGCAGCTGTAACGCATTCAGTGGAAATACACTCGTTGACTTTAATGGAAACCTATTGACTCCGTTGCCATGACGGAGCCGTAACGCAGCCGTAACGCAGCCGGTGGAAATTGGGGGTAAGGCCTGTGCTCATATTATCGGCGTTTCATTCATTACTTTGCTCAAATGTCACAGCCACTGCATGCTCTAACTCAGAAAGGGAAATTGTTTGTTTGGACAGAAGTAGAACATCAAGCTTTCAATTCTTTGCGGTATGCACTTACCAATGCTCCAATTCTTTCCTATCCAGACTTTTCAAAGGAGATTTTGCTCTTCACTGATGCTTCCAACACAGCTATCGGATGTGTTCTGTCCCAGATGAATGTTGACGATAAAGAGAGTGTCATCGCTTATGGCAGTCACATCCTGACACCTACTGAAAAACGATGGTCAACAAATGACAGAGAGTTGTGGACTATTGTTTGGTCCATTCGTCATTTCCATCTGTATGTCATGGGTCATTTGTTTCGAATCATCACTGATCACAAGCCCTTGCTTAGTCTGAGACGGTTTTGGATGGTGATCCAACAGGGCACAGAGCAAGGTGGGTTCTAGAGATTGATCTTTATGACTGGACCATTGAGCACCAACATGGTCACAAACACGCCAATGCTGATGCCATGTCTCGTCGACCTGACAGTGAGAGAAACATTTCAAATGCCTTGGAGATCAAGCCTGTCCATTTCGTTACTGCTTCGACGCAGACTGAAGTAGCTGAATCACACCCTGCTTCTGCACAGCCTGTTTCTTCTGGTGCAGTTTCTGGATTTGAGCCTTCAAACTCTGCTCTCTCTACCTTTTCCGATGTTGCATGTCTGAGTATGGATAATAAAGATATACTACAGGCTCAGAAAGGTGACCCCGTTTTGAATATTTTCTCTGAATGGGTGTTAACTAAAAAGAGACCCCCATATGCAACCCTCAAAGGTACTGCTAACGGATTTAGGCATTTATGGAAAGAGTTCCCATGGCTTACCTTTGTAGATTCAGTCCTTTGTCGTACAGTCAGACCCTTCACCAGGTGAACAGATTCTGCAGGTTGTAGTTCCTCCGGCGCTACAGCGTAATGTGTTTGAGACTGTGGTGAAACAGAGACGGATACAAATGCAAGTGAAAGAAGGTTTAATGATGACAATTTAGAATAACACAGGTCGGGGAAACAAACACTCAGCATGGGAAAAATGATGTAGGGACTTCAAGGGGCAACCCGGTGAAGGTGCGTGGTGATCGGCGTGCTCAGGAACCAGGAACAATAACAATCCAGACAGCGTGAAGACACACGAAGCGGGTCCACGAAGAACAAGATCCAAACACGAGGAGATGAGAGCAGACACGGGAACCAGGACACGACACGACACCGGGGAAAACCACAACGATCTGACAACATGAGATGGGAATTACTGAACATATAAAGGGAACGGGGATTGAACACAGCTGGCGACAATAACGAACACAATGAGTAACCACACCCACACGCAGACACACACACACACATAACAGAAATGAGACAGCAGATTCATGAACCGTGACAGTACCCCCTCCCCTAGGAGCGCCTCCTGGCGTTCCCAGACAACCTTACCTGTCGATTGTAATCATCGATAAGGGAGTGATCCAAGATGTCTCTAGCAGGAACCCAACTTCTCTCCTCCGGACCGTAGCCCTCCCAGTCCACCAAGTACTGAAATCCGCGTCCCCTCCGTCTCGAGTCCAGAATACGACGTACCGAATAAGTAAGTTCCCCATCTACGAGTCGCGGCGGGGGGGGGGACCGGGGCTGGCGGATTAATGTGAGAATAAAACACGGGCTTGACTTTAGACACATGAAAGGCGGGGTGAATTCTCCTGTACGCTGGAGGGAGTTTGAGTCGGACTGTCACCGGACTAATAATCTTGGTGACAGGAAACGGGCCGATAAATTTGTTAGAAACGGAACGGAGAGGGATATTTCTGGTAGAAAGCCACACTTTTTGACCCACGACGTATACGGGAGGCTTTGACCGGTGGCGATCGGCCTTGGCCTTCATGCGCCCCCCCGCTTGGAGTAGAGTCTCACGGGCTCTAGTCCAAGTGCGGCGACACCTCTGGACGAAAGCGTGAGCAGAGGGGACCGCGACTTCGGATTCCAGACTCGGAAAAATTGGTGGCTGGTACCCTAAACTACACTTAAACGGAGAGAGGCCCGTAGATGACACTGGTAATGAGTTATGGGCGTACTCCACCATAGAAAGTTGTTGGCTCCAGGACGAAGGATTCTTGGCTACCAAACATCGCAACATTCTCTCAAGATCTTGGTTGGCTCGCTCAGACTGACCATTGGTCTGGGGATGATAACCCGAAGACAGACTGACCGTGGCCCCCAATAATTTACAGAACTCCTGCCAAAATTTGGACACAAATTGGGAACCCCTGTCAGAGACCACGTCCGTCGGGAGGCCATGTAACCGAAAGACATGATCAATGACCGCGACCGCTGTCTCCTTGGCTGAAGGTAATTTGGGCAAGGGAATGAAATGTGCCGCCTTCGAGAACCGGTCCACTACGGTTAAAACAACCGTCATGCCCTTGGAGGGCGGGAGGGCGGTGACAAAATCTAGCGCGATGTGGGACCAGGGTCTCGAAGGGACAGACAGCGGTCGAAGTAACCCATCCGGAGGTCGATTAGATGTCTTACCAGTGGCACATACAGAACAAGCCAAAACAAAATCATGAATGTCGCGAGCCATTAACGGCCACCAGAATCGTTGCTTAACTAAATGACTGGTGCGAGTCACTCCCGGATGACAAGCCACGTTGGAGCAATGACCCCACCGAATAACGTCGGACCGTAACCCCTCCGGAACAAACAAACGATTCGGTGGACAACCGGGCGGAGGCGTTACCCCTTCTAAAGCCGTCTTGACCTTCGACTCGACCTCCCATACGAGTGTGGAGATAACTACTTTCTCAGGTAAAATACACTCGGGAGTCACCGGGCGTTCGGATGGATCAAAAATACGGGATAAAGAGTCGGGTTTGATGTTCTTGGAACCCGGGCGGTACGAGAGAACAAAGTCAAAACGTCCGAAAAAAAGTGCCCACCGAGCCTGCCTGGAGTTGAGTCTTTTAGCAGATCTAATATATTCAAGGTTCTTGTGATCGGTCCAAACGATAAAGGGTACCCCAGAACCCTCTAACCAATGACGCCACTCCTCCAACGCTAACTTGACTGCCAACAACTCTCTGTTACCAATGTCATAATTACGTTCAGCAGGCGATAGTCGATGAGAAAAGAACGCGCAGGGATGCATCTTGTCGTCTGAGGAAGCGCGTTGTGAAAGCACTGCTCCTACTCCCACCTCTGACGCGTCGACCTCCACCACGAACTGACGTGTGGAATCAGGGGTGACAAGAATGGGAGCCGAAACAAAGCGACTTTTGAGGTTGGCGAACACTGCCTCGGCAGTGTTCGACCACCTGAACGTCGTTCGGGGGGAGGTCAAGGCAGTCAGAGGTGCGACTAGTTGGCTGAAATTGCGAATGAAACGCCGATAAAAATTGGCGAACCCCAGAAACCGCTGTAGGGCCTTACGGGAATCCGGACTTGGCCAATCTACCACAGCCTTAACCTTGTCAGGATCCATGCGCACTCCCTCAGAAGAGATGATGTACCCTAGGAAGGGAACAGACTGTGCATGAAACGTGCATTTCTCCGCCTTGACAAAAAGCCCATTCTCTAACAGTCTCTGGAGCACTCGTCTGACGTGTTGAACGTGTTCCTGGAGAGACGAAGAAAAAATCAATATGTCATCCAGGTAAACATATATGAACTGATCGACCATGTCTCTCAACACGTCATTAACGAGTGCTTGGAAAACCGCTGGGGAGTTGGAAAGCCCAAAGGGCATAACCAAATATTCAAAGTGCCCCCTAGGGGTATTAAAAGCGGTTTTCCATTCATCCCCCTTCCTGATGTGAACCAAATGATATGCATTACGTAAGTCCAGTTTCGTGAAAATGGATGCTCCCTGCAACCTCTCGAAAGCTGAAGACATCAATGGCAAAGGATAAGAATTCTTTACCGTGATGTTGTTCAGCTCTCGGTAATCAATACAAGGTCCCAGCCATCCTTCTTCCCAACGAAAAAGAACCCCGCCCCCGCAGGAGAAGAGGAAGGCTGGATGAACCCAGAGGCTAGAGAATCAGAAATATATTTCTCCATGGCCTCCCTCTCGGGAACAGAAAGAGAGTAAAGTTTGCTCCGGTACTCCGCGGGCACGTTAGACAAATCCGCTGCCTCACTCTGAAACACAGAACCAGACACAGACGAACAAGCAGACAACAAACATGACTCATGACAACGGTTACTCCAAGCAGAAATGGAATGATTGTGCCAGTCGATACGGGGGTTGTGAAGAGTGAGCCATGGGTGCCCTAAAACCACTGGTGCTAGTGGTGAGTCCATGAGTAAAAAGGAGATGTTTTCAGTGTGGTTGCCAGAAGTAATGAGTGTGAGGGGTTCAGTAGAGTGGGAGATTCTAGGAAGTTGTTGTCCATTGAGTGCGTTGACGGAAATCTGGTGAGTGAGAGAAGTGATGGGAATCTGGAGTCTGTGTGCAAGTCCAAAGTCCATAAAATTTCCCTCTGCTCCCGAATCCAGAAGTGCTTGAGTGCGGTGCGTGGAAGCTGCCCACTTCAGTCTTACCGGGAGGAGGGTTGATGATGGTGATGAGGTCTTCTCGGCGGAGATCCCACCCGATAGTAGCCTCATACTTACTACCGGGCTTGCTCCTTTTACCGGACATGAAGAGAAAAAGTGGCCAGGCCTGCCACAGTAAAGACAGAGTCCTTGGGATCTCCGCCTCTCCCTCTCCTCCCGGGAAAGCCGAGCTCTCCCCACCTGCATGGGTTCATGATCTGAGACTGGGCTGACCGCGCTCCCGCCGCTGGCTCGTGGGTTCTCATTGTAGTACTGGAGTCGACTCTGCTGTACCTGAGCGGTCACACGATTTAGACGAGTGTCAACCCTCAGCGCCAGCTCCACCAGGCCATCCAGGGTCTTGGGAAGGTCCAGGATGTAAATCTCCTTTTGAATGCGGTCAGCCAACCCATGCAGGAACATGTCCCACTGCGCCTCCTCGTTCCAATGGCACTCTGCGGCCAGGGTGCGGAACTGGATGGAATAATCCGACACCGAGCCATTACCTTGACGTAGATCAGCGAGTAATCTGGCCGCCTCCTTACCCGCTACCGCTCGATCAAAAACTCTTCTCATCTCCATGGAGAGTGCCTGGAACGAGGTGCAGCAGATGTTTTGGTTCTCCCACACCGCCGTTCCCCAGAGAGCCGCCCTCCCTGACAGAAGTGTCAACACGAACGCCACTTTAGACTGTTCAGTGCAAAAGGTCCGAGGCTGCAACGCAAAGTGCATGGAACATGCTGTGAGAAAAGCCCTACAATACTCAGGCTCTCCTGAATATTTCTCAGGTGTGGGTAGACGAGGTTCCGGCTGATTCTCCTGCAGAGACGGTGAGGGCTGAACGGGCGGTGTGGGCGGTGCAGTGGGAACACGAAGAAGTTGTAGCTGTTGGGTGAGCTCAGACACCTGCGTCACGAGTGCTTGAACCGCGCAACCTGTGTTAGCGATCTCCTCTCCTTGTTGATCCATTCTGGTGACGCTATGCGTGAGAAAGTCATTCAAACTGGCTGCACTTGCTGTATCCATAGTTGGTCAGATCGTTCTGTGGTGAAACAGAGACGGATACAAATGCAAGTGAAAGAAGGTTTAATGATGACAATTTAGAATAACACAGGTTGGGGAAACAAACACTCAGCATTGGAAAAATGACGCAGGGACTTCAGTGGGCAACCCGGTGAAGGTGCGTGGTGATCGGCGTGCTCAGGAACCAGGAACAATAACAATCCAGACAGCGTGAAGACACACGAAGCGGGTCCACGAAGAACAAGATCCAAACACGAGGAGATGAGAGCAGACACGGGAACCAGGACACGACACGACACCGGGGAAAACCACAACGATCTGACAACATGAGATGGGAATTACTGAACATATAAAGGGAACGGGGATTGAACACAGCTGGCGACAATAACGAACACAATGAGTAACCACACCCACACGCAGACACACACACACACATAACAGAAATGAGACAGCAGATTCATGAACCGTGACAGAGACTTTGTACGGTCATTCACTCTCTGGACATTTCAGCGCCCAAAAGACTTTGCAACCTGCTCTATTGAGATGCCACTGGCCCCAAATGTCTAGGGACATTACGCAATGGTGTGCCCAATGTCAAGCTTGTGAATCAAGGAGATCACAAACACCTCATCAGCAGGCTCCAATGCAAAACATAGTCACGGCCATGCCTTTTGAAAAAGTTGCTGCTGATCTAATGGAGTTGCCCATTACACAGAAAGGGAATCGGTATGTTCTTTTAGTAATGGACTACTTCACTAAATACCTCAATCTCTATGCAGTTACTGATCAACATGCAACGACCGTCGCCAAGTGCTTGTTTGAAGACTATGTGAGCCAACATGGTGTGCAACAGAGTTTGCTCACTGACCAAGGCCGACAGTTTGATTCTGATTTGGAGAAAGAACTGTGTTCCCAGCTTGGAATTCGTAAAACACGGACATCCCCATATCATGCCATGTCAGATGGTATGGTAGAACATGCCAATAGGTTCATTAAAGATCAACTTGCCAAATATCTGTATGCCAAAGGTGGGGAATGGGATGACCACCTAAGGCAAGTTGAATTTGCCTACAATACGAGTGTTCATTCCTCAACCAAACATACACCTTTCTTCTTGGCACATGGCAGAGAAGCGCGCCTACCTGCTGATTTTCTCCTTGGTGTACCCCCAGCAATTTCCAGGGCTACACCCGGAACCCCAACCGAGTATGCACAATCTATGCTGGGACGACTACGCTCTGCTTTTACCACCGTTGCAGAGAACATCCAGACAGCTGGAGAACAGCAAAAGCATTACTACGACCGTCATATCCATCATGTTGCTTATCAACCTGATGATTTCGTATGGGCTGATCTTCCAGCTATGTCGAGACACAAACTCTCTCCAAAATGGACTGGCATAGCATTATTGAATTAGCCAGCTAGCCTAGCATTCTGCTAACTGATTAGCTTAGTATACTATGCCAGTTTATTTAGTATACTACCAACCAATTGGCCTGCTATAGAAAAGCTGCCACTGTTAAAATAACCAAAATACTATGATTATCTAGAATATAACGTGATACATTTTTAACAGACATTACAGGTGCTACATTTAGGGTTCTACGAGGATAGGATTCTGGATAGAATCTTGCATAAAACCACAAGCACAAGTGATTGATTCAGTTGATGCCAAGTTTGATAAGACATTTCCTGACATACCTCTCTGATGTTTTCCTTTTCTGAGAAATGAAAAGTAGAGGGAGGAAAGACTCTGAGAAGACTAAAGTGAACTTGCTTTGGTGTGGTTGCACTATGTGAAACTGGTTAAAAAATAATATAGAAAATATCAGTTGCAGATTTTACGTATTTATCAGAATAACATATCACAAAAAAAAAGAAGTGCATGAAAAGCAAAAGAACACTTGTATTTATGTAAATAAGTCATGTTCATGTTCTGAGACACAGTAAACATCATGTTTGTGCTTAGTATATAAACAGTAAATATCATTATGGAAGAAATTATAAGCTAGTTTTTATGGAAAACGTCCCTACCCTTACAGAATACTGGAAAATACAATGCAATAAATTACATTATACATTTACACATTATACATTACACAATATGCTGCAATGAATGCATGTATGTATGTATTATTGTATGTATATATATATATATATATATATATATATATATATATATATAGCCCAACCCCAGAAAAACAACCCCATACCATAACCCCTCTGCACCAAACTTTACACTTGGCACAATGAAGTCAGGCAAGTATCGTTCACCTGGCAAAGAGCAAACCCAGACACGTTCATCGGATTGCCAGTCAGAGAAGCGTGATTTGTCACTCCAGAGAACACGTCTCCACTGCTCTAGAGTCCAGCCACTGCATCCGTCATACTTGGTGATGTAAGGCTTAGTTGCATCTGCTCGGCCATGGAAACCCATTCCATGAGGCTCTCTATGCACTGTTCTTGAGCTAATCTGAAGGCCACATGAAGTTTGGAGGTCTGTAGCTATTGACTCTATAGAGAAAGTTGGCGACTTCTGTGCACTGTGCACCTCAGCATTCGCTAACCCCGCTCTGTGATTTTACATGCCCTACCACTTTGTGGATGAGTTGCTGTTGTTCCCAATTGCTTCCACTTTGTTATAATACCGCTAACAGTTGACCATAGAATATTTAGTATTGAGGAAATTTCATGAATGGACTTATTGCAGTGGTGGCAACCTATCATATATATAATGATATATATATATACACACAGGTCCTTCTCAAAAAATTAGCATATTGTGATAAAGTTCATTATTTTCCATAATGTAATGATAAAAATTAAACTTTCATATATTTTAGATTCATTGCACACCAACTGAAATATTTCAGGTCTTTTATTGTTTTAATACTGATGATTTTGGCATACAGCTCATGAAAACCCAAAATTCCAAAATCTCAATAAATTAGCATATTTAATCCGACCAATAAAAGAAAAGTGTTTTTAATACAAAAAATGTCAACCTTCAAATAATTATGTTCAGTTATGCACTCAATACTTGGTCGGGAATCCTTTTGCAGAAATGACTGCTTCAATGCGGCGTGGTATGGAGGCAATCAGCCTGTGGCACTGCTGAGGTGTTATGGAGGCCCAGGATGCTTCGATAGCGGCCTTAAGCTCATCCAGAGTGTTGGGTCTTACGTCTCTCAACTTTCTCTTCACAGTATCCCACAGCTTCTCTATGGGGTTCAGGTCAGGAAAGTTGGCAGGCCAATTGAGCACAGTAATACCATGGTCAGTAAACCATTTACCAGTGGTTTTGGCACTGTGAGCAGGTGCCAGGTCGTGCTGAACAATGAAATCATCTCCATAAAGCTTTTCAGCAGATGGAAGCATGAAGTGCTCCAAAATCTCCTGATAGCTAGCTGCATTGACCCTGCCCTTGATAAAACACAGTGGACCAACACCAGCAGCTGACATGGCACCCCAGACCATCACTGACTGTGGGTACTTGACACTGGACTTCAGGCATTTTGGCATTTCCTTCTCCCCAGTCTTCCTCCAGACTCTGACACCTTGATTTCCGAATGACATGCAAAATTTGCTTTCATGCGAAAAAAGTACTTTGGACCACTGAGCAACAGTCCAGTGCTGCTTCTCTGTTGTCCAGGTCAGGCGCTTCTGCCGCTGTTTCTGGGTCAAAAGTGGCTTGACCTGGGGAATGTGGCACCTGTAGCCCATTTCCTTCACACGCCTGTGCATGGTGGCTCTGGATGTTTCTACTCCAGACTCCAGACCCCACTGCTTCCGCAGGTCCCCCAAGGTCTGGAATCGGTCCTTCTCCACAATCTTCCTCAGGGTCCGGTCACCTCTCCTCGTTGTGCAGCGTTTTTTTGCCACACTTTTTCCTTCCCACAGACTTCCCACTGAGGTGCCTTGATACAGCACTCTGGGAACAGCCTATTCGTTCAGAAATTTCTTTCTGTGTCTTATCCTCTTGCTTGAGGGTGTCAATGATGGCCTTCTGGACAGCAGTCAGGTCCTACATGGTCTTACCCATGATTCCGGTTTTGAGTAATGAACTAGGCTGGGAGTTTTTAAAAGCCTCAGGAATCTTTTGCAGGTGTAATTTTGATTCAGATGATTAGGTTAATAGCTCGTTTAGAGAACCTTTTCATGATATGCTAATTTATTGAGATAGGAATTTGGGGTTTTCATGAGCTGTATGCCAAAATCATCAGTATTAAAACAATAAAAGACCTGAAATATTTCAGTTGGTGTGCAATGAATCTAAAATATATGAAAGTTAAATTTTTATCAGTACATTATGGAAAATAATGAACTTTATCACAATATGCTAATTTTTTGAGAAGGACCTGTATATATATATATATATATATATATATATATATATTAGTGGTGGGCATAGATTCATTTTTTTAATCTCACTTAATCTCACTGTAATCTTGGAATTAATCTAGATTAAAATGTTTTATTTGAATTCTGCCAAAGGCATTCAGAATATGTGTGCTCGTAAGTGATCGTTTGTCTTTTTGTAGTTTGAATAATAAATAACTTCTGTCCCTTTAACACCTGACGCACGCATGGATCCCAAACATTGTTCCTGTGAGCTGGTTACTACTGTGTTTACGTTAAAACTCACCAAGATGGGCATTGAGACATTTTTGAGTGTATTTGACCATTAATAAGATGGAAAAAGGAGCTAATTTTTGCCCTTGTAGGCTATGTCAGAAGCGGCTTTATTAGGTTATGTGTGTGCGCTTCAGATGCGAGCGTGAAATCTGTGGGAATTAGTAGAATTAACGTTATGTGCAACCCCGCACGAAATTCAGACCGGTCACACCAATACTAACGCGTCATGGGGAAAAATCCAGCAGAACACCTCTCAATCAGTCCAGTTAACAGAGGGTTAACCGGACTGCTTGAGAGGAGGCAGGTGCGTGTCAACTCGCTGTCGGTCGGAGAGGAGAGTGCAGCTGATATATCGATACTGTAGAAAATGAGTATCGTATCGTTTCAGATATTTCAGTATCGATACATATCGAAATATCGATATTTTTGACAATACCAATAATATTCATATTTTTGACAATAACAATTATTTAAAGGTCCCGTTCTTCGTGATCCCATTGTTCAAACTTTAGTTAGTGTGTAATGTTGCTGTTAGAGCATAAATAATACCTGTAAAATTATAAAGCTCAAAGTTCAATGCCAAGCGAGATATTTTATTTAACAGAAGTTCCCTTTCAAAGCCTACAGCGAACGGCTGGCTTGGACTACATCCTGGTACTTCCTTCATAAATGACGTCAGTAGAACAGTAGAACAGACTAACCTCCGCCCACAAGAATATGCGAAAAAAGGGGGCGTGGTCTTCTTGCTGTCCCACGTGGAGAAGAGGACGTGTCGCGTGGAGAAAAGGAATTGTTGCGTTTGAGTGTGTTTGTCGCCATGTCGTCGAGACGCTGTTATTTTCATCCCGGAGTCAAATCACCTTTCAAATCACCTGTTTGGCTTTCCCAGGGACGCTGTAGAGATCATTAAGCACATATATCTCCCGTTAAGAGGTGTGACCTTTCCACGTGCGCTAAGCTGCTGTCGAATGACAACACAGGAACCGTGCCACGTTCGCTAAGCTGCGGTCAAATCACAACACGGGAACCGCTGGCACAATCAGAACTCGTTACGTATTTCTGAAGGAGGGACTTCATAGAGTAAAGGAAGTCATCAGCCATTTTTAGGACAGTGAAAACAGCGGTATACAGATAAGTAAATTGTGTTAAAAATACTGTTTTTTTTTACGCGCGAAACATGAACACATGTTATATTGCACACTGTAAACACAATCAAAGCTTCAAAAAAACACGAAGAACGGGACCTTTAATATATTAAAACATTCATATATGGAAATGTATATATTTTTTGTGTAAGGGTACTACCTGACAGATAATACCTGTCCTGAGAAATCACATATGTGGACAGCCTGTAAGTTATTTAGAGTGGTCCCATCTAAATCTGCTGTGATTTGGATCATTAGTTTCCAGCTGCCCCAAAATGGTCATTAGCTATGGAATTCCAAAGCTGCCAATATTAAAGATAAATAAATACATAAATAAATATACAAATAAATGTAAAAAAAGCAAAAATAAATAAATAAATAAATAAATATACATAGAAAAGCAAAATATATATATATATATATATATATTTATACATTTATTTCCTTATTTATGTATATATTTATTTTTTCCAAATGTATTTATTTATTCTTTTATTTATTTCTACATTTATTCATTTCTACATTTATTTATTTCTACATTTATTTATTTTTACATTTATTTATTTCTACATTTATGTATTTCTACATTTATTTATTTCTACACTTATTTTTTCTACATTTATTTGTCCGTAGGTGTCACAGATGCATCAGCGTCAGCGCCAGACCTCTACACTCCACCCACTCGCTCCGCATCACCTGAGTTCTAATCTCCTGCACCTGTTTTCATCACCTGTTCCCAATTCCCGATCACTGCACTCCCTGTCTTAAGCACCTTCACTTCCACCACTCAGTGTCAGGTCTCGTCGATGCTACATCGTCCTACTGACTCTCTATCTTCAGCTTACCTTCCAAAGACTTACCTAGTTCCTCCGATCGTCCATCCTTCTTCAACCAGCCAGCCTTCTTCAGTTCACCTGTCTTCCTCCGACTCCATCCTGTCATCCAACCTGTATCAGATAAGAGACTCTATCAGAACTATTCACCAGTTACCGCTCCAGTTTATCTCATCACTTCTACCTGTCTGCCGTGACCATTATATTGTGTTTCAATAAATCTCATTCCAACTTACCTGTTTGTTTCATTCAGCTGCCTGACAGAAGACCTGACTCAAACATGCACGAACCAACTGGTCACGGCGACGGAGAAGCTTCCACGCCGATCATAGCCACCGGATCTTCACCTACCATTCTATCACCCACCATCAATCCTTCTTCGTCTGCCTCTGTCAGTCTCATGGCCCAGCCAGCGCCCTTCTCTGGCGAGGAGGGGGAGTGCAGCGGATTTCTCCTGCAGTGCGAGCTGTTCATGGAGATGAACGCATCCCAATTCACCTCTGAGAGATCGAAAGTAGCGTTCTTCATCTCCCTTCTCACTGGACGAGCACTGCTTTGGGCACAATCACTGTGGGAGGCTAAAGGTACTGTGACTGAGACTTTGAACAACTTTATTAGTCACTTCCGGGTAGTATTTTCTTCAGTCGCTAATGCCATATCTGTTCATGATCAATTATTCCATTTACGTCAAGGCAATTCATCGGTCTCCTCATATGCATTACAATTCCGTACCCTAGCAGCCTCCAGTGGATGGAACGAGCCGGCTTTAATCACCACATATCGGCAAGGGTTAGAACCTGAGATCCGTTTACAGCTCACCATTCACGATGACGCTATTGGTTTAGAAAGCCTCATTCAGCGTTCCATCCGGGTGGATAAACGCCGCACTGCTTGCATGCTCGCTCATCATGCACTGCCTCCTCCTCGTCCTTCCGCTGCTGCCAACCCTTCAACACCAGAACCTATGGACATTAGCTCAACGCATCTGTCGTCAGTCGAGCGCCAGCGGCGCATTACAAACAACCTGTGTTTATACTGTGGAAACGCAGGCCATCTGCTAGTCTCCTGTCCAGTCCGTCCCCCATGACCGGCGGTGAGTACAGTATACATACCTTCACCCATTTCTCAAATGAAATATTCTACGGTTCAGATCACTCATCGTCAGCAATCTTGTTCAGCACAAGCGCTAATTGACTCTGGGTCTGCTGGTAACTTAATTTCCCTAGTGCATTCCATCCTCGGTAGCCCGCTCGGTCGTGGGAGGATATCACCGCAGCCCGACCATAACCTTAAAAGTTGGCTGTCTTCATCAAGAGGAGTTGTCATTTCTGGTGTTGGAGGGTTCTACGGCAGATATCATCCTGGGACGCCCGTGGCTAGAGCTCCACTCTCCAAGAATCAACTGGTCTACGGGAGAGGTTTGTCAATGGGGAAGTGAATGCTTTGTACGCTGTTTAGCTCAGGTTAAGAAGATGCCTCAACCTTCTTCATTACACGTCCAGAAAATTCCCATGTGTTCCACCTCCGTCGAAAGCCCATCCACTAACGAACATCATGAGATCCCTAACAGCTACCGGGCGTTCCAGGATGTCTTCGATAAGCAGCTGGCCACCAAACTTCCACCACATCGGCCATGGGACTGTGCGATTGACCTGCTGCCTGGGGCGGTTCTACCACGTGGTAAGATCTATCCACTGTCCATCCCGGGACAGAAGGCCATGGAGGAGTACATAGAGGAGGCTCTTCGTCAAGGGTACATCCGTCCTTCCACTTCTCCTGCTGCTTCAAGTTTCTTCTTTGTTGGCAAGAAGGACGGAGGCTTGCGCCCCTGTATAGATTACCGGACCCTCAATAACTCCACAGTGAAATTTCGGTATCCTCTTCCTCTGGTCCCAGCCGCACTTGAACAGCTCCGTGGTGCTAAGATCTTCACTAAACTTGATCTCCGTAGTGCGTATAATTTAATTTGAATTAGGAAAGGAGACGAGTGGAAGACCGGGTTCATCACCCCTGCAGGCCACTACGAATACCGAGTCATGCCCTTCGGATTGTCTAATGCTCCAGCCGTCTTTCAGGGGTTCATGAACGAAATATTTAAAGACTATCTGAACCAGTTTGTTATCATCTACATCGATGATGTTCTCATATACTCAACCAACCTGTCCGAGCACCACCATCATGTCCAGTCTGTCCTTCAATGCCTACGAGATCATCAGCTGTATTTGAAACTTGAAAAGTGTGATTTCCATCAAGAAATCCTCCACTTCCTAGGGTATGTGATCACTCCGCAGGGGATCTCCATGGACCAGCGGAAGGTGGATGCCATCTCCAGGTGGCCATTACCCTCCAATATCAAGGAACTACAACGTTTCCTGGGCTTTGCGAACTTCTACCGCAGATTCATTCAAGGTTACAGTCAGGTCAGTGCACCCATCACTTCACTCTTGAAAAAAGGGGCCAAGTCTCTGTCCTGGACCATCGAAGCCACCCAGGCGTTTGAAACGTTAAAACTCTCCTTCAGCTCCGCTCCTACCCTCAGACCTTCCTTTTACTGTCGAAGTAGACGCATCCAACACTGGGGTAGGAGCGGTGCTATCACAACAGCAGGGGAAGTCTCCTTGACTCCATCCATGTGCCTTCTACTCCAAAAAGATGTCCCCGGCGGAGCAGAACTATGACATCGGCAACCGGGAACTGTTGGCTATCAAACTAGCTCTTGAGGAATGGAGACACTGGCTGGAGGGGGCTATACACCCTTTTGAAGTCATCACTGATCACCGATACCTGGAATATCTTCGAGATGCCAAAAGACTCAACACTCGTCAAGCCCGCTGGTCACTCTTCTTTACAAGATTCAACTTCAAGGTAACATACTGACCAGGGGACAAGAATGTCAAGGCCGATTCTCTTTCTCGATTATACCAACCAGATACCGTCACCACAAAGCCGGAAGCTATACTCCCTCCAGCCGTGATCGTCAGCCCCATCCAGTGGAGTATAGAGGACCACATCGCTGACGCCACCCGGTCTGAACCTGCTCCGCCGGGAGGTCCCGAGGGACAGACCTATGTTCCCACACGTCTACGTCCCTCATGGACTCGGTCCACACATCTCTGGGCTCTGGACACCCAGGCAGCCAACAGACCCTCTCGCTCCTTCAACAACGATTCTGGTGGCCCAATATGATCCAGGATGTCTCCCAGTACGTACGGGGCTGCTCAGTCTGTGCCATGGCCAAGGTTCCTCGACAGCTCCCAGCAGGTAAACTGGTACCCCTTCCTATCCCTACTAGACCGTGGTCCCATCTGGGGGTAGATTTTGTCACCGACCTACCTCTCTCTAACTCCCAGACATGTATACTGGTCGTTGTCGCTTCTCAAAAGCTTGTAAACTCTATTCACTCAGGTATTTCGACACTTTGGGTTACCAGAAGATATCGTCTCAGATCGTGGGCCACAGTTCATATCCAGGGTATGGAAAGCATTCTTCAGTCTTCTGGGAGTTACCGTCAGCCTGACGTCGGGATATCACCCCCAGTCCAATGGCCAGACTGAGCGCAAGATACAAGAAGTCGGAAGGTACCTGCAGTCTTATTGCCATGACCATAAAGACTGCTGGAGCAGGTATATACCCTGGGCCGAGTATGCTCAAAACTCCCTTCGTCAGTCTACCACGGGTCTCACGCCCTTTCAATGCATACTCGGCTTTCAGCCGCCCCTGTTTCCCTGGTCAGGTGAGCCATCCGATGTTCCATCCAGTCCATCATTGGTTTCAGGAGAGCAAGAGGGTCTGGGACTCAGCACATGTCCATCTACAAAGGGCTGTTCGGAGACACAAGAGCCAGGCCGACGCAAGAAGATCAGCGACTCCATCCTACCAACCGGGGCAAAAGGTCTGGCTCTCCACCAGGGATATCCGTCTCCGTCAGCCCTGTCGTAAGCTGAGTCTCCGGTACATCGGTCCATTCGCTGTACAGAGGCAGATCAACAATGTCACCTATCGGTTATCACTCCCTTCACATTACCGCCTATCACCATCATTTCATGTGTCACTACTCAAACCTTATATTGACCCTTTATTTCCTCCCTCCTCAGAGTCTGGCGCTGATGGTGTACCTCCTCCTCCTGTGGATCCCGCTGACGAGAATATCTACCATGTCCAGGACATTCTCAATTCCCGGCGGTGGGGCAGCCAACTGGAATATCTCGTGGACTGGGAGGGTTTTGGCCCTGAGGAGAGATGCTGGGTTCACCGTGACGACATACTTGACCCTACGCTCTTACAGGACTTTCACTCATCTCATCCCAGTCGTCCGGCACCGAGAGGTCGTGGTCAGCCCCGTCGGGTCTTTCGGCCCTCAGGAGCTGGCCGTGGAGGAGGGGGTACTGTCACAGATGCATCAGCGTCAGCTCTACACTCCACCCACTCGCTCCGCATCACCTGAGTTCTAATCTCCTGCACCTGTTTTCATCACCTTTTCCCAATTCCCGATCACTGCACTCCCTGTCTTAAGCACCTTCACTTCCACCACTCAGTGTCAGGTCTCGTCGATGCTACATCGTCCTACTGACTCTCTATCTTCAGCTTACCTTCCAAAGACTTACCTAGTTCCTCTGATCGTCCATCCTTCTTCAAACAGCTAGCCTTCTTCAGTTCACCTGTCTTCCTCCGACTCCATCCTGTCATCCAACCTGTATCAGATAAGAGACTATCAGAACTATTCACCAGTTCCCGCTCCAGTTTATCTCATCACTTCCACCTGTCTGCCATGACCATTATATTGTGTTTCAATAAATCTCATTTCAACTTACCTTTTACCGTTTGTTTCATTCAGCTGCCTGAGAGTAGGGTAATGAGGAGGGCGTGGTTTACCTCAGACATAGCAATCAAGCTCAGACTAGGCGAGGGCGAAGCGTTGAGGTCACAGTGACACCTTGTGGTCGAAATACAATAAGTATAGCTTACTAACATTGATACTGTCTGTGACTTGGATAGGTATATGGCCAAAATCTTAAATCTTACTGTGTGACATGGATAGGCTACTCTTTATTCTGGACATGGCCGTAGAACATCGTCTGGTCTGGATTTGTAAAATGTCCTGGGCTAACAAACATGAACAGCAACATCTTCAACAGACAGGGACGGTTGGAAGCACTTGATATTTTCCATTACCAGTCAGGTAATGGAAAGAAAGATGTAGGCACATATATGTTACAGTGACGTCGACACAATGTATTTGAAACGAGACCACAAATTCACTTCACATTCATATTTCCTATTTGTGCATGCACAACATGTGACAAACATTTAAAATACAACGCATATTTCAAAGATCCAAAATAGAACGAGACCAGGGTACCGAACAAGACACTATCAGGAGGAGGTGCTCTGTATTCGGTTGCACTCGAACTGTGCCACGATTCGCGTGAACATTGTGAGAAACACGGACTCGGGTGCGCTCTTGTTCAGAAAAGTAACCTGCGCATTCGTTGTGGCTGATTAAAATGTATTTAGTTCAGTAAAACACATGTAAGGGATGATGGTGTTGATGATTTACCTTGGATACGAGCGAGAGCGAGCCTCCAGTGTATTAGTACATTGTGCGTATACAGGGCAACAAACGAATGGCAATCCACTCAAGAGTCCCTTTGCAAGCATGCAGCAGAAAGCCGCCTTCATCCAACACAGTAAACCCAAATCTCATTTACTCAGCTGTGCATAGGCTAATACCCCCAAATTCATAATAATAATAAAAAATTATATATTGACCCGCGTTCTGTCTTCTATCATGCTTAAAAATTCTTTGGTGGGGTGGATGGTTCCATGAGTTCCATGAAGAACCATTAATAGGCTATACAAAGAACCTTTCCATTGCACAAAAGGTTGTTTATAGCATAGAAAGGTTCTTTAGAATATAAAATGGTTAGAATAAAATGGTCCTTTAAAGAACCTTTCACAAAACGATTCTTCAGGGACCCAAAAATGGTTCTTCTATGGCATTGCCGTGAAAACCCCTTTTTGGTTCTTCCTGGCACCTTTATTTTTAAGAGTGAAGATGCACGCAAATGCACCAGGGTTCAATAGAATCAAGTTGACCAGCGCTGCAGGGGAAACCGGGAGCTAACACACTCGGACTTGGAATGCAGCAAATGTGCCCAGTGTAAAAACGGCCTTTTCTTTTATTTCGGCTTGGAATCTAATACAATTTCAACAGAAAAAAAAATGGTAGCTTATGTAGGCACTTGTTTCAATCAGAATAGTAATTTTAATGTTAATGATTGATAGCCTAATGTTACGGAAAAAAAATAAAAAAAAAAAAATAAAAAATAAAAAAAAAAATATATATATATATATATATATATATATATATATATATATATATATATATATATATATATATATATTTATATAAATATATATACACACTAATCATATCTAATATATTTGAGGAAATATAATGAGGTAATAGAGTAATTTGAATATCTCTGCAGCTCTTCTGTTAAGTCCTACTTTCAGAGTTCAGTGTTGTCAATCCCGTTAAATGGTTTTGGGAGCATTGTAGCCTACACTTAGGCTACTGTAGACTGATAAAATGAAAATGAAAATATAAAAATAACATTTTGAATGACATCTTTTTCAGAATAAATAAAGCAGTTTTTTTTTATGTAGGCTAGTTTTAACCAGTAATTCTGGAAACAGAACGAAAAAATGAGCGTGTTTCCTCATATGAACCAATTCGTTTTTAATTCCTGATTTGTGAATAATTACATTAAGCCTATTGCTTGATTTATAGGTTTAAAAAGAAAAATAGCACTAAAATGTTGTAATTAATGGATCAGGAAATGCATATTGAAATGTGTCTGCTCAGACAATAACGGCAAAAAGAAAACTTGAAAGATAAAAACAGGGTTTTATGATTTTATGTTTAATGTTTCAACAATTAAGAAAAGAAAAAAAAACCTTGTACAAATTGCACTGCAAATAAGTTTTTGCGGCTGTCTTTTGACATCCATGTTTGTTTCGGTACAAGATCTCACACATGAGTGTGTTGTGTGGACTGACTCATTGTAAACGATGTAGAGAGATTTTCTTGTGGTGCCCCCCTGAGCACTTGGTGCCCTACTCGCAGTGCGTAATGGGAGCGGCGACACTGCCTATCCATGTCACAAAGTAAGATTTAAGATTTTGGCCATAAGCCTATCCAAGTCACAGACAGTATCAACGTCAGTAGGCAATACTTATTGTATTTCGACCACAAGGTGTCCTCAATGCTTCGCCCTCGCCTAATCTGAGCTCGATTGCTATGTCTGAGGTAAACCACGCCCTCCTCATTAACCTACAGATAAATAAATGTAGAAATAAACAAATGTAGAAATAATAAATGTGGAAATAAATAAAAATAGAAAAGAATTAATATATATATATATATATATATATATATATATATATATATATATATATATATATATATATATATATATATATATATATATATATAAAAGAATAAATAAACAAATATGGAAAAATATATATATATATACATAAATAAGGAAATATATATAAATTATTATTTATTTTAGTTTTTTTGCTTTTCTATGTATATTTATTTATATATTTATTTATTTATTTTTGCTTTTTTACATTTATGTGTATATTTATTTATTTATATTTAATATTGGTATAGCTTTGGAATTCCATGATTAGCTAGACTTAGCTACAATAAACCAGCTACTAGAAGGTATTACAAGTTCAAAGTTTTTGGCTGGTTTTTGGAATATGGTAGGCAGGGTCTAGTTAGGCCAACTAGTTTGGACCGGCTAGAAACCAGTTCCCAGGGTTCAGGACTCTGTCTTTTGGTTTGCTGACATGTCTTTGGAGAGCAGGATTATGGAGAGAAAACTATTCTGTGGCTAAATCTGGTTAATGTTAGCAAATCTTCAGCAAGCAGCATCTTTAACTCTACAGAAATTAATATAGGCTATGGCATAAGTTAGTGTTTATAGCAGTGTGATTTCCTCATTTTGTCATGGTACTACCATACTCTTTTGTGAGTATGAGATGGAATTGTATGTGTGCGCATGTATGTCAGCATTTGATGGGATGTATGCTAAAAAGCATATGGCTTGGTTTATAAATAAGCAGGTATAAGGACCATGTAAAGAGGGGTTTCAAGCAGGCTCAGTCACCCATCTGCCCAGCTGTGCCTCTCTTTATCTACATTTCCGGACCCCATCAAACAGCTTTTCTATGGTCTTCACCCTTCAACTAGCCCTAAATCCTAATCTCTCTCTCTCTCTCTCTCTCTCTCTCTCTCTCTCTCTCTCTCTCTCTCTCTCTCTCTCTCTCTCTCTCTCTCTCTCTCTCTCTCTCTTTCTCTCTTTTTACACACATTTCACCTACCCCAGCCCATATACTACAGGCCTATATCCTCTGTCCATTGCTGCTTCAAAGACACATACTACACCAGAAGATCATTCACTTTAAGACAGGAGGAAGCTTAGTGCCAGACCTTTTGTCATGTCATGCCTTTTGCCTACCTATCTCATTTATTTAGGACTCGTAAAAGGAGATTGTTGGGTTTATAAAGGGCTGCTTAGGCTAGGAAGCATTGTGTGGAAGGGGCCGTAAAAATCGATATCCCTTCAGGACAGGACAATAGGGGGCTCTATGGCTGCTTGGCAGAAAATAGTGAGGAGGACAGGAAACAAAGGTGTTTCGGTGAGAGGGAAAGTTATTATGCTACAGGCAGAGGATTGTGATGGATGGGGGATGAAGGTGTTTGCATGAGCGGAAAAGAGATTGTGTGTGTGAGTAAGCCTGTTCAAGGTTTGGTCAAAAAGAATGACAGCTCAGTTGTCCAGATTTTTTCCCCAATTTACAATCTGGATGAGTCGACAGAAAGTCAAAGTCCGAGTTTGACTTTCATCAAAAGTTGTGTAGTGTATGATGGACACAGCTACAATGATTCTATCCAGTCAGAGAATCAACCATTTTTTATATTTTTTGTTTTGTTGTGCTCAAATAACTTTAAAGTCTGGTAGTGTGTGATCCTTGATAGCCTGTTTTTCTTTATAACCATTTACAAAGTCGACAATAGCACACTAATAGCACACTTGAACAAACTTTTTTCTTCTTTTTCATTGTATCAGTGAGTTTTGTAAAAAAAAAAAAAAAAAAAAAAAAAAAAGTTTTACCAGCCTAAACAGGCCTACATCTGAGATTTGACATTTGTCAGAATTGTGATATCCGATCTCTGCTAAAATATTTAATTCAAATTTCTGGATTAAGTTGTAGTTGAGATTACTGCATGTTCTTGTGTTCATTGGAAAGGGCAGATATTTTGATACTTGAAACCAGAGGTTAAATTGGGCCGGAGCGCACCGGAGCGCAGCTCCGCCTCCTCAGGTCAACAACACACCCTGCTGGAGCTCAGCTCCGTCTCCTTCAGCACGAAATTTTGTTATTAGACTTGAATTATTGATCGTCTCCTGGAAAATACAGGCTACATTGAATTATCAGACGTCATAATGCATTAATTCGCTGCGTTATCTGGTTCAGCACCGCGCCCACAGCCATCAGGTAAAACCGTCACAATTCTAACAGTGAGTTACCATGGAAATCCGCGAATGGCTAGAGCAGCGGTCGGGAACCTATGGCTTGCCAGGTCTCTCACACTTTACCAACATATCTAACATTTACTAACATGATCGATAAAAAGATTAGACACACGCATCAACAGAGATCCGTTCTCTGCAGAAAAAAGCAGCCAATTACAATTCCCTTGTTGTACAGCCTACCGAAGTTAATGACAAGTTTATGATAATAATATTCAAGTTGTGTGTTCAGTGCTGTTTGCGAGTGTCACGATAAAATAAATAATAAAAGCATGATAAGTCACGAAAGACAACTGAATTACTGACAGGATGCTGTGCGCGCGCTCTGAGCAAACATACTAGCCTTTGTCTTCTGTTGCACACCTAAACGGCCAAATACACACAGAAATATATCAAAATGCCAAGTCGAGTATTCACATAAACACAGTAGATCACACACACGAAGAGGATTTTTACTCATCAGTTGGTCAACCTCACAGTGAAAGCCCTGCACAATTAATTCCATATTGCAACTTATTTATTGTTTGCTGCATAATTGTTTGTTTTTAGTTATGGACCTAATAATTACTACTGTTGACATTTTATTGAAAAAAAATATTTTTTTTTATTTGTATTTTTTTACTGTGGCTCTTTTGGAAAAATGCATTTACCAAAACTGAAAAAAAAATGGCTCTTGGTCAAAAAAAGTTCCCAACACTTTTCAGGGACACAGATGAAAATGAAAGACTACAGTCAAAGCTCATGGGGGGTATTGGGCTTTAGGGGGGTATTATCAAATAATCTACTGCCCACTGGCATGGTTTTGAAAGCTAATTATTATACATTTTATGGCCTTCAAACTTATAAAAAATGCACATATGTAGATCAGAGAAATCAACATTTCCTCAGGGGAGCGTTAGTGAACCCCCCTTACTACCTCAAATTTGGGACCTCACTGATTTTAAAAACCCTGCCTATGGCCCTAAGTGAACTATAAAGTATTTCTCTTTGTTTGAATAACTACTCAACCCTACCTTACACATTAATACTGGAAAAAGAGCCCCTTTGGTGTAAAAACACATCAAGTCTTTTTCCGGCACGATTTTGAATGACCATTCACCATAAATAAGGGCTCCCCCTCCCTACAAAAGCCAATTTAACCACTGCTTGAAACCATAATCAGCTGGCGGCAAGATCCCAACGTAATGATTATCATATTAAAAAAGAACATCAAACACCTGATGATAAATTGCTAAAATTACACCTACATCCTGTCGCCAACAGTCACTGCCGCTCGTGTCATTGGAAATCGCCAGCTCTTCTTTAAAATGAATAGGATCATATCACTTTGTTGCTGCGTGTCTCTAGTAATGTGAACAAGCCTTTACTGTCACATACTGCTCAAGACACAAGGTTGAGGGATCCAAAATGCAGCTTTATTAGGGAAATCCAAAATTCTAATCCAAATAACAGGCAGAAGGTCAAAACATCCAGATAGCAACAGGGTCCAAGACTGAGCATGGGGCCAGGGTGGAGCAGCTGGCCAGGGCGGAGCAGGCTGGGCAGGCAAGGCTGAAAATCCCCACGACGGACCAGAAGACCACCACAGCATAAAACATGGGGCTGTAGATTCCCATGGTGAAGCTGATGACCACCAAGGCAGTGTAGATGGGACTGAAGACCCCCATGGCAGAGCAAATGGGCACCACAGCCGAGCGGATGGGACTGAAGATCCCCACGGTGGCGTAGAAAACCACCACTGCAGAGTTGACTGGACTGGTGACTACCAAGGCGTAGCTAGGTACCACCACGGTGGAGCAGGCAGAGCTGGTGACCACCATGGCGAAGCTGAAGACCCTCAGGGCAGAACTGACAGAACTGGAGACAACCACTGATCAGGCTAAACTGTAATACAGAGCACAGAGAAGTAAGGATTTGCCTCAGGAGCCATGTCAAAATGGCATCCTCCATGGTCATAACAAGACCGGCAAGGTGGTTCAGATTGACCTCTTCAGTCATCTCAGGGCTGGCAGAAAGTACATGAATGTCCTCTGTGGTTGTGATGGTGCAGACAGGCAGTTCAGTAATGACCTCTGCGGTTATGTCAGGGCAGACAGAGAGTTCAGGGACAACCTCTGTGGTCGCATCATGACAGACAGGAAGTTCAGGGGCTGGGGCCAACACAGGACTGAGCTCTGGGGTTGGAACGGGCTCTGGAGCGGACTCATGGACTGGAGAGCAGTGCAAAATGGCTGCTGCCGTTAGAGAGAGTACTAAGGTACGTCTTGAGATGCCGGCTGCTCGCATTGACACCAGCTGGGGATCTGCCACACTGGAAGCCACTCTCAAATGCCTAGCTGGAGACTCTGGTGTGGGTGTGGCAACCTTGTCAGGAAGAGGTTCTGGTCTTGGGACCACCGGACTGGGAAGTGCTGAGAGCATCGGACTTGTGATCACCAGACTTTGAAGTGCTGGAATCCGTGGTGGGCCAATTTCCAGTCTTAGCAATGAATGACTGAGTCCCCGTCCATAAATGTTGTACCCATCAGCGTTTCATCCACACGGATCTGGCGTTTTGGGAGCATGAAACCGATATTTTTTTAAACCGGGCCCCAGAGGGGATAAATCTGAAAATGACACCCTTGCGTTTTCGTGTGTACAGCCAATCCGTATATTTTGTGAAACGGTCACACCACGTCCCGCACAGGAAAGACTAGAAGGGACAACTACGGGCACTGGGCATGCGCACATTAATATTGCATTATTTAAATACTGTATTAGCATTTTGTTAGGGTAGGTGTAGGCATTAATAAAACACATCTGGTAAGTAGCAAATTTACTTATTGTTATTTTATTGTGAGATTTTGCCTTACTTCCTACCATTGCTGTACCCCTTGTAGCCACAACTCTTCTTCTACGTTTTTAGTGTATTTCTGTAGCAGATTTACAGCGCCACATACTGGTCTGGCATGTCTACTACATCGTTTTAAATCGGTTTCAGTGCTCTCGTGTGTACGCAGATACTTATTGAAACGAGGGGAAAAAAGATTGGATATGGAAAGCTCTGGCTTTGTGTGGACGGGGCCTGAATAAGCCGGGCTTATACAGGAAGAGTTAACAAGGTAAATGATACACAGCTAAAGACAATCATGGATAATGAGTCTGTGCAGTGAGTTTTGGGAAATGTAGTCAATGTTGATATGGCAATGAACAAGAGTCTAGGGCCTACTGGTGGATATCAAGGGCACTCCAGCTGGTGATCGTGACATTTACTCCCAAACGTGTTTTTTGAACCGGCATATCCCTTAGATTGACAGATCTGAGCAGTCAATGTTTTGATGGTGTCTGTGAGGCTCAATATTTGTACTCAATGTTTGAAGAAGATAAAAGCCCTGAATAACATATTTAAGAGGTACTTCACTACTTTAAAACTTAATTAGCTTTTAATAAAACGTGCCTGCCTATGCAGTAGAAAGGTGAAAAACAGAAAGAAAGCTGTTGTCTTCCCATCGGTGAAGTTACATTTTAATAGTAGTCAATGAGCAATAAAATGGGTTAAGAGGATGTGTTTTAAAAATTACATACTTTACCTTTAAAATGCCCCATTATGCTATTTAAAAAGTTTCAAATTTCTCCTATAATAGGTTTACATGCAACCAAGTCCAAGGCTTCTTCAGCACTTGTATAGATGAGCTAAAACATTACACAAGTGAAGTAAACATCATTAATTATCTCCTAACAAGGCCGCATATTAAGGTTAGGGTGTATTAGATAGTAAGCAAACAATCAGTTCTCGTAATCAGTGTGTTGGATGCACAAGAAATGGGCGTGAATAAAGAACTTAGTGACTTTGACATTTAACCATATCAGTTCAAGCCCAAATTTGTTACAAACATGCTGGAAGTAATGCCGCATTCAAGGCAACCCGTAAACCGTGTTTTTCCAAACTTTTACATGTGAAAGTGCACTGGAACGGCAGTCAAACCTGTGACTTACCACCTGTGAACTCGTACTAGATCGGCGTACTCCCAGTTACGAGCTCTGATGTCACATGGCCCGCAAAACAACAATGGCAGCCCCTACGGTTGCAGTGTTTATGGAAGTCGTACACGGTAGCCTATTTTACAAATAACGTAAAATACAAGATATAACAGCTTCCCTTGCCTTATGCGCTGTTTTTCTCCCCTGTTTCCCTCAAATAAGCAAGGAGTAAGCACCTCGATAGAAATGATTGTAAATGAGCATAAGCCCCGTACGGTCCGCCATGTTTTGTTTACATCTAGCTACCACAATTCCTTGCGCTCAGGCAGTTTGGCATGACTTTGCCTGGAACTCTACAAAGTCGTGAGTCATGATTTGAAGTTGTAACTTGCCTGGAACGCAGCATAAGACTGGAATTACTGTTGACTCATTTCAAGCAGTTCAGAATTGGTTCTTTCTTTTGAGAGACAATAACAGCAATTTATAGAGCATTTTGATCTTTTAAAGTTTGCAGGCCATTTACATTGACAAACAACTATATTACACACTACATGAAAAGTGAGATATGGGAAGCTTTTCAATTTGGGTAGGCCAAATCCAGGTGGAAATCCCCAAAAATGGTCCCAGAGCTTAAGTAGATAATAGGGACACTTTAAGCTGTCTATTTTTTTTTCATAGCTGAAATATGCACTTAAAGTCCCCATGAAATCAACATGTTTGAAGTTTATTGGCTTTTAGTATAAATGTGTTAACCTTACTGTTATCATTAAGCTAGTGTGTTTTAAAACAATGACACATTTTTAGAAGACATTCAAAACTTACAGTCTCTCACTTCCGCCAATATGGATCAATGATCTTGACAACATCACTTTTTTTTCTGTCCAATCAAATGCTCACATTATTACACTATAGCACAGAGCAGATCATATATGAGTCGGCGCATACCAGAAAATGATCAAACCCATTTGAGTTTTGCAAAGAATACTATATTTTAAAGTGATATGGAGGAGATTAGGAAGAGAAACTCATAGAGATTAGGAGGAAACTGGGCTTTACCAAGCTGAACGGCTGAGCTGTGATATAAATTAAACGCTATTGGCAATTTGTCCCGCCCTGTCTTCCTGTTTCAGTAGAAATTATGTCAACACATGCTGCGTGTTTCAAGGCACTTTAGTAGGCCTTTAATATTGTTGATGGACAAAATGCTGTCTGATTCATAGAGGTATACAGACATTTTGTCACAGAATCATTCAAAATTTCTTTGAAGATTCATGAAAAATCTAAATAAACCATTATTTTCAAGACAACAAGCCAAAACCTCTTCAAAGCTTAATTGTGCACAGCCTTTGTCGTGAACCACAAGCTACATTCTGATACACATATAGAATGAGAAACCCACAGATCTGATCACAGAGAAAATTATAGCATCAGAACACCTTGCTCTTATTGTTTCCCTGTTAAACATCACACCGCGAGTTTAGTAAAGCTCTAGTAAAGTAGTAGCATCTTCCTTTGTTTTGCCACTGTTCTTGACCTTACCTTCTTTCACAGGGCTATACATCATAATGAGTGTTATTTGTAGTTTAGTGTAATCAAAATATATTTTTTGCCTGTTAGTTGTGTGTTATGCATTTTGCTAGAGTATCACACAGTTAGATTAGTAACATGCTAATGCCAAACTCTAATCAAAGGTAAGACTAGTAGGAGTGCTATTTGTATGTTGCTGCCTATTTAGAGCATTCTATTCAGTTCCAAGATGGTGTCTAAAGAAGGCAGTTGTCTTAGTCAGACCTAGTCTTCTCAGTATATTTTGTAACAAAACTTTTGTGCTTCTATTTGCACACTCATCTTAAGATCTCAGTTACTCAGTGAATGCATGTTGTTGAGAACATGTGCGAATTCAGGGACAAAATGCATTTGTGTAAGTTAGAAAACACACAGGCTGTATCTTTGTCAGGATTAAAAGTACCTGTGTTTGTTTATTTCTTTGTACAAAAGGTCAAAAGGAAACTGTACATTTAAACCACAGACAAAAGCCTACTTCTGTCAGAGTGTTTGGATGTGTGCGTGTGTGTGTGTGTGTGTGTGGGGTGGATGTGTGTGTTGAATCCGGCAGCCCCACTTACATGTGTAAGATTAACCTCTTATACTGTGAAATATAGCCTGTGCAATAACTTGTCAAGCACACCATCCAGAACATCACACTGTGTAAACAGAGCAGAAAGCGAAGAAGAAAAAAATATCACACACACACATACACACTTTTTTTGGGGTACATTAATTATACATTTGTCATCATCAACAAACAAATTGCTAATACATACTTACAGTGCACTAAACTGTAAAACATTTTTTTGGTGTCTAAGCAAGAGGAGGTTTGAGATAAATTGATGTTATGTCCATACGTGTGCACGTTTGCATGCTAAAGTGTGTATGCTCTGGCAGATGTGTGTTTTCACAAAAGGAAGTCAGTGTGGTAAGATAAAGTGAGTTGCTATGTCGCCATATGTGTTGCTGAGCTGAGAAACCTCAATGTGCGTAATTGATATCAGGTGCACACAAACTTCACTGGTGTGTACAGATGAGAATGCAGATTAACTACCAGCTGCACACACAACAACACATTCTGTGGGTGTGTACGCGGGCTGGAGACACAATGTTTAGTGAGAATGAACTCTGAAGTGCGGAGAGGAAATGTTTAGCATCACCAGTGAGATGCAGAAGTTTCTAGAACAACATGTTCTGAATGACTGCATGAGCTTGCATACGATTTGTGCAGAAAGGAACATGTTTGCTGTACTTGACACACATACCTCAGACTGCTGTATTTGTATATACATTCGCACATTGCGCTTTTTGCAAGTATGCAGCATTGTTTGTGCTAACGAGTGCATACAAAAAATTATGCATTTTAATGTGTTGCTTGCAACAACAAAAAATTTAAGTACAAAAAGATATTATCCACTTATGGAAGCCTGTTTGCTAATAGGATCCTTGTGCCACTATAGTGTTAATGTGGAGCAGATCAAGCCAAAGTACTGCCAGCTCTGGTTAAGCACAACAGCATTTTTTTTTTCTGTGGGACAGCTGCATTCTCATGCCAGCATTCCCTCCACTCCCTCCAAAACCACTGCTGAAGACCCCTGCCTGCTCAAAGTGTCTGGGGTTTTGATGTTCAGATGCTGGGCCATAAAGTCATGAAAAAATTACATTAATTTTAAGTATGTACAATTTGTGTAATAAATAAAAACATTTATGTTGATTCATTTATCAAATGCTTTTATTCAAAGTGATTATTAAGTGATAGAACAAACTGCATCCACTGTTTCCTTAACGCTTATTTGGGAAGCTGAACAAGGTTATCTTTCCCTTACAACCAAAAACACACTTCTTTAGTCGTGCTCTAAAAACAAAATGACAGCGCTGCTGACGGCTTCCGTAACCCGAAGGAAATTACTCTCGCTCTGGTTGATGTGCACATGCGTTCATCTGGGAGAAGTGCTCATACAAGGAATTCCGCCCCTTTATGACATCATACAGGGCCATACCCGGAAAAAAAAAAGTTTCCGAAACTTGTTAGAATACTAAAGGAGTGTATTTGGAACAGAATTATGCAGGTTTAGCATGAGAATCCAACTCTTTAACAGTGTAAATAACAGTCCCTCCAGAAAAACGCGATTATGCGATCGCGTGATTTAACGCATAATCAGCCAAAGTCCGCATATTCATGCAGGGGCCGCATTTTTTCAAATACGCCGCACTTTCGCCGCATAAATTGCCTATTTCCGCGTGCAAAATATGCGGGGCTAGCATGATTTCATAATCCCCGCATTTTCGTTGCAAAAAAAGTCATATATATATTAGCAGAAAGTTGAAAAATGTTTGTTTACTTCACACAAGAGCTGCCATTTCAGCCTATTGCCATGGGAACGTTTTGAAGTGACGTAATTACCCGACGTGAACATCATCGAAAAGCTGCAAACCCTGTGGTGAAACCATAGATATCGGTGAAACCATGATGAAGCACAAACTCCCATTTGCCAACAAAAATAACAGCAAAAGACCGTGCAAAGCAGTTTCCCAGTGTGTTGACCGAATTCAAAACACAGCATCATGAAGCTTTGAAGCGTTATGAATCAATGAGTCGATTCAGCGGTTCGGATCGCCAAAGTCACGTATTTCAGCAGTTTGACACGCGATCCGAATCATCAATCGACTCATCATTCATAGCATCATGATGCTGTGTTTTGAAATCGGTCATCACTATGTAAGTCGTTATTTAGAGACGAACGGAGGTCTGACGGGTGTCCAACGGCATGAGGGGACGTCATTAATGACAGAATTTACATTTTTGGATGAACTAACCCTTTAAGAGATTGCACTTTGTGCATTGGAAGCACTCAAATGTCTGTTTTGTAAAGCTACCTCTGTAAAACAGGAAGTTATTTATTCATTTGTCAAGTTGTAGCATATTCCTTTTGTAAAGCTACAGAACTTGTTTGACTCAATGTTTTGTAAATTTGAGCCATGTGTTTATTAAGGTCTTCAATAAAACAAGATGGGAACTTAAATATTCCCAGCACTTTCTGTGATGTAGTGCTTTTTTTCTCTTTTTCATCAAACCGCAGTTTTTGCAAGTTCCCGCAATTTCATCACATAAAATTGCATAAATATCCCGCATTTTTCATCGCATTTTTTAAGAAAACATGCCGCATAATCAAGGATTTTTGCCCGCAACAATCACAAAAAAAAGCCGCATTTTTCTGGAAGGACTGAAATAAGTCAGAATGCATGAAATAGCATTTTTTATGGCTGTACCACGTGACCCCTGCAGATTAATTTTGATATTGATAGTGTTTATCAATGTCAAAATTAATCTGCAGTGGTCAGGTGGTACAGCGGGCCAAACTCTCAGAAAATTCAGAGTTTACAAGTAATAAATTAAGGATACAAGGATGTGAATGCTTTTTACAAGTCGGACTCTTATTCTGACATGAATGTAAACGCACCTTAATTAAATAAGGCATTCATAAGCTAAAATATCTGTAAGTGTAAACACTGTGATTTTGAGGCACTATCCAAATATGTTTATTTAAGTCAAGCGATCAAGGTTTAGCTAGTTAGCATTGCCTTTGGCCTCTGCTGGTAAATATCATGTTTCCCAAAAACATAGTAACTTTGTTGCCCATAGAGCATTCAAACCACATTGGTTAAACAATACAGAACTGTTGTTTATGTTGTTGCCACATATTGTGGAGTAATAAATTCTGCTAATTAAATGGTTAAAGATCAAATTATGATCTTGAATTTTGATGATTGAAATAAAACACGCAAGAGCCTACAGTTGTTATAGTTATGAATGCAATTTCACACAGTCAGTTGCTGTTATTTCAGCTACAAGTTTTTGAAGGCAAACCTTATTCAACTAAACTATGCAAATGCATTTTAAACATTTTTTCTCCATCCATGCAACAAATGCATGTCTTTGAATGAGCAGAGTTTTGTAACGTATCTAATTTTACTACTCATAGTATGACTCATTTCAGGGGCAGCCAAAATTGAAATAGAAATGTTTCTTCATATTTACATAAAGCAGTAAAGCATCCCTTCCCTCCCCTCCCCTCCCCTCCCCTACCCGTTTTGATGTCCTTTATACAACACATATTGATTCAAAGCAGCTTTACAGTGATGGCAGGAACAATGGATTTAGTTCAATTGTAAAGATTATCAATGATTAAATGGCAAGGAACCCAAACTTCACCAGGTGACAGAATGGAGAAAAAAAAAAACCTTGGGAGAAACCCTGTCATGTCGACGAGGCCTTAACAGGGGATTGTCTAGGATGCAGGTCCACCATCTGATCTGGATACGGATTGGATCCGGCTGACTATGGTAACCTCAGGATGAGACAGACAGACTAATATTAACGTAGATGCCATTTGGTTCTTATCTATATTAGTACCGATGGAGCTTGTTCCAAAGGTAGCTATGGCCACGGGAACTAGGGGTGCTGAGGATGCTGCAGCACCCCCTGCTGACAGTTTTTTCACTTCATTGGAATTTAAAGGGTTAGTTCATCGCAAAAATTAAAATTGTGTCATGAATTACACAACCTCATGTCGTTCCCAAGCTGTAAGACCTTCGTTCATCGTCGGAACACAAATTAAGAGATTTTTGATGAAATCCTACATTCTCTCTGACTCCTACATTTTTATGCGCATAAAACAAACAAAAATAACGACTTTATTCAACAATTTCATCACGTCTGTGTCAGTCTCCTACACAGTTTACGTTGGTCAGCTCCTGCGACAGCATCACGTGCATGCGTTGTGGTGCTCATGTGAACAGCATCGGCCACTGATAAGCCGGCGTGCTGGTGTAGCTCTGATGTAACTCTGAATCGCTGTACTGTATTTGACTACGTCAAAAAATATCTTAATTTGGAACGTCATGAGGGTGAGTAATTATTGACAGAATTTTTGGGTGAACTAACCCTTCAAGATGACACAAATTAAAAAAGTTTTTTTTTCAACTTTGTTTAATTTTCCACCTTTATTCATAAAATTACTATAAAGATTATTTTGTTTTGTTGTCGAACATGGTTTTATGACTTTTATGATTTCAAAGGCCGATCTTGATTTCTGATCTACGGTATAGGTACTAAGAATAACAAAGTGCAGTAAACAGCAAAACTATTTGTGCAACAAACCTGTGTTTTTATAAATAAATTACGATAATAATTAATATGATAACAAATACCAGTTTGCAATATCAAGCAACGGCCTGCATCTGAACAAAATCCCAGACACTTTGAGCAGGCGGGGGACTTCAACAGTGGTTTTGGAGGGAGTGGGGGGAATGCTGGCATGAGAATGCACCTGTCCTACAGAAAGGGAAATGCTGTTGCGCTTAACCAGAGTTGGCAGTACCTCGGCTCAATCTGCTCTCCATTAATGCTATAGGGGTGCGATGATCCCATTAGCGGCTGGACCGTGTTAGAAACAGAAGGGGGAGGGGCTCCACATCCTTAATACAGCATTGACAGACAGCTCTGATTCAACTTTATCCGGCATGGATGCTAATGCTTATATATGCTATTACTCACACTACAGAGAGTAGTCTCACAGAGGTTAATGCACAGTGCCGGTAGTGCACAATATGCTAAAACAAGCTGGAAGGATGATCGTGTCCGTTGTAGATATGGTGTAACTATAAGAGGTCTCCTGCTAAAAGGGCCGAAGGGGCCAGACACCTGTAAACAAGCTGCTACATATGTAAAATCTAGATAGACAAACAGAGCTTTAACATGTGTCAGTGACTGAAACAATGTGAAAAAGCATGCTAACTGTTCCTGGCACCTCCTCAGAGCTATCTTGTAATTGCAACCTTATTTATCATATATGTTTTCTTGCTGACTGGACAATAAAAATGTCCAAAGATGTCCTCCAAAGAGACTGGACTAGAGCACAAGGGCTTTGCAGAACCATAATCTGTCCTTTATATCAACGTAGTTATTGACTACATTTTCTTTCTTAATTGTAAGTCTTATTGTGTCTATTATTTCATTTTTTCCCCTGTAATCTTTAACCAAAATATAATATTTTGCTGACTCTTACTTATTTTAACCTTTTTCCAATCACCTGGTTCAATTCTGGTATACCCACACGTATTATCCAATTAATTTCCAATGGATAAAATTCTATCCACCTTTTTTCCTTTCTTGTTTCACTTTGAGATGCATTAAACTTTGGAAGTAAAAGGGGTTGTAAACTCTGTTTTTAACCTGGAAGATTGTTTTAAGTGACAGATGTACACAGGTATGCAAAATATCCAGTAGTGCCACACAAACTCACACATACACGTATGTCTAGTCGGTTGCAGTAGCACATGTCGGCTTACATTGAACATTAATAGGGGCTGGAGTGACAATCCCATGTTATTGTGCATGTGTTTGAGTGTGTATGTGTTTGTACAGTATGTAAGCGTTTATATGTAGTCATTTTCTAATGATCTGTATGTACATTTATATATGTGTGTGTGGACAGAGTGCTGGGTGACCTTGAGGATCAGACCCACAGCTGCAGACACAGTAACCCAAGCTCCGTCTGGAAGCATCAGTCATCCAATCCACAATCCATCTCTCTCATTCCCTCGCTTTCACCCCCCTCCATCTCTCTGACAGGCTGTGACCTGCATCCATCCCACGCAGCACTCCTCTCCCCCAGGTCACCCCCTCATGGAACACTTAATTCTTACGGTAACAAAACATGCTGTAGCCTGCAATGAACTCCATGACACACACACACACACACACACACACACACACACACACACACACACACACACATTCCCATTTCCAATCGCAAGTCCTTTCAAGAACACTGTAGTGCTGTACAACTATTTGCAGACTGGTAGATTTTATAAGGTGTGGCAGAAGTAAATTGGCATTATCTACAAATGAACCAATGGAAATTATTATATTTTGCATTTGAGGAATTATTAGCTGGCCCACATGTAATGTTCTGTTTTGCTTTAAGTTTGTTTTTTTCAAAATTTTCAATAAAGCTAATTTCAAAAAAGTTTCATTTTGCAAATCATCATTTTGATATCAGATCTATTTCTTCAGACAAAATAATACTAATATTTTCAATACATACAATTCAAACTTTGGGGTCAATGTTTTAATGTTTTTGAAAGCCTATTAAGGCATGTATTTGCTCAAAAATACAGTAAAATCAATAACATTGTGAAATATTATTACAATTTAAAACAACCATTTACAATTTATCTTTGATGTATAGAAAGTTCAGAAGAACAGAATTTATTTCAAATATAACTATTTTGTAGCATAAATTATTTACTGTAATATTTGATCAAATCAAATTGTTATTTTTTTCTTTTTTCTTTTTTTTAGAGAGTTATTGTCTGAAAGTATTAGGAAACTGGAAATGTCCCTTTGCTCATGTCCATTATGCCACATCGCTGTGTTGAACTTGAATTTCATGAGACAACATAAATGTTAGAGCAGTGGTTCGCAAACTTTTTATACCAAGTACCACCTCAGAAAATATTTGGCTCTCCAAGTACCACCATCATGACCAACTTTAAAATACAGTAGCATATTAGGCCCAACTATTCAGCTACAGCTCTACACAGTTAAAAAACGAGGCAGTTTATTCCTAATAAGAATATGCATTGTTGTCAGCTACCTTAACATTGTAAATACACAGTTTGTACATTAACACTGCACAGTGCTTACATACAGGTAAATAAAATATTAAAAAAATTATTAAATTAAAGCTTTTTTTTGTTAAATATTATCCAAAACCAATTTGAGCAAGTACACAACAAGCCAGTATTCAAAACTATCTCATTACCTTAGCCTCATTCACAATGGTAAGCTTGTAATAATAATGTGTTATAATTAGAGTGGTATGGTGGATTTCCGCGGGAAATTCAAACATGTTTTTGCGTCATTACATCACGTCTGTATAAAGAAAGAGTTTGGCTAGTAGTAGTAGTAACACACGTGAGGAGCATTATACATTCTCCTCACATATACCCGCATGTTCTTCAGCGGATTGTTTATAGCCTTTTCTCTCAGCAGATTAAATAATTAAATGTATCATTTTGATTGCAGATTGTAATCCAGAAAGACCCAAACGACAATCATCATTGACAATTGGAGATTCACCAGTAGTCAAAAGCAAAAGAATAGACTGTACAGAAATTGAAATCTACAGGTAATGCTAATAAACACTAAATACACATAGTCGTGCAATGCTAATGCTGTTAACATAATAATTTGCACAATAATTTGGTTTGATGTTATGCGAGCGATCCTTAGATTTAATCACCATTGGTAGCGCGATTTATTGCAATGTTTTGTTCCCAAAAGTGGCAGACATGTTACTTACTTGTTCAGATGACATTTTCTGGTGAAATTTCTTATTTAGGTTATACTCCAAGACGTAGAATCTGTGATTCTGAAGTACAGTATCCACACCGGTGCGGTGACTGACAGAAAAGCCGCACACACTCCTCAAAACATTAGATTAATCTGCGCTGAGGAGCCACACAGACGCACAACTCACGTACAGATGATAACTCCACAAATAACTGCAATTGCAGGTTTCAAACAGAGATGGCAACACAGAGGCAAAACTTACGGACTGCAGCATTAAAATGTGTTTTACCTAAAATGTAAATTAAAACTGTACTGTACTTAAAATGTAACAAAAAAAACCTTTACTCAAAGATTCAATTAAAATGTATTGTTTTAACATAAATGTATAATTTAAAGTATTATGTACTTTAAATATTTGTTCTTAGTTTGTCACACCACAGAAAAATGGGTTATTAACCACCCAACCAAATTTGAATGATAAAAAAAAAATTGCCAATAGCCACTCGCATCAAATTCAAGGCACTGGTGCTCGCCTTCAAAGCAACTACTGGCTCTGCACCAATATACCTAAACTCGAGCAGCCGAGTCTGTAGCCATTTTCAAAAAACATCTAAAGACACATCTTTTCCAGCGGCACCTGACCAATCAAGAATAGCACTTAACATTCTATTCATTTTCTATCTGTCTAATTTATATTAAAAAAAAGTTCTGTCCTGTGTGTTCTATGCTAGATTAACTGAGACTTGTTACAGCACTTGCATACTGTTGCCCTTGACTCTTCTAGTTGCTTCTATTGCTCTCATTTGTAAGTCGCTTTGGATAAAAGTGTCTGCTAAATGACTAAATGTAAATGTAAATGTAAATGAAAAAAAAACATCAAGTAAAATCTTGAAAAAATAAGCAGCATTCTGTGCTCAAACGCGGGGGGCGTGTCCGCTGTCTGCACTGAAACCACACCCACTCGTGGGAAAGCTACAGTAAGCACACAAAACAACACTGGTGGGCACGTACTGCAACGATTGCACTGGATTCGCAAGACGACAGGATGAAGGTCGGGGTGGGAGATAGTCGGTTCAGCCCCATTCTGCAGTGAATTATCAGTGAATCCCAGTTGTCTCAGATGAAAGTTTGTAAAACTATCCGCTGTAAAATGATCACTGCAGAGGCAGGTGTTGGTGGTGATCAAGGTAGCTGTTCACAAAATGAATCCACCTCTTCTTTATATCATCGATTTTGTTTTATAAGCTGATTTGTAATTTATTGCAACTAAGCATTTCGTGCATATTTGTCACTATGCATTTTGTGACGAAGGCATAACTATCTAGCTAACTGTAGTAATTAATGGTAGTGACAGTAGCGCGCGATTGAACAAGCAAACTGATGTGAATTTAAGTTCTATGATGTGCTCTAGTTATGATAGTGTTAGGGGAGGGGCCAGGCTCAGTGGTTCCAGTGCATCATCGAGCCACCGTTTTAGTACTACATAGTTCACAGTCTTTGCTACGTGTTTCAGTAATACATTTCTAACATTTATAATGTGTTTAGAAACAAATTTTAGAATTGCTTTTACAGTGACTTTAATTTTGTGTTTCCTCTGTGGACCACTAGAGGGAGCCTTGAGTACCACTAGTGGTATGCGTATCACACTTTGAGAACCACTGTGTTAGAGAATTTCCTAATTTAAAATTATAATCAAATTTCAAACCCCCTATGAATGTGGTTTGAATAGAATAAAAAAAAAAAACATACATTCTGAAAGATCAGATATTTGCTGACTGACAGAATCTAAAGAGAGCATTTGGGAAGAGACACTGAAAAAGCTAAGGTGCTGTTGAGTGTGTCATTCCCCCTGACCCCCCCCCCCCCTCCCCCTCCCCCCATCTCTAAAACTGGCCTACTGGTCTATGTGCTTCTGTGACTATTTCTATGACCCTAGTCATGACTGCATGTGTGCGAGGGTTGTCTGCTAGGCTGACTCACTGTGAGTCTATGCTGTCTGCTGTTTCAACACCTGCCAATCTTCCCTGATGCCTATAAACAGTGTGTATGTACGTGTGTTGGTGATGTCTGTCTCTCACCTAGCTAGGTTAGTATACATCAGACACTCGAGGAATCTGTTGTGTGGATAAACATCATGGCTAAAGCCATAGTTACACACACACACACACACACACACACACACACACTAACCAAAATGCTATTAGCAGAGAGATGCCATCATGTTTCTATGGTCTTGACAAAGAGTCTGTAAAGGTTGGAATTTGTGCTGGTTTACTTTTCTTTGGTGAAGCCGCGAGGAGCAAAGACAGTATGTTTGTGTTAAACCTTGTGCTTTGTGTGCCAAGATAAGCTTTTCAAGTAGAACAGATGCATCACTAGAAAAACTGGCCCAGTTACTTAGTGAATACAAAAGCCTGAACCACACCAAACGATCAGTGTTGGTCGGACCATGAAAGATATAGATAGACAGATATGATTGAGAGAAAGAAAGACAGAGTAGAATTATGACAGATTTTCCATGGCCCTCTTTCACACAGAGATAACCACAGCACCATCTAGTGACAGTTAAGCCACACATGCAACATGCCATTTAACAAATCAAGAACTCTATTAAAGTTGTTTCTCCTAGACAGCTCTGAAATTAAATAGAGAGACAAATCCTCTCCATAGATTTTTCTTCTCAGAGAGAGACCAGGTGTCTCCTCTAGAATTGTATCTTTTACAATGTCTCAAACTGTGCCAAAATACCAATCTGTAATGAGTGTCAACTTAATGCAAGTGAGAACACATGAACAAACATCTATCAGATTCCTTTTCAAGTGAACTCTGCTGTTGACATTCACAATTTAGTTTTTTTTTTCTTTCTCTCTCTTCTACTAATAGGCCATTCAAAAGTTTGGGCTCAATAAGATTTCTCAATAAGATTTTTTAAAATAAATTAAAATTATGTATTTAGCAAGGATTACATTGATCAAAACAGTAAAGACATTCATAATGTGAAAAGATGTATGTTATGCTGTTCTTTTGAACTTTATATTCATTAAAGAATCCTGAAAAAAAGTTCCACAGTTTCCACAAAAATATTAAGCTGTTTTCAACATTGATAATATAGTAATCCTCATATTATAATGATTTCTAAAGAATCACGTAACTCTGAAGACTGAAAAATTCATCTTTGCCATCATAAGAATAAATAACTTTTTTATTTAAATATATTAAAATAGAAAGTTTGTAAATTGTAGTAATATTTCCAAATATTACGGTTTTTACTGTATTAATATTAATAAATAAACATAAAATAATAACATAAATTATATTATTATTTCATACTATTTTGTTTGGGTCCTAAAATAGTTTAAGGAATATATTCAGATTTAAGGGATATATATATATATATATATATATATATATATATATATATATATATATATATATATATATATATATATATATATATATATATATATATATATATATATATATATATATATATATATATATATATATATATATTTGAAAACAGTACAGTGGAGTTCATCTAAGAAAATAGCAAAGTTTGTGAATAATCTCTCTGAATAACGTTCCCTACTCAGTGTTCAATGATAGGGTACTGTCTTGGCAGGAGATGTTGTCACAAAGATTACTGTCAGCGCACTGGGCTATTATATCCTTATATCCCCTCACCCCCGTCTCCAAGACACACACACACACACACACACACACAGTCCTGCAGTGCTTCACTGGGCGTGCAGCCTGGTGTGGCTGAAACTTTCTCTCTAACTTTGTCTTTTCATCTTTCCGTCTGTGTGCATTTTCTGAAAGTACAAATCACCAGCATGGGGTTTGGCCGCAAGAATCTAATGAAATATCAAATATCAATGGTTCATATTTGCCTCTGTGACATCAAAATACATGTTCCTCTAAAAATTTGAATCAATAATGATCACAGCATCCCAGCAACCTTTCCTCAACCGTGCCTACTCCTTTGCTCTGAGACATAATGTATATCCAGCCCGTTGTTATTGCAGTTAAAACCTCAACAGGTGATCAGGACCCCAACACGAAGTAGATGGATCTTGCTTCACCCTGAAGGGGTTTAATCTGCGATAACAACTGGCTATTTGCCACATAAGCAAATAATTAGACATATTTATCTGATTCTAAATATTTTATTAGCTCTTTAAACGCAATGCTTACGGGGAGAGAGCAGTTGCTAGCAAGCGGTAAGTTCAAATTAGACATTTAAGGGATACGGTACAGTCATATCACTTATTACACTGTATTTCACCAAATAAATAATTATTGGGATAACAGATATTGTTTTGAGATGAAACTGTTTTAAAATCATACCTGTTTGTTATCTTGTAATCCATTACAGTTTTCAAAACAATCGTCACAAAATGGCAGCAGCTGTGTTTGTATAGAACAAGAGAGAGTGAGTCCGTACACAAAACATTTGAATATTTTATTAGCTCACCAAATGCAAAAATTACACAAGGAAAAAATGTTCCTAGCAAGCATAAAGCGACCACTTCAGTGACAGTTACCTGGATGAGCCTGTGTTATTATCGTCTTTTACCGGTTGTTATCGGGGATACCATACCATTGGATGGCGTGATTGAGAATTAATTGATTCAGAATCAAGTATTCCACAGAGCCGTGTAATATTTGTCAATAACAATTGAATTGATAAAACTTATCGATTAAGCAAGGTATGGGTGTATAATTTTGAAGTGGGTGCAGCTGATGTGCAAAACGTGCAGCAATGGATTAGGTAGGTTAGCAACATAATTAACCAAGCGTTAAAAAAAATACCTCCAAACAAGTGATTTAACTGAACATAAGAACTACTTGTGTAAAAGCCACAATAAAAGTACATAGAATAAACAACTTAAGATCCTGGTTGGTTAGTGATGATCTTCAGCTGTGCGCTCCTATTCTATGGCACATGGTAAATCAAGACCTGTCAATCTGAGTGATCAAACCAATCCAAGTGCGTTCCAGCAGTAAAACAGTGGCGATTGGTCTCCCCACTATACCCAACCACCACCACACCCGAGATGCAGTTTCCATTGGTTGAACTTTCAAACAAAATTGGAAAACACTGTGACATAAAAAAATCCCGGAAGTCCTATAGCTTTAGCCAAGCAGTATATTATGTCACTCTGCAATTTACGAATTGTCTTATGTTGTGTCTGAGCTTGTTTGAAACCACCTTCTCTAAAAAAATATATATTTTGGTCTCTAACTGAAACAAATATGCTTGTTGTGTTCTGCTACTTGAGACCTTTAACAATATAAAACACAAGTCTATATGTTGTGTACTATGGTTTCACAGATCACATTTTCAGTTATTTTTTCATGCCATGAAAATTCGGTAAAGCTTTATATTACGGCCCGGAAAGTACTGGGTAAGTAAAGCGAATTAACAGCATAACTTTCGATAATTATATTTTAACTATAAAGTAAGTATGTGTAATATTGGAGGAATAAAGGAGTCACTATCAGGAAAATGTACAAATTATTTATACTACAAGTATTTTTTAATTAAGGGGTACTTATCTGTGTAGTTACAGGGTAAGTACGAATCTACGGGCTGTAACTTAAAGTGGTTCTTGTTCCCCTCTTGTTTCATGTAGTTACAGGGTAAGTATGAATCTACGGGCTGTAAATTAAAGTGGTTCTTGTTCGCCTCTTGTTTCATGTGTTACAGGGTAAATACAATAAACACATACAAAATCTGATATCACTCTGGAAATATTTATTTGAAAAACAATTAAATCCAAAACAGATTTATGACACTTCTTATTCATTTTTACCCTGTAACTACATGAAACAAGATGGGAACAAGAACCACTTTAATTTACAGCCTGTAGATTCGTACTTTACCCTGTAACTACACGGATAATTACCCCTTAATTAAAAAATACTTACAGTATAAATAATTCATACATTTTCCTGATAGTTACCCCTTTATTCCCCCAATATTACATATTGTTCCCTTATATTCCCTACACATACTTACTTTATACACTATAATTACACTATAATTACCTAGAGGTATGCTGTAAATTCGCTTTACTTATGCAGTACTTTCCGGGCCGTAATCTAAAGCGTTGCCGAAAATTCTAATATGCATTTATGTAAATTAACATTTCTAACTGTGAGTCTAGCTAGCTTTGTGGCTCTGACCGCTAGCTTGATGAGTTTTATTCAGTTCATCCCCCTCCTCCCTCTCACTTTCTCTCCTCTTTTCTCTGCCATTCTTTTTGAGCTCTTCTAATCCAATTTGGTAGTCAAAAGCATTTTTTAGGCTGTGATGTCTCTTGCACCCGTTTGGCCAAACTTTCCTCGCTTACCCAGCTGTCAGGAGTTATGGAGGGGGCAACAGTGGGACTCGAAAAGTCGTTCCCTACAACACTAAAAGGGCTCCATTGTCCAGAATCTCCATCAGAGCCATTAATTATGGGCCAGAGAGCACGTCTCTGAATTAGAAATTAATTCTCTCTCTCTCCCTCACAGACACACACACACACACACACACACACACACACACACACACACACACACACACACACACACACACACACACACACACACAGACACACACACACACACACACACACACACACACACACACACACACACACACACACACACACACACAGGCCAGAACCTTCACACTTTAGAATGCTTCTACACACAAACATACCCAAACAAAATCACAAACATTAGTGGACATTATTAAAGTCTTTTCTAATATTTGAAGAATATTATTTTTTCTTTCCATTCAGTTTTCATTCAGTTAGTAAGGTGGTGAAGGGACAGGGAATTTAATAAGGGTAGGATCATCGCACCAGGCCGAGTATGTAATGGAAATCTCCAATCTTAGAGTAAATATTTTTGGATGTATTCTGTTTACATGCATGGGCATATTCACTGAACAACTGAGAAAAGAAAAGAAAAAAAAAACATTGGGAGGCCTGATACTGCGATACTTTCCCTAATATTATGAATAAACAGTTTGAGATCTTTAAATAATGCAGGTTAGAAATGTGATTCAATTTGCCTGCTGTTTCGATTTTAACAAACATTTTACACAGCCCATGAAACGCAAAAGCAATTAAAATTTAGATGAAACTATCTCGGTCACAATTGATGTGTATATAATGCAAAAAATGAGAGGAAATTAAAGCAAAAAGAGTTAATGAACAGAATTAAGCTAGCTTACAATATCAACATCAACACAAGACAAAGGACTGAAGAAACAGGGCTTAAATGCATAGCAATGGCAATCAACAGAACTAAGAACAGGTGAGGACAAATTTTTTATTTATTTATTTATTTATTTATTTATTTATTTATTTATTTGATATGGACATAACAACAGCATTGGGCAAACCAGATACATTGTTTTTAGTGTTATAGCAAAACTGCTAACTTGTCCATAGGAGGCTACACATTTCACAAAACACAACACAATACAGTATACAAAACACAATGCAGAACAGTACACAATACAATATTTAAGAAGATAAACAATACACATCATCAATATACATTTCATACAGCATTACCATGTGTGCAGCTTTGACTTGACTTCAGCCATTGTTTGAGACCTCTGTTAAAGCTGATCATGTCTGTCTGCAGTTTTAAGTCAGTGCGCAGAGTGTTCCATAGTCTCGAACCATTAAAAGAGAAACTGGACTGACCAAAAGATTTTGTAAATCTTCGAAGAATACAGTCCCCACTTACTGAGGCTCTGGTGGAGGGTCTAAGTGAGCCCTGATGCCTAATAATAAGAGCAGAAAACAGCGGCGACACATGACTGTTCAAACATTTAAAAACCAATTTCAGAGTACTAAAATGTATAAAGTTTTCAAAAGTAAAAAGATTATGTCTATGAATGATGTCACAGTGATGCGATCTCATAGGTTTTCTGGCAAATACCTTGACTGCCTGCTTGTACACTGAAATAGCCGGCTTGAGTGTAGACGGGGTGGTTTGTGACCAGGATGTGACGCAGTAGGACAGATGTGAGAAAATCATTGCATGCATGTATAACAGGGCAGCCTGATGAGACAGATGCCCCCTGATAAAACGTAAACAATTCAAGTTGGATTTGACCTTTTTACATACATTTTTAACTTGACTTTGAAGTTTAAGATTGTTGTCAAGAATAAGTCCAAGATATTTGGTCTCCTTTACTTCTTGAATAATTTCATTGTTTATGCTTACTTTAAAGGCACTGTCAGAATGTCGTGTTTTAATTGAGAAACAAACAGCAACGGTTTTCTTCATGTTTAAGGTTAGGTGAGACGACTCAAGCCATTTAGAGATGTCTACTAGGGCAAGTGTCAACTGCTGCGCTGCCAGAGCTGGAGTTTTAGCAGATAGATGGATGACTGTATCATATGCATACAGCTGGCAGTTGGCACCTTGGCAGCTATCTGGGAAGTCATTGATGTATGTCATTGACTTCATTGGGAAGTCACTGACTTCATTGGGAAGTCACAGATTGTTTCTAATCAGGAACCATAGTAACAAGCAAGTGGCGGGAAAACTGATAAAGAAAACTAGGTCAAACCAAAACACAGGGACAACTCAAGCAAACCAGAACATACATGTGACATTAGCCCTTGCGCCATAGAAAAAAAGAAGAAAAAATTAAGTCCAATAGAGAAGGGAGGGTGGGGGCTTAGGAGGCGGACAAGGGGCTGGTGAAGGGCAGTACACAGGCAAGGCAAGGCAAGGCAAGGCAAGGCAAGGCAAGGCAAGGCAAGTTTATTTGTATAGCACATTTCATACACAGGGGCAATTCAAAGTGCTTTACACAGAAATGAAGTTAAAATATTCATAAGTGAATACAATAAAAATATACATAGTATAACAGTTATAGTGGGAATTAAAAGAAAATATAAAATAAAGATGAAATCCCCTATCTGGGGTGGAAGAAAATGGAGAGTCAGGTTTACTTTAAAAATATTTGTCAGGTAACTGTGCGTTTAGACAGTACCCTTACAGACAAATCTTCTTGGCCTAACTTGAGGGCGTTCTCTAGATGTTTTACCCGTCAGAGCAGATCTAAACGGGTCTTCCTCGCACCGGAGCGAGTACTCAAAAAATATTTGTCAGGTAACTGTGCATTTAAACATTACCCTTACAGACAAATCTTCCCAGACAGGAACACCGGGGCTATCTCTACTTTGTTCGACCGTCAGAGCGGATCTACACGGTCCTTCCTCGTACTACCAAGGCTATACAGATCTATATCCGTCAGAGCGGATCTAAACGGATCATCCTCACACCGGAGGGATTTCGATTTAGCGCTCCCCCGTCTCTCAACCTCTTCCACCCAGTCAGCCTTAAACAAAATAAAAAATAAGTGAATAAAAAGTATAATTAAAACAGAAATAAGGTTAAAATATTCATAGAATAAAAAGTAAAATTAACACAGTAAAAGCACAGGATAAGGTGCAATCAGTCGGACATACAGTAGCAAAGCTCATTCATTAAATGCATAGCTAAACAGATGTGTTTTGAGTCTGGATTTGAAAGTGGCTACTGTTGGAGCATATCTGATCTGTTCAGGAAGCTGGTTCCAGCTGCGGCTGGCATAACAGCTAAAAGCAGACTCTCCTTGCTTTGAGTGAACCCTTGGTATTTCTAATTGACTTGATCCTGATGATCTGAGTGATCTGTTGGGTTTGTATTTAATCAGCATATCTGCAATGTATTGAGGCCCTAGGTCATTGAGTGACTTATATACAAGTAATAGTACTTTAAAATCGATCCTAAATGTAACTGGAAGCCAGTGTAAAGACCTGAGGACTGGTGTGATATGGTCATATTTTCTGGTTCTGCTCAGGATCCTGGCAGCAGCGTTCTGTATGAGCTGCAGCTGTCTAATGGTCTTTTTGGGAAGGCCGGTGAGAAGACCATTACAATAGTCCACCCTGCTGGTGATAAAAGCATGAACGAGTTTCTCTAAGTCTTGCCTGGAAACAAAGCATCTAATTCTTGCAATATTTTTGAGATGATAGTAGGCTGATTTAGTTATTGCTTTGACATGACGACTGAAACTTAGGTCTGACTCCAAAATCACACCCAGATTCCTGACTTGATTTTTTGGTTTTAGACCTTTAGCCTCAAGATATGCGTTCCCCTTGAGAATTTCATCTTTGTTTCCAAATGTAGTGATTTCAGTTTTGTCTTTGTTTAGCTGAAGAAAGTTTTGGCACATCCAGCTGTTAACTTCTTCAATGCATTTACACAGAGAGTCAATGGGGCTGTAGTCATTAGGCGATAGGGCTAAGTAGATCTGGGTGTCGTCAGCATAGCTGTGGTAAGCCATTTTGTTATTTTTCATTATTTGGCTCAGTGGGAGCATGTACAGGTTGAATAGTAGTGGTGCAAGAATTGACCCTTGTGGAACTCCGCATGTCATGGATGTCCACTCAGACTTATGGTCACCTATACTCACATAATAACCTCTCCCTTCTAAGTATGACCTGAACCATTTGAGGACCATTCCGGAAAGCCCAACCCAATTTTCTAGCCTGTCAAGAAGTATGTTGTGGTCAACAGTGTCGAATGCAGCACTGAGGTCGAGTAGTACCAGAATTGATGTTTTGCCTGTATCTGTATTGAGGCGAATATCGTTTATTATCTTTATGAGCGCTGTCTCTGTGCTGTGATGCGGTCGGAAACCAGATTGAAAATTGTCAAAGTATCCGTTTGAGTTCAAGAATTTGTTCAGCTGACTGAAAACAACTCTTTCAATGATCTTGCCTATGAAGGGGAGATTTGAGATTGGTCTGTAGTTGCTCAGTATGGAGTTATCCAGATTTCTTTTTTTCAGGAGGGGCTTAACTACTGCGGTTTTAAGGGAGTTTGGAAAAGTCCCAGAAAGAAGTGAGGCGTTTACCACTTCTAGGAGATCTGCTTCTAGACAGTTAAACACACTTTTGAAAAAAGGAGTGGGGAGTGTATCAAGGGCGCAGGTTGATGTTTTTAGGTGCTGTACCGTTTCTTCTAAAGTTTTACCATCAATTGCTTCGAAATCAGTCATAGTTTGTGGTCTGATCTGACTCACCCCAGAGCAACTCAAGGATGTGCTGATCGCATTTCTGATATTATTGATTTTCTCAGAGAAGAAGAAAGCAAACTCACTACATTTGCTGTCTGAGAGCATTTCACTGGGAATGTGACTCGGGGGGTTTGTTAGTCTCTCTACAGTAGCAAAAAGAGTGCGCGTGTTGTTTATGTTTCTGTTTATAATATTTGAAAAGAAGGTCTGTCTAGCTTTGCCTAGTTCCATATTGAAAGCACGAAGACTGTCTTTATAGATGTTGTAATGGACTACAAGTTTTGTCTTTCGCCACATGCGCTCATCTTTCCTGCATTGTCTTTTCATTAATTGCACTGCTGTTGAGTTTCTCCATGGTGCTTTTTGTTTGCCACTCTTTTTTCTGACTTTCACAGGAGCAATATCATCAATTACACTCTTAACTTTTGAGTTAAAAGAGTCAAGGAGAAAATCAACAGAGTCTGCAGATATGCTTGGTGTTAGAGATATAGCCTTCATAAACAGCACACTAGTGTTCTCATTTAAGCATCTCTTTTTGACAGAGACAGTGCTAGTTTCAATGGCAGGAGAGATTGATATTTTCAAGATGTATATTTGGTGTTATTAAACAAGTGTTTGCAATCCTTGTGTCTGGGGTAGAGCATGCTACTGCGGCAATATGTGATGATCGTGACAATCTGATGTCTCGAGCGCCTTTGGGTCTCGCTCCCTGTTTGTGCCATCGATTAGTGTGTGGATCAGTTACTTGTTTCTCTAGCTGTTGAGTAGCACTACATTTATGGGACTCACCGACAGTGTGTAGACGGCGTTCATGATGAAGCTCTGCTGTGTGATTCGTCTGGTTAGATGGTTCCGCAAATAACTTTGTTTCAAGAACTGCAATCCTTTGTAAAAGTCTGTGGCAGTTTGTGCAGCAAGTAGATTCTAGAAAAGGCATTTTCTTATCCTTTTGAATGTAGGCAGCTGTGTTTTCCCTTCTCCGGAATGTAAGCTGAAGGCAGTGGGAGGCTGGTCGGTTGAAATATTCTGCTTTTTGTTTAGTAATCCAGTAACAGAGTTTCTAATTTTATCATTGGACTCAGGCTTTGTCGTTTGAGCACTGTGCTGATTTGCTGAAGTTGAAATTATGAGCTAAAATAAAGAAGCGATAGAGCAAAAGCGCGGAGCAGTAAGCAAGAGCGTCCGAACAGTAGCGAAGCAGGAAGCAGAAAGCACAGGAGAAGGTTTCGGTGGAAGAACCCAGGGCAGAGAGGACAGAGGGAGGAGCCAGACGGGAACCCACAATCCAGCCAGGAACGAGGCCCACAATGGAGTCGAGGGAGGGAGTAGCCATGGTGGAGAGGTCCTCTACACCACCATGGGGATGACTGTTGGTGGAATGGGCAAGACAGAGAACTGATGTGACACCGGAACTGCAGGCTAGTGGGGCTGCGTTGGAGATGGGGGCTTGGCAGGCCGTGGCGAAGCCAGAGAGAGCGAGCATGAAGGCAACGCTGGAGGGAAGGAGAAGTCCGACAGAGCTAGAGGGATGGAGGGACGAGGCGCAGCCAGTGGAGTGGAAGACCATGGTGTAGTAGGGTCAACGCCTGACCAAGGCAAACCTGGAGGGACGAGGGTGGAACCCCAGTGGAACTGAGGGAGTGTGGAGCCAATGAGAAGGTGAAGGGTTGGAGGGTCGAGTTGGATACGAGGTCTCGGAGGATTGCCATGGAACCAGGGGATTACCAGCAGAGGTGGGACCTACGAACTGGCTGGTATTGGGAGGTCAGTGAGAGTAAGAGTCAGTGAAGTCACCTTTCACCTTTATTTATATAGCACTTTTTACAATCAGATTGTTTCAAAGCAGCTTTGCAGTGATAACAGGAAAATAATGCAACAGTAGCTCTGGAGAAAACATATGTCATCATCCATCTCAATTCAGTTGGTGTCAATGCAGTCAAATCAAAAATATTGTTGAATATTAAGTGTCCCCAACTAAGCAAGCCAGAGGTGACAGTGGAAAGGAACCCAAAACAACAGAATGAAGAAAACCTTGGGAGAAGCTATGCTCGCTCAGGGGGCTAGTTCTCCTCTGGCCAACAAACAAACAAACAGGTTATGATTCAAGCAGCATTACAGGACAGAATTGCAGTGATGCTGGATGATGGGAGATGGTTAAGTGGAATCAAGTGAAGAACAGGGCCCACCAGGCAGATAATCTAGTTTGCAGTGATCAGTGGCAACGAGGAAGGGATGGTGTTAACCCTTCAAACAGTGGCGCCACTCCTCGAGCACCAGCTTGATAATGGGGATCATTTCCTGGAAAAGAAGGGACAGGACTGTCACAGGAATCAGAGGCAGAGACAGATGAAGTGCACATTCAATATAATTAGATACACTTTTTTCCACAAGGGGTAATTCTGTTGCACCTTTTTTTTAATCAAAGTAACTGAAGAAAGCAAGTTAAGTATTGTTAATGTGGCTGCACTGTTGCAATGCATTAGTCATCATTCATGTCTGTGCTTGCATACAGTATATTTCTCATCTTATACTCAATATACTCTACAAGCAAAAGGTGCCACTGGGTAACGCTTTAGATTACAGCCCAGAAAGTACTGCGTAATTAAACAGCGTAACTTTCGGTAATTATGTAGGGAACACTATGTAATATTTGGAGATTAAAAAGGTAACTATCAGGAAAATTAACAAATTAATTAAGGGGTAATTATCTGTGTAGTTACAGGGTAAGTGGTGCTTGTTATTCCATGTAGTTACAGCGTAAGTATGAATCTACGGGCTAAAATTAAAGTGGTACTTGTTCTCCTCTTGTTTCGTGTAGTTACTGTCACGGTTTATGAATGCATTGTTTCCTGCTTGTCTCGTGTCTGTGTTGTTATGTGTGTGTGGGTGTGTGTGAGTGGGCGTGACCAAGCCTCATTGTTTGATCAGCGGTCCAGCTGATCTCTATCAAAGTGCCAGCTGCAGCTAATCCACTCTCACCTTTATATACTCACCCGTTTCTCATCTCCTTTGTCAGATTGTTGTTGATGTCTTCTGTGCTGTGTGTCTTATCCTGGTCCTGTTCGGCGTTCCAGTCTCGTGCTTCTTGTTCCTGTTCGGTGTCTCTGTGGATTACGTTCTGTGTCTGGATTCCGACTTCAGGGGACTCTCTCTTTTCACGGAGATAACTGAGTCTCGACCGCGATGGTCACGTTCCAGCAGTGGGAACATGACGCATCCACAAACACTGCCCGAACATGCTGAAGCCCAAACACATCGAGCAGTGAATGTGCCCATAAGCAGCAACGGAGATCGATCGCAACCGGAAGTGCGCGGGCAAGCCGTCTTGAAAAAGACGTGTCACGCGCAAGCTCTTTTTGTGAGAGGAAAGCTCTGCAGAGCGCCGAAGCGCCCAGGGAAAACACACACAGCTGTTGCAGATCACTGCACAGATCAGCAGGCAGGCAATGTGAGATCGCTGGAACGCGCCGTCACACCAACACCCTGGAGAACCGCTCGTCTCGAAGACTGAAGAGAAGACTTCAGAATTCAGGTTTGCAGGAGCCTTTATTTTACAGCTCGTAGATTCATACTTACCCTGTAACTACACGGAATTACAAGTACCACTTACCCTGCAACTAACGTAACATTAGTGACTAACGAATGGGGGTTTCGCCTAGAAGCCAATCATCGAGATCTTAGAAAATTTGCACGCTGAATTTGCATACGTAACTCCGCCCCACCGTGTGGGTATATAAGGAAGTACGTGGGCAATATCGCATTATGTTTCCGCCTCGGAGCCAAGAGTATCTCTTCACTCCTGCAAGCCTGAATTCTGAAGTCCTCTCTTCAGTCTTCGAGATGAGCGGTTCTCCAGGGTGTTGGTGTGACGGCGCGTTCCAGCGATCTCACATTGCCTGCCTGCTGATCTGTGCAGTGATCTGCAACAGCTTGTAACACTCAGCCTAAGGAAGGCAGTTTACAACACGTCAAGAAGTTCTTATCTTCTCTTTAAAAGGTGTTAAGGGCAATAGCTTTTCAAATAAACACAGAAAAAATGACAACCCCAAGTGTATTATACAATAAGCTTCGAAAACAACAGTATATACATTATAGAAACAAAAGAATGAATGTAAATGCGGTGGAATAGTCCGTTTCAGTCCAATGTAAAGTGTGTGTGTGTGTGTGTGTGTTGGATCGGCCTCACCGGTTTGGCTTTTAACCCGGGAGCACGATGGTGTACAGCGCTGTCCTGTTCAGTCTCTCAAAGGTGGTATACTCCAATGTATTTCCTCAACGAGATAATCCTCAACAGACGATGACAACTGGATTGTAGAGCGATCGATCGCGTAATCCACTTTGACTTGAGAGCGTCCTCTCATGAACGCCGGCAAGCCGGCAATTTTATCGGAAGTGACAATCAGCTGTCTGAGTCCATGATGTCACCGGGATTCCCAGGATCTTCCCGACACAAGTATCACGTGAGTAAAACGGGAACACAAACACATATCCGGGCAATAAACCACAGGGGAAAACAATATACACACAACAGCTGTATTAAATTAATAATGAAATTCACAGCAGTATAAATATTCCCCCATTATGTGGCCGCGCTTCAAGCTGTGTGTGTTTTCCCTGGGTGCTTCGGCACTCTGCAGAGCTTTCCTCTCACAAAAAGAGCTTGCGCGTGGCACGTCTTTTTCAAGACGGCTTGCAGGGGTCAGCACTTCCGGTTGCGATCGATCTCCGTTGCTGTTTATGGGCACATTCACTGCTCGATGTGTTTGGGCTTCAGCACGTTCGGGCAGTGTTTGTGGATGCGTCATGTTCCCACTGCGGGAACGTGACCATCGCGGTCGAGACTCAGAGACCCTCACCCCGTGGCCGAACCTCATTTCTACGGGCCGGTGGCCCTTAGGACGAGTTTCCAGGCATATTGTTGTATCAACAGATGCCTCCTCCACCGGCTAGGGTGCCATGTGCAATGGACGTGCGGCCGCGGGCTCCTGGACAGACCCCTGCGCCTCCTGCATGTCAATTGCCTCGAGTTGCTGGCAGTACGGTTTGCCCTGCACTGCTTCCTAGCGTTGCTGAAGGGTCAATATGTACAAGTCCGGTCAGACTACACGGTCAGTAGCGTAAATCAACCACCAGGCTGACCTATGCTCCCGCCGTATGTCTAAACTCGCCCGCCATCTCCTGACTCCTATGGAGTCAGAAGCATCTGAGGTCCCTTCGTGCTGTCCATGTCCTGGGAGAACTGAACCGTGCAGCCCACGAGCTCACAGTCTCAGCCACTTCCTGGAGATTGGAGACTCCATCCCCAGTCGGTCCACCTGATTTGGGAACAGTTTGGCGATGCACAGGTACATCTGTTGCTTCCCACGTCTCTTCCCTCTGCTGCCTGTTTTATTCCCTGACCAAGGGCACGCTCAGCACGGATGCACTGGCACACAGCTGACCGCGTGGCCTACACGAATACACGTCCCCCCAGTGAGCCTTCTCGCGCAGCTATTGTGCAAAGTCAAGGGGGCAAGGACCAGGTCCTTCTGGTTGCCCCGTATTGGCACGGCCAGACCTGGTTCCCTGAACTCTTACTCCTTGCGACACCCCCTTCCATTTGAGTATCTCCTCAGAGACGGGGCACCCTATGGCACCCACGTCCCGATCTTTGGAACCTCCAAGTGTGGCTCCTGGATGGGACGCGGCAGGTTTGAGTACCCTACCACCTCTGGTGGTGGCTACCAGCACTTCCACTATGGCAGAGTACTTTCGCCTATGCGTTGAAGTTGAACCTCTTCGTCACCTGGTGTCTTCTCGCCAAGAGGACCCCTGAAGGTGCCCGATCGGGTCTGTGCTCTCGTTTCTCCAAGTAGGGTTGAAACGAAGGCTGTCTCCTTCCACCCTTAAAGCATATGTGGCCGCAATATCTGCCCACCACAACCTCTTGGGGAACAGAAAGGTAAGTCAGCATGACCTGGTCATCAGGTTCCTGAGGGGAGCGAGGAGTCCTCCTCGCTCTCCCCTCGTACCCTCTTGGGGATCTCTCAGTAGTCTTAGTTGCTCTGCAGAGGTCTCCCCTTGAGCCAAGCTTAAGTTCTTGTCAATGAAGACATTGCTCCTGACCGCTTTGGCCTCCATCAAGAGGGTAGGGGACCTGTAGGCATTTTCGGTTGACGAGCCGGCGTGCCGACTCCAAGCGTGCCTGGAGTTTGGGCCGGCCTACTCTCACGTGATCCTGAGACCCGGCCTGGATATGTGCCGAAGGTTCCCACCACCCCGTCAGGGACCAGGTGGTGAACTCACAAGCGCTGCCCCTGGAGGAGGCAGACCCAGCCTTGGCACTGCTCTGTCAGTGCGCCCTCCGTGCTTACGTAAACAGGACGCAGTGTTCAGGACCTCAGACCAGCTCTTGTCTGTTATGGTGGAGAGCGGAAGGGAAGGGCTCTCTCAAAGCAAAGGCTGTCTCACTGGATAGTGGACACCATTGTTTTGGCTTACCAGCAGCAGGCCGTCCATGCCCCCTTGGGGTCACGGCTCACTCCACTCGGAGTGTGCCTCCTCTTTGGTTTAGCACATGGCGTCTTGCTAACAGACATCTGCAGAGCTGCAGGCTGGGCGACACGAATACATTCGCAGATTCTACAATCTCCGAGTGGAGCCTGTTCCGACTAAGTACTCGCCCCTACTAGTGGCCGGTTTTGGACTAGGCTCCGGTGTCTTCACTGGCTCGCCATTCCACTCCACGGACTGGATACATGCGATATTCTCCTCAGGTGTGCTTCCTGGAAGCCCTGAGCTCCTCCAGCACTGTTGACGCCGACACCAGTAAGTCTGCCCTCTATGAGCCCAAACCCTCGTGCATGGTTCCCCTCTGGCGACCCCTACATGTGTATTCCACCGTAAGCCTCCTCGAGCAGGTGTCTTCCTTGGCAAGCCTTGCCCCCCTGGGGTTAAAAATCCACCTTTGGCTGGTCCCCCAGAGTTCTCCATATGCAACCCGCAGCGGGTCAAATGTGTACTCTCTAAGTCCTCCCTACGGGTAGGCGTTTTTGCATATATCCACCTGGAATATGCTCCCAGTGTCCTTGGTGTTCCTGTGATAAGTGAGAGTCCTTTGTTCGTACTAGCCTTACGACAGGGCGCTCGCACTTATGCAGGCCACTGTAAGACAGCTGAGTGGCGTGATTATATTGGGACCCCCATTCGTTAGTAACTAACGTTACGTCGTAGTGACTGAACGAAAGTGAACGTCTCGGTTACGTATGTAACCCTCGTTCCCTGAGGAGGGAACGGAGACGTAACGTCCCTTTGCCACATCCGCTGTACCGATGGAACGGCCGAGAGTTCATTCTTGGGTACTCAGCAGGTAAACATAACATACTTCCTTATATACCCACATGGTGGGGCGGAGTTACATATGCAAATTCCGCATGCCCATGACATTGGCACTGCCATTGGGTGTTTTCTAAGATCTCGAAGATAATTGGCTTCTAGGCGAAACTCCCATTCGTTAGTCACTAACGTTACGTCTCCGTTCCCTCCTCAGGGAACGAGGGTTACATACGTAACCGAGACATTACCATGGCAAATACACAACATGAGATGTTAATGAATCATATGACTGTTCCTGATCAGGATCAGCACATAATGCATGCAAATCCTTCCCAGCTAACACACGGTGTACAGTTACGTGATTTATTGGTACTTTACTTTTATTTCATGACTTACGTTGCATGATCGTAATTTCTCTTGCGCTTAATATATGAAGTGATATACAGCACACGCTGCCACGTTTGCGCATGCAGTTGAAGTGTGTGCGCTACGAGCACAGTATAACGGCTGACAGGACATGATGAAAGTTCAGTTCCCTTTCGAGGGAACTCTCACTGCGTCGGAACGACACTTCGGGGGATACTCCCTAAGCACTAGCGAATCTGAAGTCCGTATAGAAACTAGCCCAATCTGATTGGTCGTGCGTGATGATGTCATCGTGACGGCGTACCCGGAAGTATAAAGGGCGAGCCGGCGCATTGAAACGGCAGTTATTGCTCTTCAGCATAGCGCTCTGTGACAAGTCTGTCTATTTACTGTTGTCTGTCCAAGAAGTGTGTGTGTGAGAGAGTTTTTCTTAGTAAATAATTTTAAAAGAAAAAGAAAGAATGAGTGAGAACTACAGGCAGTGTGTGCATCCGTGCCCACGTTACATCTCTGACTCGGATGCACACCTGCTTTGTGTGCAGTGTTTGGGTGTGGAGCATGCTCGGGCGGCTCTCGGGGGAGCTGCTCCCGCTCAGACTGCTTCGTTCTCGGCTGGCCGTTTTTGATGAGGGCGGCCAGCCTCGTGAACCTCGTGGTTCTGGACCCGCGGCTGTTGAGGCAGCGCGGCATCGCAGATCATGGGGTTCACAGCGGGACTTGTCAGAGGGTTTTGGAACTGCTGCAGCACTTTCCCAATCCTCCTCTGACAGTGCCGATGATCTTCCTCCCCGTGTGGAAGCCCGCGCTGCGGCTTCTTCCCCCGGGGTGGAGGATCCGATGCTGATCCTCTCCGGTCCTGAGGAGCCGGATGAGGGTGGCATCGCGGCAGGTGGAGAAGCAGGAAGTTTATTAGTGCTTCTTCCACCTGCCCAAGAGGAGCTGGTCGAGGTTTTGACCCGTGCGGTGGCCAAACTAAACATCAGTTGGCCACAGGAGGCGCCGGAAGCTCAGCCAACTAGTAGGCTGGACGACCGGTTCCTTCCTCGCCGGGTGCAAGCGCCTCGCCGGGGCTTACCGTTCTTCCCAGATCTGCACACCGAGGTGTGTAGATCATGGAGGAAACCCTTCTCCTCGCGAGTTTCAAACCCCCCTGTTTTGGACTATTCTAATGTCCTGGGGGCTCGCGAGGCGGGGTATGGGACGATGCCTCGGGTGGAGGAAGCTCTCGCGAGTTATCTTTCGCCCGAGTCCACATCGTCCCTCAAAGCCCCGGCATTGCCCACCAAGCCCTGTCGGGACACCTCATCATTGGTGGGCAAGACCTATATGGCGGCTGGTCGGGCTGGTGGGTCCCTGCACACCCTTTCTATACTGCAGGCCTACCAGGCCGATCTCCTAAAGGAGCTCGACGAGGGCGAGGGACCCTCTCCGGAGGATATTTTGGAACTCCGGAAGGCTGCGGATTTGTCTCTCTGCGTCACCAAGGAGACGGCTCGTGCTGTCGGCCGTTCAATGGCGTCCTTGGTGACTGTGGAGAGGCACCTGTGGCTGAACTTGTCGGGGATGAAAGAGAAGGACAAGTCCTTTCTCTTAGACTCCCCGATTTCGCCTTCCGGTTTGTTTGGGGACGCGGTTGAGGCCGTGGTCGCTAAACACCGGGAGGCGAAGAGTCAGTCAGCGGCCTTCCGACAGTTCGTCCCTCGCCGCTCGGAGCCGGAGAGGCCGGCCCCTACGGGGCAGCCTCAGCCGTCCACAAGCTCCTCGCACTGTCAGCTGCAGAGGGAGAGCGTCGCCTCTAGAGCCCCTCCTCCTGGAGCCTGGCAACAGAGGCGGCGCTCGCTCCAGCAGACTCACCAGCAGTCTTCCGCTCCCAGGGGCGATTTAAGAAATGTACTCAGGGCGCGGAAGGCTGCTGGGAAGAAGCCCTAGCTGCGGCAGGGCTTCTAAGAGCGCGCCCCCCCCCCCCCCCCCCCCCGCACATCGATTCGGGCCCGCACATCGATTTTCCGGCTGGGCAGCTCATGCGTCCGCACACAGAGAATCTTTCCCAACTACTTCCTGCCGGTCATCCGCTTCAGGGGGTTGGGAACGAGGCTCGTGTAACACCCAACGCCAGCCTCGATTGTTCCTAAAAAGGATGGAGGGTTGCGCCCGATTATTGACCTGAGGTATTTGAATCGGTCTCTGAGGAGGTTCAGATTCAAAATGCTCACGATTCCTACCATCGTGAGTCAGATCCAGTTCGAGGACTGGTTCGTCATGATAGATTTAAAGGACGCATACTTCCATATCTCCATTCTTCCATGTCATAGGAAGTTCTTGAGGTTTGCTTTCGGGGGCGAGGCGTACCAATATCGAGTGCTTCCCTTCTTTCTAGCTCTTTCCCCACGCACATTCACAAAGTGCATGGATGCAGCTCTGGCTCCATTGAGACTCCAGGGCAGCCGTGTACTGAATTATATCGACGACTGGCTCATATTGGCCCAGTCGTACGATATGGCAGTTCGGCATCGAGATGTCGTTCTGGCCCATATAAAGTGCTTGGGGCTGAGATTCAACACAGCAAAAAGTGTGTTGACGCCGTCCCGAAGGACTACGTTCCTAGGGATAGTATGGGATTCGACTACGATGCGGGCACAATTGTCTCCCGCGATGGTCTCACGAATAAGGCTAGGCCACAGCATCACTGTGAAGCACTTTCAGAGAGTGCTGGGGCACATGGCAGCAGCGTCCAACATTATACCTTTTGGCCTGCTGCACATGAGACCCCTCCAGTGGTGGCTGAAGACCAAGGGGTTTTCCCCCAGAGGGAATCCTTTCCGTATGATCAGGGTAACGCGCAGATGCCTTCGTTCCCTAGTCATATGGAAGAAACCTTGGTTTCTGTCCCAGGGGCCAGTGTTGGGAGCGTCCTGTTGCCGGAGATCCATTTCAACAGACGCCTCCCTCACGGGTTGGGGCGTGGTCATGGAAGGCCGCTTTGCGAGGGGCCCATGGGAGGGCCGTCATTTCTCCTGGCACATAAATTGCCTGGAGATGATGGCGGTCTACAAAGCTTTGAGGAGCTTTTTCCCGGACCTCTGCGGCCAACATGTCCTGGTACGAACAGACAATACGTCTGTTGTAGCGTACCTGAATCATCAGGGGGGTTTGAGGTTGCGCCCTCTTTGTAGACTGGCGCATCGAATTCTCCTGTGGTCCCAAGGGAAACTGTTGTCCATCAGGGCAATGTATGTCCCGGGGGTCCAAAATCAGGGAGCAGACATCCTGACGAGGCAGGGGCTGAGGCCCGGGGAGTGGCGACTCCACCCGGAGGTGGTGGAGGCCATATGTGAGAGGTTCGGCCCAGTGGAAGTGGACCTGTTTGCGTCTCGCGAGACGTCCCACTGTCCACTGTGGTTTTCCCTCACGCTGGGGTTGGATGCCATGGTTCAGACGTGGCCGAGGCTGCGTCTGTACGCATTTCCCCCGATTGCTCTGCTCCCGGGAGTTCTGGAGAGGGTCCGCCAACAGGGGGTCAGCCTACTTTTAGTAGCACCCCGTTGGCCGACGCGAGTTTGGTTCTCAGACATCATAGCGCTGCTGGCAGGTCCTCCATGGCAGATCCCTCTGAGGAGGGATCTCTTATCTCAGGCAGGGGGCTCAATATTTCACCCCCGGCCTGAGATTTGGAGTCTTTGGGTCTGGCCCTTGAGAGGGTCAGGTACCTAGAGACTGGCCTGTCGGCAGAGGTGATAGAGACCTTTCTCAGTTCCAGGGCTCCATCTTTGAGGAGACTGTACAGCCCCAAGTGGTGAGCCCAAGAGGTGGACCCAGTTAACTGGCCGATGGCTTCAGTGCTGGAGTTTCTCCAAGATCGCTTCTCTGCGGGTCTAACCCCATCCACACTCAGGGTGTCCGTGGCTGCCATAAGGCTTTCCACACTCCTTTGGGTGATGGGCTCGGGTAGACACCATCTGTTGTACAGTTACCCTGTGGGGCTGGGAAGATGTGGCCTGTGGCTCGTTCCAGAATTCCCAACCTGGGATCTGGCAGTGGTTTCGAAGGCTGGCTGAGGCCCCCTTCGGACCATTGGAGTCGGATGAACCAGGGAACTTAGGATTGGTCAGTTCCTTGGTTCTTCAGGCATTACATCCCCCGCCTCACGTGACGGCGGAGTAAGAGACCTTCACTGTGAAGCACTTTTGAGTGCTGGGGCTCAGTGCAGCAGCGTCCAGGGGAGACCTTTTGACCTGCTGCACGGGAGACCTTGACAGTGGTGGTTGGAAACCAAGGGGTTTCCCCCAGAGGGAATCTTTTTCGTATGACCAGGGTAACGCGCATATGCCTTCGTTCCCTAGTTATATGGAAGAAACCTTGGTTTCTGTCCCAGGGGTCAGTGTTGGGAGCGTCCTGTTGCCGGGAAACCGTTTCAACAGACGTCTCCCTCATTGGCTGGGGCGCAGAAGGCTCTTGAGTCTCAGAAGAGTCTGAGCCACTTGGAGGTGGAGCACCTCTAAGACAAGGTTAACGGAGGCCGATCGGAATGAAACTTGGTGGGCATCTTTGACTCATGGCCCTAGAGGTCTGTAAGAATTTTGAAAGAAATCGGCCACTAGTTGGCGCTAACGAGTTTTATGACTCTGTAATCACGTGGTGTTGCACACATCAACCAAATATACATATCATATGATAGGTCTCCTCATGCTGAACAACTTTGCCTCTAGAAGCATTGCTGTCAATCAAACCGTTCATTAAATATTCGCAATTATATTTAAAACCTACTTTTGCGAACTAGTCTCTGGATTTTTGTCCGATCGGAACCAAACCAGTCTAGAACAATTTTCTGGACTCTCTAGATCAATAATTATTGAAAAAAAGTTGAACTTTTGCATTTGGATGGCTATAACAGGGTCATTTAGAACAGGGGCTTAGTAAAATACACTCAAAAGCCTATAAATCCTAAAGGAAAACTCAAAACTTCACAAAAACTGTTATGTATATGTAACATAAAATGTTGAAGAAGCATGCAAAGTTTCATGGAGATCGGACCATAGTTGGCGCTATAACTGTTAAAAAGCTTTGAAAACCATGTATTCCCTATGTTGAAATGCCTGTATTGGCTGTAAATGGTATTTTCCATCTCTGTAATCAGGTGGGCTTAAAAACATCCACATAATATGCATAAATTATGATAGATCTCCTTGTACTGAACAACTTTGCCTCAAGAACCAATACTGTCAATCAAATCGTTCATTAAGTATTCACGATTATGTTAAAAACCTACTTTTGCAAACTAGTCATAGATTTTTCAACCTGATCAGAACCAAACCAGGGCAGTACAATTCTCTGGACTCTTTAGAGCAATAATTATTTAAAAAAAAAAGTTAAACTTTTGCATCTGAATGGCTATAACAGGGTTATTTCAAGATGTGGCCTTGACCAAGTGTCCCCAAATGCCTATATCTATTCAATGAATGCTCAGATATTCTTAAAAACAAGTCAGAACATTTCTACAGAAAAATTTCATACAGATAGGACAATATTTGCCTCTATACCAGTTAAAAAGCTGAAAATTATGAAAATAATGGTATATTAAGCCAATAAGTGGTCGTTTGCTGCCCCCCGCTGTTCATTTTATTGTACTACACTCTAATATTGATCTACAAGTCATATTCAGCTTTAAATAAATCACTATTTTAATATTTGCAATCACATTTAGTTAAAATTAATCTATTAAGTATTACTATTGACAATTGTCACATTGAGAAATGTGAATCTTGAAGGAGACTTGCAGGAAACATTTTGTTTACTGCAACATCATATAGTTCAAATGTCTGTATCTACAACAAAATGTGTGTGGGTAGTCCTATGTTTCTGAATACATTTTTAATAATCTGATTAATAGTTACAAAGAGTTATGTGAAATGATTATAGACCATAGCATTAAAAAAGTGTGTGTGTGTGTGTGTGTGTGTGTGTGTGTGTGTGTGTGTGTGTGTGTGTGTGTGTGTGTGTGTGTGTGTGTGTGTGTGTGTGTGTGTGTGTGTGTGTGTGTGTGTGTGTGTGTGTGTGTGTGTATAAGCATGCAGAATGGAATTAACATGGAAGACCAATTTGATATATAAGTGATTTTATAATGTCTATTGCAAAGCAACTGTGAAAAGACTTTATTAATAAGTAGAATGTCCAGCAGAGGGCAGCAGAAGACCACTTATTGACTCACTTTCCTTTTAAAGTTAATAATTTTCAACAGTATTTTGCACAAAAGCAATTACTATTATAACACTCATATTTTGTCAGATTTTATCTCGTCATTTGTACTGACACTTCACATAATTACTAGCAATGTGGTAAATCATGGTAAATCACATTAGAACCATGGTTAATCATAGTAAATAATACTAGAACGTGGTGCATTTCACAAAAAAAATTGACATGCTCATAGACCATTAAAATATATTTTCACAATAACATATTACAAAAACATTGTGTGTGTGTGTGTGTGTGTGTGTGTGTGTGTGTGTGTGTGTGTGTGTGTGTGTGTGTGTGTGTGTGTGTGTGTGTGTGTGTGTGTGTGTGTGTGTGTGTGTGTGTGTGTGTGTGTGTGTGTGTGTGTGTGTGTGTGTGTGTGTGTGTGTGTGTGTGTGTGTGTGTGTGTGTGTGTGTGTGAAAGCATGCATAATGGAACAACTGGTTTGAAGCCTGTTTCAGAGCCTATTTTACTAAAAGGGCTATAACTCAGGAACGAAATGAGATATCTTCACCAAACTTGGTACACATGTGTATGGGCTGAGTCTTTGGTCACGGTAAAAATAATTGTGAGGATTGAACACTTGGTGGCGCTATAACATGAAAAAAACATGAAAAGGGCTATAACCACCCGACTGCTAGTCCGATTGACTTGAAAGTTGGCATGCAGTGTCTTGGTCCAAGGTACCATGCATGTCTACGAGGAAATTGGTGTATCTTAAAAAACATGGCCGCCATTGGCCGATTAAATTTGAGCACCTATTAGACAAGGTTAACAGAGGCCGATCGGAACAAAACTTGGTGAGCATGTTTGACTCATGGCCCTAGAGGTCTGTAATATTTTTTTAAGAAATTGGCCACTAGTAGGCGCCAATGAGTTTTACGGCTCTGTAATCTTGGATGTTTCTCATATTCCCACAATATTGATATCATTTGATAGATCTTCTCATACTGAACAACTTTGCCTCTAGAAACATTGCTGTCAATCAAATCGTTCATTAAATATTTGTGATTATGTTAGAAACCTACTTTTGCAAACTAGGCCCTGTTTTTTGCCCGATCGGAACCAAACCAGTCTAGGACAATTATCTGGACTCTCTAGATAAATAATTATCAAAAAAAGTTGAACTTTTGCATTTGGATGGCTATAACAGGGTCATTTAGAAAAAAGGCGTGGCAAAATACACTCAAAAGCCTATAAATCCTAAGGGAAAGTTCAAAACTTCGCGAAAATTGTTGGGCATATGTGACATTATAGCCCTAACAAGCATGCAACGTTTTATAGAGATCGGACCATAGGTGGCGCTATAACTGTTAAAAACCTTTTAAAACCATGTTTCCTATGGTAAATTGCCTGTAAATTGACTTTACCATCTATTATTTCAGTGTTTAAAATCTTGCTAAATAAAACTTAATGTCTTTTGATGCTTGTGTGCTTAAAGGCCTTAAAGGCTTGAACCCCGCTAAATGCTGCTTGCAGCTTTAATTATTATTATTATTATTATTATTATTATTATTATTATTATTATTATTATTATTATTATTATTATTATTCTGACCGCTTTACAGGTCCGTGGTCATAATAGATCTGTAAGACTGAAAATACTGACCTCACTTCCGCAAACGACAGAACTCACATAAGAATATGGTTTAATGTGAATGTTTATCATTGACTGTTATGCTTTTGGTGTCATTTGAAATGTCTCAAAGTGAGTGGTACAGATATCTCATACAGCGCAAACAAAGACACAACAGTGCAGTAATCGAATGTAATCCAGTTTATTGTGGGGATAGCTGGCTAGCCTAGCCCGGATACCCCGCGCTTACCCCCATTCTGCTTAATCTCGCGGTGCAGTGGTATGGCGCCTCCGCTGTGGGCGAGATGCAGTAGTGGGGGTCGGTGATGTTGAAGGCCGACCGGTCAGTGCAGCCCGAGCTTCGTGTGTGTGAGGTTTATCTCTAAAGATGTGGCTCTGCCGATGTTGAGCAGAAACTCACAACTGTATGCACATTTTAGAACAGATAGACGTGACGAGGACGTACAAAAACACTGACTCACAAGATAGAAAATACTGTTCTGTCGGGAGAGAGAGAAGCTGCAGCGTGTGCACGAATAATAAAGTTCTGTGTGAACTTGAATAATTAGCTACACATCAGAAATCACTGATCACAGATCATAAGGAACTGAAAAAAGACTTCTGTTTTCATTTGTACATCCAAACACTGAGAAACTGCCAGCATTCACAAGCCATGATCTCTCGAAGACAAACAAATATGGCGCTCACATGGGCTTGCCAAATTGTCTGGGCGGAGGAAAGGGAGGTAACCGTTCCTGTTATGACTTCATAACAGGAAAATTCAAGATCAGCTCGTCTGAGCTGTCATTTTCTCAAAGGCAGAGAAAGACAGCCAGAACTCAGTTTACACCGATCAAAATTTCTAGCCACTTGGGGACAATATTCAGGCTAGGGGAACTCATATTAATGTTGAAAAACCTCATAAAATGAAAATTTCATGCCATGGGACCTTTAACAAAATCTCTAACGATAGATACTTTATTGTCTTCAGCACTAGTTGAAATCATAAATCCTGTTTTCATTTTGAGGTTTATGTGTAAACCATGTGCTTCTCACATGATATTATCATAACAGCAGGATTCTAAGAAGTTGCCTAACAGTGTGCCGATGCAAATATAAGAAAAAAATCAAAACAATCCTGCAGACCATTACTGTTTTCTCACAGTAACACAGTGGCAAGTATCCAGGTTCTATAAAACAGGATGGCTTTAATATAGGCTTTGTCGGAGCCAGAGCTGGGCAGGCTGTGAGCACAAATATATCACCAAAACACATTTCTTCAGTGTGGTTGAAATAAATACATAGGGGGCTCTGAACAAAGTTCAACTACTTATTTGAGCTTGTGGCATTGAATCTTTCTTTCCACGTTCACATTTCTCTAGTGGCATACCCATCAAAACATTGGTGAAAAATGACTGTGTGCTGGGGTTATTAAAACTGTTATTATCATGGGTGATTGAGGTTTGACAGGACCTGACTGTCACTGTAATAACCGGATGGTTCAGTTCTAGGATCCTTGGACTGAAGGAGAGACCAAAAGCAGTCACGGAGCCCCTCTATGTGGTATGTCAGTAGTTCCCCTACCCCTTTCTGCATGCAAAGAAATAATCTTCTTGCATGCATGAGTATTCTCATGCAAAAAGCCATGAATGATACAGATCCCACTCCAGCTCATGCACAAATGAGCACTAAATACCTTAAAACTTAAATCTATTAACCCAGCTGACTGCCCTCAAATTTCCATGACCAAAACATTTATTTCAAGCTTCATCAGCCTAGTGTGGCTAAGGCGGCATCATTTACAAAACATCATTTCGATATTCCTGCTCTATCATTACTCCAAAATGCCTGCCAAAAAGGTCTTAAAAAACAGATTTTCCACCTAAAGCCCCTGCTGCAGATCAACACGGCCAGAGTGGTCTGTACCAACAAACAAGGAGTCTGAACCGTGAAATACGAGTATAAAAACAAAGGCTTCCCTTCACGAGTCACCCCTTAACCTGGTCCCAGCCCTGTCCCCCACTTCTTCATTAATCACCCCCACATGCAAAAAACATGCCCGTCCAGAGTGAATTGTGGCTCTTTTGGTCACTGAAAGGGTTGTGTATGTCTGAGCTACCCACAAGCCCTTGCTGTTCTTGGTGGCCTGTTTATTTGGCCCCTGTAATGGTCTCTGTCACAGGCAATTGACGAGAAGAGACCCTGATTTACTCCAGGTGCCTGTTTACTTATTGTCCAGTCTCTTGAGTTGCCCTGAACTCTGACCGCTGGCTCTGAGGTTGACCCATGGCTTAATGAGTGAGAGGATTAGTGTTTGTGCTCCTAGAGTCGGGCATCATGAAGATTTAGGAATGTGTGAGAATGTGTTAGTGTCTTAAGGAACATATCATTTAGTAATATTACATAGATTTGCAACATTTCATCATTTAAAGTGCCCCATTATGCTATTTTAAAGATTCCTAGTTTAGTTGTGGATGTCTCCTGCAATAGGTTTACGTATCCAGGTTTATGTATCCAAGGTAAAATAAAGTTTTTTTTCAGGTTTCAGCATAACCTCTTTTCTCATTGTGTCTGAAAAGGTTCCATAAAAAATTCTGTCTCTCTAAACATTTTCTGCGAACCTGCTCTGTTCTGATCGGTCAGATGGTCCAGTCTGTTGTAATTGGTCTACCGCTTACAGCGCATGTTGGAAATGAAATGCCCATTACCATATCTGAATTTCAGGGCGGGTCAAAGTAGGCACTTAATATTACACTTTAATTCCTAGCGAAGTCTTCCCATAGTGCATCCTGGTGTCATGTGTTTCCCCAGGTAAGTGATGCACAAGCACCCAGCCATCCACGTGATGTAAAAGAAAACATGATTCGGCAGACCAGGCCACCTTCTAAAATTGCTCTGTAGTCCAGTTCTGATACTCACATGCCCACTGTCACACGCTCCCATGACCACACGGGCCAGCCTTCGCTCCCCACGTGCAACCATGACCCTGTCGCTGGTTCACCACCGTTCCTTCCTTGGACCACTTTTGATAGATACTAACCATGGAAACACCCCCACAAGATCTGGAGTTTTGGAGATGCTCTGACCCAGTCCTCTAGCCATCACAATTGGGCCTTTGTCAAACTCACTTAAATCCTTATGCTTGCCCATTTTTCCTGCTTCTAACACATCAACTTTGAGGACAAAATGTTTGCTTGCTGCCATATATATTCCACCCACTAACAGGTGCCGTGATGAAGAAATAATCAGTATTATTCACTTCACCTATCATAATGTTATGCCTGATCGGAGTATATAATATGCTTAAGACAAACAAACAATAAATAGACAGAGACAATTTCACACAGAGCGCTTTCTGAACGCACAGAAGACATAAGTTTGGTCTAGGTGCACTTTCTAGCTTCCTGGCCATTGGACTGATTTCAAGTACTTCTAGACACAATCACGCAGAGGCATTCCCACAGCGTCATTCTTCACGCAGCATGAATTCCCTTGAAAGGGACCTTTACACAGCTATTGAACCGAACTGAATCAATGCTGAACAGATTTCAGCTGAAAAATCACACTATTGTCTTTTTCAGAATGGTTTTAAGCAAAATTGCATTCTGTTTGCATCATTTTTGTAACATTGTCAACGCAGTGCGGCAGCCTGGCAGACCATAGCAGGCTTATCCAGCGTGCTACTGGCTGCTCTGCTGGCAACTGCAACAGCCTATCGGCGAGCCCGCGTGACGTGGCGACCAATGAGGGCGCTCCGCGCCCTCCTCGCCTGATTTACCTACAGGTAGGGCGTGGCCACGTGTATAAAAGCGGGGCTCGCAGGCAGGGGCGTAAATCGCGGGCGGGGGGGACAGGACCCCCCCAATCTGAGGGCTGTCCCCCCCTAAAAACCATGCTGAGTATTGTAAATAATATAATATATACTTAAAATAAATGTGTAAGTAGTAAAAAAATACAAACGCAAACGGGACAAAAAATGCGTTTTAAGTTTAGAAACATTTAGAGACCCCCCTCCCCCCTTGCCTCACAGTGGTTTGATCCACCGTGCACCTTAACTAACGTTACCCATAGACGGTAGAAAAACTACCACACAAGTTTGGGGAGAGAACAAGGCTCTTCAGACAGCAGTTGTGAAACACCAGTAAGTAGCTGTCAAGGCTATTTTATTCACTTTAAACGTCAGATGAAGTGATTATTTTCTCTTTAATACAGATTAGGCAAAACACTGTTAACATCACTTGCCCACCGCCGCACCGCTCCGCTGTATAGTAATAAAATCATTTAGTTCAGTTAGAGAACTGACAAAACAATTAAAAACTGAACAGGTCTGCTCAATTCAGCACAAGCCGAACGAGCAAACAGCTGACAGACAAGATTATCGAAGATTTGGTTTCAAAGCGTAAAAGCGTCTATTTAAGGGAGTGTGTCATTGTACTGTTTTGTTGTTGTTTTTCATTACGCTGTTTCTGATTTTAATCAATTCATCGTGAATCACATTATCAAATTTAGTATAGACACACGTGTTTAATTCAGTTTACACAGGACACATGGCTTAGAATACAACATCTACAGCCCTTTACCTAAGTGCTTCAAACACCCACAGCCAGGGACGTAAATTTCATCTAAAAGTTGGGGGGGACAATAAACATGAAATTTCTCAAGAGCAATTTTTGAAGGGGACACAAATAATACAGCCAAAATCGTACTTGTAAGGATATGTGTCCCACAAAAAAACAAAAAAACATTTCGTACTTATTTGGCGTTTTGGTGCACTGAAAAATTATCTAATGTCCGTTTTTCTTTTCTCTGTCATTTTATCTGACCAACAACACAAAGCGATAGTAGTTTAAATACGATTAAGGTTCACCACGCAGTCATATTATAATTATTAAATTATCTTGCGTCCTCCACATAGTATTTTATACTATGATATTCAGATATTTAGATATTCAACTGCTGCAAGCCCTCTGATCTGCCACTTGTTATCATATTGAGCAAAACCCTACACAGATCTGACTGAACTTTCGGTTTAGAATTAGCCAATTTTTTGGAATTTGGGGGCGGGTTGCTTGCATTTTGGGTTCATTAGCCTATTATTCGTAATGAAAAACAACAACAAAACAGTACAATGACACACTCCCTTAAATAGACGCTTTTACGCTTTGAAACCAAATCTTCGATAATCTTGTCTGTCAGCTGTTTGCTCGTTCGGCTTGTGCTGAATTGAGCAGACCTGTTCAGTTTTTAATTGTTTTGTCAGTTCTCTAACTGAACTAAATGATTTTATTACTATACAGCGGAGCGGTGCGGCGGTGGGCAAGTGATGTTAACAGTGTTTTGCCTAATCTGTATTAAAGAGAAAATAATCACTTCATCTGACGTTTAAAGTGAATAAAATAGCCTTGACAGCTACTTACTGGTGTTTCACAACTGCTGTCTGAAGAGCCTTGTTCTCTCCCCAAACTTGTGTGGTAGTTTTTCTACCGTCTATGGGTAACGTTAGTTAAGGTGCACGGTGGATCAAACCACTGTGAGGCAAGGGGGGAGGGGGGTCTCTAAATGTTTCTAAACTTAAAACGCATTTTTTGTCCCGTTTGCGTTTGTATTGTTTTACTACTTACACATTTATTTTAAGTATATATTATATTATTTACAATACTCAGCATGGTTTTTAGGGGGGGACAGCCCTCAGATTGGGGGGGTCCTGCCCCCCCCGTCCCCCCACCCCCCGCGATTTACGCCCCTGCTTATATGCAATGCAATGCAACAGCACTAATGCAAAATGCAAAAACTCTTGTCTCTTCAATGAGTTTTGAATGCATTGCAATGCAAAAGCACAAAATCTCTTCAATGCACAAGTTTTTTAATGCAATGCAATACAAACGCACTATCTATTCAATCCACAATGCGTTTTGTATAGATTGCAATGTAAAAGCACGTATCGCTTCAATGCGCACCGAGTTCTTGAATGCAATGCCATGTAAAAGCACGTATCGCTTCAATGCACACCGAGTTCTTGAATGCAATGCAACAGCACTTATCTCGTCAATGCACAATGCGTTTTGTATGCTTTGCAATGCATACAAAAATCATACACTAATCTCTTCAATGAACAACGAGTTTTGTATGCATAGCAATGCAAAAGCACCAATCTCTTCAATGCACAAGTTCTTATTGCAATGAAATGCAAAAGCACTAATCTCTTCAATGCACCATGAGTTTTGTTGCATTGTAATACAAAAACCCTTGTCTCTTCAATGCACAACAAGTTCTTATATGCATTGCAATGCTTAAGATCTAATCTCTTCAATGCACAAGTTTTTTAATGCAATGCAATACAAACGCACTATCTATTCAATCCACAATGCGTTTTGTATAGATTGCAATGTAAAAGCACGTATCGCTTCAATGCGCACCGAGTTCTTGAATGCAATGCAATGTAAAAGCACGTATCGCTTCAATGCACACCGAGTTCTTGAATGCAATGCAACATCACTTATCTCGTCAATGCACAATGCGTTTTGTATGCTTTGCAATGCAAAAGCACTAATCTCTTCAATGCACACCGAGTTCTTGAATGCAATGCAATGCAAAATCACTTGTATCTTCAATGCACAAGTTTTTAAATGCAATGCAATACAAACGCACTATCTATTAAATCCACAATGCGTTTTGTATGCAATGCAATCCAAACGCCCTAATCTATTTAAGGCAAGATCTTATATGCAATGCAATGCAACAGCACTAATGCAACATGTAAAAACTCTTGTCTCTTCAATGAGTTCTGAATGCATTGCAATGCAAAAGCACTAAATCTCTTCAATGCACAAGTTTTTAATGCAATGCAATACAAACGCACTATCTATTCAATCCACAATGCGTTTTGTATAGATTGCAATGTAAAAGCACGTATCGCTTCAATGTGCACCGAGTTCTTGAATGCAATGCAATGCAACAGCACTTATCTCGTCAATGCACAGTGCGTTTTGTATACTTTGCAATGCAAAAGCACTAATCTCTTCAATGAACAACGAGTTTTGTATGCATAGCAATGCAAAAGCACCAATCTCTTCAATGCACAAGTTCTTATTGCAATGAAATGCAAAAGCACTAACCTCTTCAATGCACCATGAGTTTTGGTACTTTAAAATATTACCAAGTGGCAGCATATATATTGAGAATAGCAGAGGGCCTAACACGGATCCTTGCGGCACCCCATAGTCTACTGACGTCATCTTTGATTTTTCCCCATTTAGACAAACAAAATGGTAGCGGTCTGATAAGTACGATCTAAACCAGTTTAATGCCTGTCCCTGAACACCAGTATAATTTTTAAGTCGATCTATGAGTATTTTATGATCTATAGTATCGAATGCAGCACTAAGATCGAGTAGAACTAGTATTGAGATACAGCCTTGGTCAGAAGCTAGAAGTAAATCATTTGTGATTTTAACGAGCGCAGTTTCTGTGCTATGATGCGGCCTGAATCCTGATTGAAATTTTTCATAGATATCATTTTCTTGCAAGAAAGAGCACAATTGAGCGGACACAACTTTTTCTAGTATTTTAGACATAAATGGAAGATTTGAAATTGGTCTGTAATCTCTACTTAACCGTTGGACTTAATCCTCGTCCATCTCGCAATGGGTTGTGGGCAATATCAGTGTGTCGATCTGCACTTCAAATTCTGACTGGAAATAGTAGACCGTCCGGGAATCTTTGGAATACTCTTTTCAACATACTACGATTTGGGACATACTAATTATTTTTTCGAATACTATTTAGTACGGGTAGTATGCGAATTGGGATGCAGTGCTGGTGTTTTATGGTGAGTGGTGATGAGGTGATTGGATGCAGGTGCGGGTGATTAGAACTCGGGTGATTGTGATCGTTGCGTGAAGGATGTGAGAGAGTCTGGCTGATCTTTGACAATTGCAGGGGTCGGTAAGTAAATTTGGCATAGGGCCAAAAAAAAAACATTTGCCACTAGATGGCGGGCCAGAAAATAGTCAAGGGATAATTAAAAAAATTAACTGATGAAAAATGCAACTAGAATTGCCTGCTGACATACTGTTACAGTGTCTTTTGTAACTGGTAGTGAGCTGTTATCTGTTAAAAAAATTGGATAAATTAATAAAGCACTAGTGACACGTAACCTAAGTATTGTATCTTCATTCACCAACTTGCAACAGACCGCCTTGCTAAAGCACAGATATGTGGGAGATGCGGAATGGATAAAAATAGCTCACAAAATAAGAGGACTTGAATAAGCCCGTTAATGGCATGTTTGAATCATGCTCTTAAAAAACTGAAATTATTTATTTCCTCTTTCCATATTGTGAATAATAACGTCTCGGTTACGTATGTAACCCTCATTCCCTGAAGGAGGGAACAGAGACGTACGTCGGAACTGACCGACGAATTGGGGATCTGTTTTCAGACCCCAATCTACTTTGAGTGTTTAAAAACAAGCCAATGAAGAACAGCATGCGGTTACGTTTTCCATGCTCCGCCCCGCGGCGCGGGTATAAATAAGGAAGTGGAATGCCGCATCATTGCTTTCTGCCGAGGAGCCGAACTAGTGACTCAGCCCCCTAGCGGAAGCGCAGCACCTGCCGTACTGACCGACTAATTGGGGATCCTACCAACACGCCAGGATGCTGGCTTTTCCAGTGTCCTGCTTGAGTGCACTGGACCGCGCTTAGATGGTGCGAAAGTCAGGGCTTCAGCAGGGAGGTCAGTCACTGCTGTTTCTGCAAGACCCACTCAGTGTGACTATTGGATAACGCTGGGAAAGCGTGCCCGTCTTGGGAGAAGGTACGCTGTGGAGCCATGTCCTTCAATGGAAGGAGAGGTGGCGGAATACACATAAGGACTGACCTAGCAGGGTAGTACAACATATGGCAGTCTCTGGGGTGGTTCCAGCCTGGTACCAGGGGGGAAAGAACACCGCCAGAGATGACAGAGCGGGCTCTGTCAAGGGAAAGACACGGGACTAGCCAAGTAGGGTAGCAGGTACAGTGGAAGAATACACATATGGGGTCGCCGTAGGGACCACTACATATGAAACCCAGCCTACACACTTGTTCCACAAGCATACGGGTGCAGGCCTGGTACCAGACGGCCGCAACATCTGACACCGAAGGGGTGACGGAGGAGCTCGACAGGGTTAGCCATTTCTGGGGAACACAACTGGAGACGATGGATGCACGTATCCGGCCCAGAGGGTGGGAGTGGCTTTTGCAAGCCGACACTTAGAACGGGCACTTAGCGCTACCGGCCATACTGGGTGCCATAGAGCATGGGTTTTTAAATTGGTCCCCCAGGGGTCCTCCAGAAGGTTCTAAGGGGTCCCCAGAAAAGACAAAGCAAAACTGGATAAAGTCAACCAAAACATTCTGTTTCATTTCTAAATGTTTCTTTCCTTTCTTGCCGTATACATACTTTCCAGATTTGTATGTGTTTACTTTGTATCTTTCTGGTGAGTTTTTATCACTATAGTCCCCTTTATCTTGCTCACTGGGGTTCTTAAAGTAGGATGAAGCTGCTAACATACATTTATTGTGATAGTTGCTTATACAAATAATTTTTTATAAAAAAATGTCTTCTTCAGGTTTATACATCCAACATTAAGTATAACCAATTTAAGTTAGGAAACAATATGTTGTAGTTATAATGTCACACATTATATTATTAACACAATTATTATTAACAGCTATTTATCTAATAGTTTTATTATTAACAGGTATTTATCTAATAGTTTATCTAATAGGTCCTTGGCATCATAAAGTTTGAAAACCCCTGCCATAGAGTGCCCTGTCCCTGAGAAAGCAGGGGAATGGGCCAGGGAGGGGCTTTGGCGAGGAGATTTAGTTCGGGGAACCAGGTCACCTTTTTTCCAGCTGGTGCGACTTGAATTTGGTTGGAGGTCGCACTGGAGCGACCACTGTGGTGCCCAAATGATAAGAGCTGCCATTTCTGTTACATATGAGAAACATCGGACAGCAAATGAAGCGAAAGCGGAACGGAACCGTGCTACTCGTTTGAGCTGTGCTGCACGGACCGTTTATCAGCGCGGAGCAATAATAGACAGCACAGCACAAGCTCACACACCGGCCAATCTCGATCATGTGACACCGTTACTAAACAGCGCAGGGAATTCACCACAGAATTAATAACATCACTACTGCGAGACAGAGTGGGAAGCGTTTGGTGCAGAATTCTCTGTTATAAACCACAGATATCAGATCAAAATATTATTTTTAGTGTGATGATTTGTAAAACTAAAAGTTTAAAGGTGCTGGCCACTGTAACGCCACGCCAACAGAGGGAGCCCTCTCCTGAATTCTGACTGTGTGCAACTCCCTCTTCTCACTCTATGGTTACTTCCTGTTTGGCGGCCATTAAAAGCATGGCATGACCAAACAAGCCTTGCGAAGTATTGCCAGTCCTACTGCCTTACCAAGCATTCTCTATTCATTGTCTGATTACTTTGTGTATGACCTTTGCCTGCCTTCACTTATATCTGTCTCTAGGATTACCCCTTTGGATTTTGACTGCCTGTTGGATTGTTTCTGGAGTTTGACCCTCACGCCTGCCTTCTCATCTTCTGCCTTTGGATACCCCTTGGTAGTGATGGGCAGACCGAGGCTTCGTGAAGCAGTGAAGCAGTTGAAGCAAATGTGCCATATTGTTTCGAAGCTTCGAATCAATCCGACACCCGTCTCTACGGCGCCATCTAGTGGTCACTTGCATGTGTTGCTCTGAAATACCTTGACAATGATCCATGTAAAAAAGAAAATGTTTTTAACATCTGTCTGACAACTACATGGTCTTGGTTTTGTAACCTGTAGCCTCGTCATTGTAAAGAACTATATGTTTGTTTGTTTTATATATATATACAAAATGAACATTAATACAATAAATAAAGCCACAATGTGTCACATTTAAAAAAAAAAATTATTCAAAAATATGAATTCCTCTGCTGTTGAAGGACTCAGCCAACTTCTTTTTTTGGCATACACAAATATTTTTTTGCAAGTTCACACAAATGAGGGAAAATTACTGCTCTCTCTTTCCAATAAATTAATGGATCATGCGTTCTGGCCAAAAACGCATCTTTCAGGTACTTCTTCACTTCTACGGTTGCTTCAGCTGTAGTACTGTGTGTCGTCTGGGTTTCACGGATACGACTATCAAACAGTTCCCATAAACTGTTCTGGGTTTCTGCTGGTGTTGTTGATGATGATGATGATGATGATGATGATGATTATGGGCCTGATGTTGACATTTGTGGCTCTGAATGAAAATTAAAACAACAATTAGTTACAAAGCATAAACTGACAGCATATATGAAGCTGCCTATCACAATACACACATCTCACTTTATTTGGTGCTTCCAAATGGAAATGCTCCCACACCACTGATCCCATTTTTTATCTATTCTATTAATATATCTATCTATATAATCACCTATGAATCTATATCTATATAATTCTATATATCTAACTTATGCTGTGCTATCTATCTGTCACTATCTAACTTAGCCTATATGAATGTGTCACTATATCTATCCTAACTATATGTCACTGTCTATACCTATCAGTCAATATATCTAATTTAAATCTAGCCTAAATATAACTAACCAAAGCGCACTATAAATCTCACTGCTATCACAAAATCACTGCTATCACAAAATCTCTTTCCTCTCACAAAATCACTCCTCTCACAAAAACCGACGAGGTGAAGATGGATTAACTTCACTTTTAAACTGTGGTGAATTAGGTTCATACAGATGTGTGACTGTGTGGTTTGTTCCCGCCCCTTTAATCAACGCAGTTTCGGCAGACGCCACCTGATGAAACACTTCGAAGCTTCATTTAGCCATAGTCACGTGACATGGGTGTTTCGAATCACAGTTCGGAGCAGTGTTTCGAAACATCTGCGCTTCGGGATCTCGGCAAAGCCCCGAAACGTCTGTTTCGCGTCAGCCATCCCTACCCCTTGGTTCTGTTGCCCTTGGACATCTACCAGTGGTTTTGCACATTGCCTATTCCCTCTCAGTCTGCTGCCTACACTTAATAAACTTCAGCACATGGATTCTAATACTGCCTCTGACTCCTCCTTACAGAATACTTCGCCTCCTATGAATCCAGCAGAAGTTTCAGAGCTTCAAACAGCGTTTGCTTATCAAAGTGAGATGCTGAGGGAATATCGAGAACAGCTTGGGAAACTCCAGTCTACCAGTGAATATCTGACCCACTATCTTCGATTGCTCCCTCCACCTGTGCCTCAAACAGTAAGCTTTGCTATGCCTGATAAATTTGATGGTTCAGCTGACCATTGCAAAGGATTTATTCGCCAGGTGGAGATATTTTTTGATAACCAGAAAGACAAGTTCACTGATGGGAAAAAATTTGCTTTTCTGATGACACTACTCTCTGGGAAAGCAATTGAGCGGGCTTCAGCAGTGTGGGACACTGACTTGAATTTTAGAACTTCCTTTAATTATTTCATTCAGCAGCTCAGAGATGTGTTCGAATATCCTGCGGGAGGTAAAGATATATCCACACAGCTGCTTCACATGTCTCAGGGAAATCGTACTGTTGCAGAGTATGCCATTGAGTTCAGAACGCTTGCAGCTCAGAGTGGGTGGAATGATGTTTCCCTGAAAGCTGTGTTTCAACAAAGCCTCAATGCTGAACTACAAGCAGAACTGGCCTGCAAGGGTGAGAATTCTTCATTTTCTGATTATGTAACACTTGCTATCAAAATTAATAATTTGATGAGAACAGCTCCCAAGAAGAAGTCTGCTCGATGGTCACAACCCAATACTCCTTCCATACGTCAACCTTATGTCCTGCAGTCTATCCCTTCATCTGAATCTAACCTCAGTCAGGAACCTATGCAACTGGGTTTCTCCAGACTCTCAGAGGAGGAGAGAACTCGACGGAGACGGCTCAACCTGTGCTTCTACTGCGGTGAATCCGGACACCATAACCTGGACTGCTCACACAAGACTCGGATAACCACCAAACCCACCCGGGTAAATGCTGAACAGTTTTCTTTCTTCCCTATCAAGTCTGTTACTTTTCCTGTTCGACTAACTTCAGACAATATTTCTATGGATTTAACAGCATTGATTGACTCTGGAGCAGCACTGAACCTGATCCACAAGGACCTCATCACCAAATTCAACATCCCTACTCTACCGTGCACACCGCCTATCCGAATCAGTGCTGTTAACGATGCACCCATAGGAGATGGAATTACTCTACAGACACAACCCCTTCAACTTCGTATCGGTATATTTCATCAAGAGACCATCTCTTTCTATGTCATAGATTCACCTAGACAGGAAATCATCCTTGGCTTTCCCTGGTTATCTGCCCACGACCCAGTTATCTCCTGGCGCCATGGTGAACTCACTCATTGGTCCGAATTCTGCCAGAACCATTGTATGCACTCCGCAATCCAACCATGTTTCACTACAAGCATCGAAAGCCCAGACACCAAGCAAACTACGAAGATTCCCACCTGTTATAATGATCTCGTTGAAGTATTTAGCAAGACTAAAGCCACGCAACTTCCACCTCATCAACAATGGGACTGCGCCATTGACTTATTACCCAATGCCATGCCCTCTCTAAGTAAAAGCAAAGTGTATCCATTGTCACGCAACGAAACTCAAGCTATGGAAGATTATATTGAGGAAGCCTTGAACTCAGGGTTTATCCGTCCCTCCACTTCTCCAGCTGCTACAGGTTTCTTTTTTGTAGAAAAGAAGGATGGGGGCTTACGCCCCTGTATTGATTACAGGGGACTAAACAACGTCACTGTCAAATTCTGTTACCCCCTGCCTTTAATTCCTGCAGCTCTCGAACAGCTACGTGAAGCCAAGATCTACACGAAACTGGATCTCAGGAGTGCCTATAACTTAATACGAATTTGTGAAGGGGATGAGTGGAAAACGGCCTTTCTCACCACTAGGGGGCACTACGAATACCAGGTTATGCCCTATGGTCTTTCAAACTCACCTGCCGTATTTCAGTCCTTCATCAATGAGATTTTTCGTGACCTATTAAACCAATATGTCGTGGCCTACATCGATGACATATTAATATATTCCAAGTCTGAAGCTGACCACATTTGTCATGTCAGGACTGTTCTCACTCGTCTCTTAGAAAACCAACTATATGTCAAAGCTGAGAAATGTGAGTTTCATGTTAGACACACGACCTTCCTGGGATATGACATCAGCCATCAAGGGGTAGAGATGAACGACTCCAAGGTCCAAGCAGTCATTGAATGGCCCCAACCTGCCACGATAAAGGAATTACAGAGATTCCTAGGCTTTGCAAATTTCTACAGGCGCTTCATAAGAAACTACAGTCTGATTGCTTCTCCCTTGACTTCTCTACTCAAGGGCAAACCTACTAAGGTCAAATGGTCTGAAGAAGCCGATCAAGCTTTCACTACACTTAAGGACAGTTTTACCTCAGCTCCCATCCTCAAACATCCTGATCCCAGTCTCCCCTTTGTGGTTGAGGTTGACGCCTCAGATTGTGGAATCGGAGCCGTGCTATCCCAGCGTCACGGGCAGCCAGGTAAACTGTACCCTTGTGCTTTTTTCTCAAGAAAGTTAACTTCAGCCGAACGAAACTATGATGTAGGAAATAAAGAACTGTTATCCATGAAGGCAGCCATTGAAGAGTGGAGATATTGGCTAGAGTGGCCAATTCATCCGTTTCTAGTCATCACAGATCACAAAAACCTTGAATATATTAAGAGTGCCAAACGCCTGAACCCTCGTCAAGCTCGCTGGTCCCTGTTCTTCAGTCGTTTCCAATTCACAGTGACTTACAGACCTGGCTGCAAAAACAGTAAGGCTGATGCCTTGTCCAGACGCTATGATCCCCCTTCTGAATGTAATTCACCCGGACCTATTCTGCCTCCATCCATCATCATAGCTCCAGTCACTTGGGACCTGATGGAAGAGATCCAGCTAGCCCATCGACAGGAACCACCTCCCATTAACAATCCTCACAATAAACTGTATATACCTCAAACTCTCCGTCAAAGAGTCATGCAGTGGGTCCACACCTCTCTAAGTTCGGGTCACCCAGGAATCTCCCGTACACTTCATCTGTTACAAAACTCCTTCTGGTGGCCATCAATGACAAGAGATGTTGCAACTTATGTTAAGTCCTGCCATGTCTGCGCACAATCCAAGACCCCCAAGGAATTGCCCTCAGGCCTCCTCCAACCACTACCCATTCCACAACGTCCATGGTCACACTTATCCATAGACTTCATCACAGATCTACCCCTATCGAACGGTTTCACGACTATACTCGTAATCATTGATCGCTTCTCTAAGTCCTGTCGCCTGGTTCCCTTAAAGGGCCTCCCTACAGCCATGGAAACGGCACAGACCCTATTCCATCATGTATTTCATGTCTATGGCATCCCAGATGATATTGTCACTGACAGAGGAACCCAGTTCACATCTCAAGTCTGGAAAGCCTTTTGCAAACACCTTGATATCAATGTGAGCCTCACGTCAGGTTACCACCCCTAGTCTAATGGGCAAGTAGAACGTCTTAACCAAGAGATTGGCAGGTACCTCAGAAGCTACTGCAGTCACGAACAACACCGTTGGGCAGATTTCCATCCATGGGCTGAGTACGCCCAAAATTCCTTGACTCACTCCTCCACTAACATGACACCCTTCCAATGTGTCTTGGGGTATCAACCTCCATTATTCCCGTGGTCTGGTGAACCCTCGTTAGTCCTGGCTGTGGACGACTGGATCAGACGAAGTGAGAGGGTATGGGACAGAGCTCATGTCCGTCTACAGAGAGCAGTCAGAAAACAGGAATTCCAGGCCAATAGACGTCGTCGCCCACATCCCTCCTACCAACCTGGACAGCGGGTCTGGCTCTCCACAAGGGACCTCAAGTTGCGGCTGCCAAGCAGGAAGCTCAGTCCCAAATATGTCAGTCCCTTCAGAATTCTCAGACAAATTAATGAGGTTACGTACAAGATTGAGCTTCCCCTTAACTACCGCATCTCCCCATCCTTCCATGTCTCGCTCCTCAAACCGGTCCACCTGAATGATGACCCCAACGCCGAGAACCAGGAGCCACCACCACCACTAGATGTAGACGGAGTACCTGCCTACAAGGTGAAAGAGCTACTAGATTCAAGACGCAGAGGGGGTCAGATCGAATACTTGGTGGACTGGGAAGGCTATGGACCTGAGGAGAGATCATGGGTAACCACCCGCGATATCCTAGACCCCTCTCTCATTAAAGATTTTCATCGAGCCAGACCCGATCGTCCAGCCCCCCGACCACGGGGACGTCCACGTAGAGCGCCAGGAGGCGCTTCTAGGGGAGGGGATTCTGTAACGCCACGCCAACAGAGGGAGCCCTCTCCTGAATTCTGACTGTGTGCAACTCCCTCTTCTCACTCTATGGTTACTTCCTGTTTGGCGGCCATTAAAAGCATGGCATGACCAAACAAGCCTTGCGAAGTATTGCCAGTCCTACTGCCTTACCAAGCATTCTCTATTCATTGTCTGATTACTTTGTGTATGACCTTTGCCTGCCTTCACTGATATCTGTCTCTAGGATTACCCCTTTGGATTTTGACTGCCTGTTGGATTGTTTCTGGAGTTTGACCCTCACGCCTGCCTTCTCATCTTCTGCCTTTGGATACCCCTTGGTTCTGTTGCCCTTGGACATCTACCAGTGGTTTTGCACATTGCCTATTCCCTCTCAGTCTGCTGCCTACACTTAATAAACTTCAGCACATGGATTCTAATACTGCCTCTGACTCCTCCTTACAGCCACTTTATGGCAAAAAAAAAAAAAAAAAAACTCTAACCAGTAGGTGGTGGCATACAAGCACTTATTTGACTTATTAGACATTTCCCCTCCACTTATGGAAAAAAGTAATAAGTCCCAAAGTCACAAAAACTAAAACTTTTCTTCAAATTGTGACTGGATTACACAAAAAAACAATTAAAGAGTGCTATTTTTAGTTCAGTATGATACTATAGAAGAACAATAGTACATTTAATAAGAGTGGAATATTACAATTTTCCTTATAAAAATTAGGTTTTTGCACATCACTGTTGTTAATAAAAGTTTTTTTTTCTGCATAACAATTCAAGCTCAGCGCTTCACTGTTAAATGTCAAATAAACAAACATGTACTATTATTAGTAACTGCACTTATTAACAAAACAATGCAAAACAATAGTAATTTTATGATTAAATTAGCCTTATGATACATTTTCCTCCAGCTGGTACCACTGCTCTTAAATGTAAGTCTGGAGCCCTTTATTATCAAAGTATTTATTAATAATACAGTGGAAAATAGTAGATTTGGTTAGCATGTTGATTTACGGTGTGCGGCCCTAAATTTTCTGGTTGTGCCCCTAAAATTTTCAGTTGGGGGCCACTGTGCTCCTAGTGAAAAAAGTTACTCTGGAGCCCTGAGACCTGCTCCTCGTCTTCCCTGACTTTGCACAGGGTCTGTGCAAGAAGGCTCACTGGGGGAAACGCATACTTGCGTAGGTCCCGGGGCCAGCTGTGCTCTAGTGCATCCGTGCCGAGGTTGCCCCCGGTCAGGGAATAGTACAACTGGCAATGGGACGAGTCCGGAGAGGCAAACAGGTCTACCTGTGAGGTTCCAAAGAGGTCCAATATCAGCTGGACCGCCTGGGGATGGAGTCACCACTCTCAAAAGGGAGAGAAACATCGGACTGCCATGAGAGCTCGTAGGCTGTCTGGTTGAGCGCACCTGGGATGTGAATGGCACAAAGCAACCTCAGATGCTTCTGACTCCAAAGGAGGAGATGGCAAGTGAGTTGGAACATACGGCGGGAGTGTAGACCACCCTGATGGTTGATGAACGCAACGGCCGCAGTGCTGTCCATACGGACCAGTACGTGCTTGCCATGTAGCAGCCTCTTGAGGTGGCCCAGCGCAAGACGTATCGCAAGCAACTCGAGGCAATTGATATGCCAATGCAATTGAGTTCCCGTCCACAGACCTGAAACTGCATGCCTGTTGTACGTGGCACCCCAGCTGGTGGATGAGGCATCTGTGAAGACCACAGCATGCCTAGACACTTGTTCTAAGGGCACTCCGGCCCAGAGAAACGAAGGGGCTGTTGCTTGGGTTTTGCAGGGGCGGAGGCGGATGCAGAGGGACGCCCTCAGCAACGAGCCGGCGGAGGCAGCAGTGGGTCATCGGGGCAGGATGTTCTTGATCACCTCCGTCTTATAAGCCAGTGAGATAGCGTCCACTATCCAGTGTGAAAGTCTTTGTTTCGTGATAGCACAACCTTTAGTGCGGCCACCGAAGCATGTGAAGAGCTGATCTGATTGCTTGAAAGGGGCGGAGCGCTCTAAGTATATTCTCAACACTCTGACTGGGCAGAGCAGGTTAGCGTCTATTTCTCCCTGTGACTCAGGCAAGGCCAGCAGTGAAATTACCTGTGTTCTGAAGGAAGTGGAAAGCACTTTGGTGTATAACCATGTCTCGGTTTGAGGACAACCCTGGAGTCGTTAGGCCCGAACTTAAGACAGGAAGCACTCACGGAGAGTGTGCGTAAATCACCCACTCGCTTAACTGAGGCCAGTGCCAGCAGAAATGCGGTTTTGAGTGAAAGGTGCTTTATGCTCGCAGACTGAAGCGGTTCGAAGGGGAAACCCTTCATAGCTTCTAACACTGTGGCAAGGTCCCATATAGGGACTGAGGGGGGGCAAGGTGGGTTAATTCTCCTGGCCCCTTAAGAAAGCGTATGATAAGCTCACTTTTCTCCAGTGATTGTCCCACGACTTGAGCGTGATAAGCTGCTAGGGCGGCAACGCATACTTTGAGCTCAAGTCGTAGGGCGAACGAACCACGTCCATTAGCTATTGAAGGAAGGCAAGCACTTCTGCCACCTCGCACGAATGCGCGTCAAGGTTTCGTGCTGTACACCAGTTAGAAAATACTGACCATTTCAGAGCGTAGAGCCGCCTGGTTGCGGGGGCTCTGGCTTCAGAAATAGTATTCAGAACTCTTTCAGAGAGGTTCCCGGGTATCCGTTGATGGCCCATACGTGGATGGCCCATAGTTTGGGACTGGGACGCCAGATTTTCCCTCGTCTGCGTGAGGAGGTCGCTCATTTACATTTACATTACATTTATGCATTTGGCAGACGCTTTTTTCCAAAGCGACTTACAGTGCCCTTATTACAGGGACAATCCCCCTGGAGCAACATGGAGTAAGGTGCCTTGCTCAAGGACACACTGGTGGTGACCGCTGGGATCGAAGCAGTAACCTTCTGCATGTCAGTTCCATGGTTTAACCCACTGGACCACCATCTCACCATCTCGCTCCTCAGCGGAATAAACCATGGGGCTGTGTCTGACAGCTAAATCAGCTCGGAGAACCATATCCGGTTCTTCCATAGCGGGGCTATTAAAAGCACTGCGGAAACTGTCTCTCTGATCTTTTTGATGGCCTGTGGCAGCATCGCAATCGGAGGAAAGGCATACAGAGGGAGTCTGGGCCGAACATGGGCCAGCGCATCCCTGCGTTTGGAGAAAAATATTGAGCAGTGAGCATTGTCTTCTGAGGCGAAGAGGTCCACTTCCGCTTTGCAGAAGGTGATCCAAATCAACTGAATCATTAGTGGGTGAAGGGACCATTCTCCTGGGGGAATGCCGCCCCTGGATAACATATCCGGACCCTGATTCAGGATACCTGGCACGTGAGCCGCTCTCAGAGAGCTCAAGTTGCTTTCTCTAAGCTCTAAGCGATAGAATAACCGCTCTCGTCTCTAGACAGTTTATGTGCAGCCTTTTCTCTGATTCTGCCCATTGGCCAGAGACTGGCTTGCCTTCGTGTAGGGTACCATCTTGGACGCATCTGTCAAGACCACTTTCCATTTCATAATCGTACCCATAAATCACACCTGTCTGGTACCAGGCAGTTGCCTTCCAAGGAGCCAGAGCTTTGACACAGCTGTGGTTCACTTAGATACGAAACTGGCCTGATCGCCATGCGTGAGCCGGAACGCGGGAATTCAACCGATGTTGAAGGGGGCGCATATGCAATAGACCCAGTTTGAGTACTGCTGATGCCGAGACCATAAGGCAAAGCATCCTCTGAAAACACTTGAGAGGAATGCAAGCATCAGCTTCGAATTATGCCGCCGTGTTCTGGATGGAGAGGGCGCACTGTGACGCATGCTGCGCTCTGATGTGTATTGAGTCTATGACTGTCCCCAGGAAAAAATATTCTCGGTGGGAGGCATTGAGCTCTTGGCAGTATTGATCCTGAAACATTCTAGCTGGTTGAGGAGCCAGGACTTGTGGGTTCTTGTGTCTCTGATTGGGCTATGACAAGCCAATCGTTGAGGTAGTTGAGTATATTGGTAATCCGGCCTTGGCGGGACTTTAGGGAAATTTTGTGGCACTGAATTAACAGTGCTATATGCAGGGGTGCACACTGTATCATGGACACACTGCCTACAGTATAACAGAGGAAAAAACTCTAAATTGAGATTTCACTGAGAAGCCTGTAAGAGCGGGGCTCGAACCGGCAACCCTTTGTGCGAAAGTGCACTGTCTCATACCACAGTATCAGCAGCTCCGTGAGGCTAGAGATGCGTCTATGCACTTCGTAAAAGTGCAAGGTGCCAGAGATAACCCGAATGGAAGGACTGTGTACTGATAAGCCTGACCCTCGAAGGCGAATCTCAAGAATGGCCTGTGACGGGGTGCTATCTGAATGTGAAAGTAAGCATCTTTCAGGTCGACTGTGAAAAACCAATCCGCCGGGCAAATGTGCGTGAGGATTTGTTTCACAGTCAGCATCTTGAATGAGCGCGCCATAAATGCTTTGTTCAGATGTCTGAGGTATGGGCCTGAGGCCACCATCCTTTCTCGGGACGAGGAAATAGCGCCTGTAAAAGCCTGACTCGCTAGCATCGAGTGCACGATTTTCACCATGCCCTTCCCTAACAGTTTCGACAACTTGGCGCGAAGCACGTGACTCACGCTGCTTCTCACTGAGGTCTCGACCACGGCGCGAAAGCGCGGGGAGGTCTGCAAGCGAACTGTAGCGAGTAACCTCGTTTTATTATGTTCAACACCCAATTTGATATACCAGCCAGGCCTGGGCTCGTGAAGGGGTTGAATTAGATTCGGGGGCGGGCCGCTTAGTAATAGGGTTTGCTTTGTGCTGTAACACTGTGAGCTTGTAACACTGTGGGGATAGTGTTAATGTTTGGCGGCGCAGACTTTGCAGTGGGCATGCGCCTCACATTCATAGCGCGAGTGGCGCGAGTGCTCTATGTTAAAAGTGCTTGGGTGCAGGGGTGTAGACTGTAAAGTGGGCAAATTTCCTACATAGAAAAAGCTCTTTTTGTGATTCATTGTAAATAATATGAAGTGGCGCGCACTGTGTAGTGGGCGCAAACTTACATTTAGAGTACTCACGGTGCAAGCCAGAGAGCGAGTCCACAGGGGTAAACGCGCAACAGCGTTAGTGTGCAGACGAGCATGTTTGAACAGTGGCTAGTTGACTGCAATATTTACATCTCCAGCCACCTGAACCAAGGGAACTGGGAGAATGTAAGGAAGTCCAGGTGGTATGGAAGCCATTTTACAATGCCGTTATGCTCTCGTTTATACAGAGAGCGCATGTGCAGGCGAGCGTGTTTGACCACAGGCTAGTTGACTGCAATATTTACATCTCCAGTCACTTGAACCAAGGGAACTGGGAGAATATAAGGAAATCCATGGTGGTAATCCGGCCACGGATTTATGAGTGATTTTGTGGAGCTGAATTAACAGTGCTTATGCAGGGGCGCACACGGTGTAGTGGACACATTGCCTACAGTGTTGAACCTCTCCAGCCGCCTGAATAGAGGGGACCGGGAGAAGTGATAGAGGGCAGCCATTACGACGCCGTTATGCTCTAGACAGTGAGTGTGTGCTATGACGTAAGTCGCGCTCTTGTCAGCGAACGCTGTCATAACAAGGCAGCCATTTTGCAACTCCCTTGGCAGCAAGCACGTGCTGCAGTGAGAACGGCTGTGACCTAAGCCGCACTCTCGACATATCCATCTGAGTTTGCTCGTCTAACTTACTCTAGCATTCTCTGTCCGCGGCGCTTCTTCAGCGCGTCAGAAGCAAGAGAAGAGGAAGAGTGAGGAGAGCTTGGGCTCGAGTTCGCTCGTCTACTCTAGCATTCTCTGTCCACAGCTCTTCTTCAGCGCGGCGGAAGCGAGAGAATAATGAGAAGAGCTTTGGCTCGAGTTCGCTCGTCTACTCTAGCATTCTCTGTCCGTGGCGCTTCTTCAGCGTGGCAGAAGCGAGAGAAGAGGAAGAGTGAGGAGAGCTTCGGCTTGAGTTTGCTCGTGTATTCTAGCATTCTCTGTCCGTGGCGCTTCTTCAGTGTGGCGAGAGAAGAGGAAGAGTGAGGAGAGCTCCATCTGTCCGCGGCGCTTCATCAGCGTGACGGAAGCGGGAGAAGAGGAAGAGTGAGGAGAGCTTCGGCTTGAGTTTGCTTGTCTACTCTAGCATTCTCTGTCTGCGGCGCTTCTAAGCGCGGCGAGAGAAGAGGAAGAGTGAGGAGAGCTCCGTCTGTCCGCGGCGCTTCTTCAGCGCGGCGGAACCGTGAGAAGGACGAGGCATTTGAACAAAGCCTTGTATGCTCTTTGAAGTGGCGTTGCAGCGGCAATGCACACACACACATAGACAAACAGAAGAAAAAAAAATTAACGCCGGATGGCGCAGCTGGAACAGCAGGCAGCTGAAGGCGGAGACCAGGCGGGAATCCAACATCCTCAGGGCTCCAGGGAAGTTCCGCTGGTTGCGTTTTGACGGCGGTTGCTAATTCCAGAGGTCAGCGAAGGTACCGCTAAAATCTGATTTATATGGCGAAGCAGGGTCTTTTATAGCCTCAATATGCAAATTTAGGAGACCCTTTTCGGCGGGTCTTTCTAGCGACCCCCATTGGCTTGCTCTCTCAGCCGCCTCACCATAGGTTCCAGCAGTTGCCGCAGCACGGCCAATCAGCGCGCACCTCGCTCTGTTGTATTGCTGTGCAGCGGCACTGTGTTTTATATAGATACTTATATGAATAAAAGTTTTGCTTCATATTCTCGAGAAAAGGAGTTTCCCATACGCAATATGAGAGACCTCTCGAAAGGGAACCCCTGCATATATATGATATTTGTACCTTTTATAAAGGGCTTTGCTTTTTTATATTCTTAAATTTGATCAATAAATTAAACTAGAATAAGAGACTATAGGTCTAATTAAAATTAAATAATTTACACTGAAAAATTACAACTGCATTAAATAATGTTATGAGATTGTATTAAATATGTTTTGCATACAAATAAGGAATGTAGGAAAGAATCTTTAAACATGAAACTAAACTGCCAGTAGGTGTCGGCAGGTCTTAATGAGTGAATCATTGAGTCGATTCGCTGAAATGGCTAATTTGTTCAGGAATGAGGCAGATGTTTATGAATAGGTCATTGAATCTTTGATTCAATCGATTAATTTAAAACACTGAATCATTCAGTAACATACTGTTGCTGTGAGATGCGTTATGTTTCTGATGTGAGCTTGGAAATATTTTCTCTGATGAAATAGAACAAAAACAGTCAATATTGCATCTAACATGTAAGTGACTTAATGTTAATTAATTGTTTATGGAACTGTCGTATTAAATCAGTGTCATTTTCAGTCGTTCACATTTTTACTGCAGTATGTGACTGTGTTTCTCTGTGTGAGCGGCTCTGATTTGTTTCCATTTCTCCTCCTCCTCTGGCTGTGTGACCGTCAACAGTGCAAACTTGTTACCATCAGTTCATTATATATTACATATTATTATCCACTATCTATCACCACTTACACTAAATGAATGCAGAATCATTCTTGCATTTTGGTGATTCCATAGTTATTTTTGTTATTGAAGTTTTAATCAGCTTATCCGGTCGGATTTGTGAGGAAAATCCGGATTCTACTTAAGTAAAGTACAGATACGTGAAAAATTTACTTAAGTAAAGTAACAAAGTATTTGTACTTCGTTACATTCCACCACTGACAGTATTTAAGCACACAGCTTGAGCATCATTATTATCTGGTCAACAGTTTTTCACTGTATAAAGTTAGGGAACTTATTTACAGGTTTTACCATAGAATTTGTCTTTGTCTTTGAAACAGTCTTTTACAGTTAAAATTGCAATATTTTTACAGGGAGAGCTAAAGCAGTGTAACAGAGAACTGATAGCATACCTGCTACAATTTAGAGATGGTTATTCCCTGGCTATCCTTAGCTATCTTATGTAAATAGTAGACCCAATAGTTCATGCCAGTTGCAAGTAAATAGAGAACATTGTTGTGAATGATGCACAATCTATAACACATCTATTTTTTGTATTTTGGAAATGTTGGATTTTGTTCTGTTATGAATGACAGTCACCGGAATATTGTGCAAGCCCTGAGGCACAAGCCACTTGCCCTCTTCCTCCAGTTATTTTCATGGTGCTGTGGTGCGCCATTGGCATGGCAACAACCATACTGAATACCGTAGTCTCTGTCCATCGTTTGGTTGTTCTGGTTGGCAGGGGAAGAGAGTGGTGGGGGGATTGTTTGGCCAACTGAAGTGGTTTGGGTTCCCCCCACTCCATCCCACCAGCCTCTCTACCCCTGCACCCTAATGACTATATGTGGTGGATTGACCCGGTTCTGGCTTGGGGCTAGCAGGCTGCAGTGAGACACGCTAACCACTTTCCCATGGCCCGGTAAACACAGCCCCGTCATTATGCTTTAAAATCCCATAATATATCCCCTCTGTTTGCCCTCAAAGGGGCTGAGACAGAGGGATTCTGTCCCTGCCACTAATAACAGAGGATGCCTAATATCCCCCTCCCTTAATGTGCGCTCAGACCAGCACATAGCTGCCTAACTACTCATATCAACTCCCCTCTGTCCACTAAATACGGGCTTGGGAGAAATTTCATCGAAAATCAGCCGTGCGGGTAGCTGCCGCTGCATTATCCGTAACAAGGCCTAAATGATTGCAGTTTAGTTTTACAGCTCTCTCCACAGGCTAATAAAGTTGTGCTTGTTTTTTTTTTAGGGCAACTGGAATGTGAGTTATGTCATAGTTGTGAGGTTTTGTTTAAATATACTGGCAGGCAGCATTGCCATTGGAAAATAATTGTGACGGTTTGTTTTGATGTATCAGGAGTACCAGGATTGAAGTGAACTTTAGTTTACCAGCCTGTATAGTGGTGTTTGCACATGTGTTTGTGTGTGACTATAAGTGTTTACTCATGGAAAGAAAAATTTAGTGCAGCTGAGTACATTCTGGTAAAGATGAGTCATGAATGTTACTTCTTTACTTGAGAAGCAACATAAAATGTACATTTTTTTTAAGTGTATTTTACAGCACTGGCATATTTTTTTTCTTCACTTTTTCATATATACAAAAGTTTTTAAAAAATATGCTGTGAATATAATGCACTTATATTCAGTTTTATATAAGATTTATTCTCTGAAAACAAGTCTTGATAACATCCAGTATTACATCTTAAGAACATTTTGATAAAATATAAATAAATAAATCTAAGTAAACTTATCGTAAAAGAAAAGTTATCTCAGAGGAAGCTAAAGTTATTACATTTTCATTTTAAAGATTACCCAGATTGGTAACACTTTATAATAACTACACGCTATGAAGCATTACTTAAGCATTAGTAAATAGTTAATTCATCATTTATAAAGCATTAATAGACCTTACTAAGTAGTTTATAAATACAGTTATAAATGCTTTATTCTTGATTTACAAGCATATCTATAATGTGTTCAATAATTGTATTTTCATACTTTATAAATTATCAATTTATAATTTCTAAATGAAGTATTACATTATTTACCAACCAGTTATTTAGGAGTCAGTGGTTCATCAGATCATTTAGAAAGTGTAAGTAAAGGATTAATAAACTATTTAAATATACATTTATACATCTTATTATTTAGACATATAGTAATAGTTACTTAGTGTGTTAATAAATGCTTTATTAACATGTATTTCTACTGTAATTCATGATTAATTCAGGCAGTTATAAAACATTTAGTAGTTGTCAGTTAACTATTTTTGTGAGCTCATCTAAAGTGAGGAGTATTTATGCCTCGTAAAGCTTTTACAAAGCAGATATTAAGGCTCAGTTCACTTCTGCACTGCTGTTCTCTAATGTGTTAAAGTTAGTACTGTTTTGACACTGCAAAATATTTTATTATATTATTATTGTTTTATCTCAATTGTATTTGTTGTATTTGGCACTCCTGTAATCCAGTGTGATCCACTTGTATATTTTTATTCAGCAATGTTTACACTTTACATAAATGTATTCGTATATCAGATTGCAGAGGCTTAGTTTCATTTGACTGCATTTGACTTAATTTGTTTTCATTACTTTCTATGACATTGAAGAGGTTTAATTTTAAATTAAGTTACTAGTTGTACAGTCTCCATTTTTGCATTTTGAAACAAATATTTCTGTGCTATATTCCTCTGTGTTGAGCCTTTATATCTCCTTTGTAAAAGCTTTACAAGGCATAAATAGTCCTCACTTTAGATGAGCGCAAAAAACTGACAACTAAATGTTTTATAACTAGCCTACCTGAATTAATCATGAATTACAATGGAAATGCATGTTAATAAAGCATTTATTAACACACTTAGTAACTTGCTAAACATCTAAATAATAAGATGTATACTCTGATGAACCACTGACAACTCCTAAATAACTGGTTTGTAAATAATGTAATACCTAATTTAGAAATGATAAATAGATTTATTGATCACATTACAGACATGCTTATAAATAAGAATAAGAATAAGAATAAGAATAAGAATAAAGCATTTATAACTGTATTTATAAACTTCTTAGTAAGGTCTATTAATGCTTTATAAATGATGAATTAACTATTTACTAATGCTTAACTAACGCTTCATAGTGTGCTGTTATTATAAAGTGTTACCCAAAGGGTGTTTTTTCCCCCTTTAGAATAAGATGCACTGATGAATCATTCAGAATAAGACCAGAAACATTCATTAAGAAAGTAAATAGGATTCATTTTGATTTCATGCTGTTTGTAAAGCTGCCATTGAGTATTATTATCAATATTATTAAGTGTTTTCCCAGGATAATACATGAGGGCCCTTGGTCTTGACCATCTCAGTTATGAAATGCTCTTCATTGCACATGCCACATGTATGACAGAAGTATGTGTGTGCTCTGGTAGCAAAGATTCTTCAGTGTATCGGGTATCGTGTAGTCTGGCGACGTTGAAGAGCTCCATTCAAACAGAGTACAGCTGATAAGAGCCCATCTGATGAATTCAGTCTCTGTTCTGGGAATGTGTGTGAAGAAAAAAAGAGAAAGGGATTCTCTAACCAGCCTCTGTTCTGTGTGAGAAACCAGTGGGCGAACAGATTCAGCAGGGGGGCTCAGTTTTTCTGTCACCCTGAAGGCCAACACATTTTAATTAGATGGATTAGCTTAAAGGAGGTATATGGCGGGAGGGAGATCAGAGAGATCCCAGTGCTTTCAACATTCATGATAAAACAATCATCTGTTGATTCACATTTCTTCTAGATTTTTTTTTATGTGCCACCATTGAGACTCCTTAAGTTAACACCAAAAGGCCCAGAAACTTCAGTCAGGAGTATCAGCTCATAATATATCTAAATTTCCAGACGGGCAGACACCAAAATCCCACATATTAAATGTATTACTAAGCATGAAAGCTATTTAGATACATTAGTAGTTCTGCCAGACTGTTTGGGAACTGTATGGGAATCACAGGAGCTCTGCTTTTTGTCCACAGAACAGATTATTAACAAGAAGCAAGTCATAACACCGCAAAACACTGCCTCCTCCTGATTCCGAAACATCGGACCTGCTAGCACTTTGGATGCTAGGATACAAGACATGATGAACGCGCTAAAGAATGATATTTTCTCTAAAATGGACACTGTTGCTGTTGGATTGCACTCTGAGATCTCGTCTGTTAGAGGGGAATTGAAAGCCTCTATTGAACCACTTCAGCGGTTAGTGGACTCCCATGAAACGGCAGTGCGGGATCTTGAGCAGGCCGCTAACGACCATAGCTCCCGTATAAGCGAACTTGAGGCTACTGTTAGCAAGTTATCCGCTCAGGTGAATCGTCTGGATGATAAGTGCGAGGACTTGGAAAGTAGATCTCGAAGAAATAATATTCGGGTGATTGGTGTACCGGAGGGAGTGGAAGAACCGCGTCCTACAAATTTTATTGCAGTCTTGCTACAGGATCTACTAGGACTGGAAGAAAACCGCTCTCTGCGGAACGAACCAGTGGCTGGGACCCAACCTCGGGATTTTATCGTGCGGGTGCATTTTTTCCATGTTCTTAGGAACTAGGTTTTACGGCGAGTAGGCGAGTCTTCCCCACTCTTTTACAAAGACAAACGGATCTCTGTGTTTCCAGACTTTACATCTTTTCTGCCTTTTCTGCTGTAAAACGCAGTCTGCGTTCCTTTCCGGAGGTAAAGTTTGGGCTTCTATACCCCGCCACACTTAAGATCACTATGCCGTATGGCACTTCGCAGCGTTTTGAAGATCCCTCTTTGGCCAGTGACTTTGTTAAAAATAACTGCAAGTAGTGTGGTCATTTTGTTTTTAATGCCAGGATCAGTCTAATGCCTACAAGTAGATAACGTTATGTCAATTGTTTTGTTTGGTCTTCTATAAGTTACCTCACCACATTTAAGATCACTATGCCGGATGGCACTTTGTGTTTTATTTTTGTTGTTGTTGTCATGTGTTTTCTAGGTTTTATTATATTGGTTTTATATTTGTTTTATCAATTTACGTTGCTGTGGAGATGGTTTATTTGTCATTTTCATTGACATTCCTTTTCTGCCCTATTTTGGTGGATGGCCCAATCAAGTGTAAACCTAAGTACTGATGGAGGTGATCTCAAGCTAGTGTCCTGGAACTGTAAGGGTCTGAACTCCCCTGTGAAACGTACAAAGGTATTAACTCATCTCAAAAACTTAGGAGCACAGATTGTTTACCTTCAAGAGACGCACTTAAAACCTACTCATTCTCAAATTAAAAGTAAGTGGGTTGGTCAGTCTTATTTCTCATCATTTTATAGTAAGTCCAGGGGTGTTGCAATTTTATTTCATAAATCAAAAGAAGCAAGTGTCATCTGCAACGTTTCAGCGTCATTAGTAACAGAGGGAGGGACTAATCCTGTTAGAACAAATAAGTGTCAAATGCATCATATTGTTTTGGTTATTTTTGGTTATTTAGTAATACTGCATATAGTGTTGCATATTGAATTTATCAAAGGACCCTAGGCAGGGCCGTGCACAGACCGTTTGAGGGGCATGTGCTGAAACTGAAAAAAGGGCACCCCAAGGGCAACTGTATGTCTGTTCACCTACACCTAAAACTTTATTATTAAACACACATTAGATGCTTTATTTCCACTTGTTGAATATTTTCATAATTTTTATTGGAAAAAAAAAATCGCATTTCTATGTGATGGGAAAACGGAGTAGAGCGAGTTCGGCAAAAGGCGGATTCGAACCTCGGGTCAGTTTGCGTCAAAACTTTATACCATGTACTTTAACCCTATGCTATTGCTGCTGTAAATAGTACAGTGTCTTCCATAATTTTGCCTGACCCAACCAGACCTTCAGTGAAAAATTCGGCCTATTTGCACTTAAAGGGATAGTTCACCCAAAAAAGATTAATGTAAACAACAAAATTACTATAGTAAAACCATGTTTTACTACATTTATACATGTGAAGACGAGCGGAGAGTATTGAATACTAGATTAAAAAATTAGCAATAGATAGCGAATACGTGCACATATCAACAGCGTAAATGAATTAAACATGCGACCATAATATGATTTAAATGTTAACAAATTGAATATATCAGCAATCATAAATCAAAGAACAATTTTTTAAGAAATATATTTGACCTAGGTGACGAGGATCACTCATTCGCTTTGTGTAACTTTACGAAACAGAGCAGGGCGCACCTTTACATATCTATGATTTTTCGATGGTAAAAAACGAATTAAATGTTGTTGTATTACTTATCAATATATAATTAAGATTTTACAAAAGTCAAAACTCAAATGCATTTTCTGGGTTTTTGACCAGCGAATGTGTGCAAATATGCATTTTGTCCGTCATCAAAACGGCAGCATCACATTACGTTTTCATCAACAGTTACAAAGTTTGTTGTAGCTATGGTGCTCAGTTTTTTCTGTTGTAAAAAACATTTGGCCAAAATCTCATTTTATAAAAGATGAAATGCTACTGTATGCCCAGGCTATTTAAGTGTAAGCTATTGGCTATGACTAGATGGCAAATGCCATCTATCTCCGGTCTCTCTCTCCGGTCCCACATGTCTTAGAACTCAAATACATACAATTTGAGCCTTTATAGACATAATGTTTATTGTGTATGTATCTGTAAAACAGACATACGTAAAGGGTGACCAATAGCATTGATTTATTGAATAAGGGATAAAAAACACCACCACCAAAAAAAAGGGCACTTCGGAGTGTAAGGGCAAAAAGGGCATGTGCTCTGCACAGGTTGAGCCCTAACTGTGCACGTGTCTGACCCTAGGTGCATCACGCAAGTCTTTCAGGCTGACATTTAAAAGATGCTTTCGTAAAATGACAAGGAACAGAAGCTAACATTCTGATTACCACATGGTCAGATCTTACACAACCTACCCAAGAGTCCACAAGAAGATCAATGCGAATCATAATCAGAATAAACATGTCACAGTGATCATAGGCTCACCCAGGGCAGGATCCTGAAGACTTTATCACTGCATGTTAAATTAAGTTTGATTAAGTAGATTTGATTTTACAAAATCAACTAATGGCCAGGACAAACTTGACCCTCCCTGACATCCTTTTGCTTTCTATTGGGCTTCCTTTGGTCTTCTCAGTCTATTTACCATCTTATTATTGGCTCCAAACACAACACCCTTAAGAACAAAAGCATCCACCTTCAACTAAACTTCGTCTGTTAGTGCTGTGCAGATGTCAAGAGAATGACATAATTGCAAATGCACCCCATTCCTCTGAATAAAGCAGTTATATCTGCCCACCAGTGTTAATTTTGACAGGAAATTTTGATTTAGTTTTAGTCATAGTCTTTGACTAAAATGCCATTTAGTTTTAGTCATATTTAAGTCACCTGAATTGGGAATTTAATTGGGAATTTTCACCTGAATTTAGTTTTAGTCTAGTTTTAGTCGACTAAATATCATAAGATTTTAGTCGACTAAATCTACAGTAGATTTAGTCGACTAAAATCTAATGAGTTTAGTTAAATTGTAATACATTAAGCATTTAAGCATTACAAAACCGACGGTCACTTGAACTGACATTTTGTTTTTGACATTAAAAATACACGAAAGCTCATTTAACTTTTTTGTTTGTTTTTTAAAAACATCTAAATAGTTTTTGTAACTTTCTATTTCTGTTTTAGTTAGTAGGCCATATCAGGTTAAGCTAAAGCTTCAAATTAGTTGTTTATTTATTTTTTTAATTTCAGTTAACATTTATGTTGTGGCGATTTGTCCTTAACTTAAATCAAACAAATAATCAAACGGCCACTGAGGCACTTAAAGATAGTATCTTACGCAGGATACAATAAAACCAATATCCAGGCAACCATATCGTTTATGCGGTTTATTTCCATTTGAGCAAGCATACAAACAAATGGTGTCTGCAGCCTTTCTTTCCCTGGTAAAAACCAACAACCTTTCCCAGTGCCTGCTCGTCCTAAGTGTAATCACCAATATATACATACAAACAGGTGCTCAGTCAGTACTATCAAAATAAAAGTCCCCACGAAAATGGCTCAAATTAATGAAAATAATAACATTAACTTTCTGTATCTACATCCATAAAATAATCATGCAAATTAGTTAAAGTAAAACAAAAAATAAAGTTATTTTTATCATTTAAATTATAATTTAATTATTAACTTAATTGCAAAACAAGAAAATAGCTCCAACATTCCATCCCCTAATTGTGAACTGTGTAAACCCACAATTACTTTTTTCCTGTAACGGAGCTATTATCTAGCTAAGCTCTAACTATAATACATAAATTCTTCTGATCTTCTTCCCGTGGCTATCTAGAAAAGAAACAAAACAGAAGAAGAATAGAAGAGAAGAAAGAAAAGAAAGAATATATGTCCATGATGCTACACTGTGGCCTCCAGAAGCAGACAGATCTTCGTTATAGGTCTCTCCAAGACACTGGTCTTAGTTTGGAGGAGCACAGAGCGAACCAATCCTTTGGAGTCAGACTTAACACTCAGAACTCGGCCCATCATCCAGGACCCTCTCGGTGCCGTGGCTACAGCAATGATGACGATATCCCCAGGAGAGAAACTTCTTCTTGGTACAGCCCATTTTTGCCTTTCCTGCATTAGAAGTAAGTATTCAAACGTCCATCTTTTCCAGAAAAGTTCGGCAATGTACTGTACTTGCTTCCATCTTCTCCTGATATACAAGTCACTTGGTGCAAAGAGTCCTGGTGGAAGGATGGACTTTCCTTTTAGCAGAAGAATATGGTTTGGTGTGAGGGCCTCAAGGTCATTAGGGTCATCAGAAACCTTTGTAATGGGTCTGTCGTTTAATATTGCCTCTACCTCACAAAACAGCGTCTGCAGGCCTTCATCACCCAAAACCTGCTGCCCAAGAACTGAAGTGAGTATGCTTCTTACTGAGCGGATCAGGCGCTCCCAAACACCGCCTTGATGTGAGGCTGTAGGTGTATTAAAGCTCCACTTAATCCCATCTTGCATCAAAGCACCTTGGATCTTTGCATTATTTAAAGCGGCCAGACTTTGTTTTAACTCTTTGTTTGCTCCAATGAAATTCGTGCCATTGTCTGACCTTAGGCTAAACACCGGACCTCTTCTACAAATGAATCTCCGCAAAGCATTAATGCAGGAATCCGTATCCAAAGAGTATGCCACTTCCAGGTGTATTGCCCGACTGGTCAAACAAGTGAAAAGCACTCCATACCTTTTTAGAGAGCTTCTTCCTCTTTTAATTTCTATGGGCCCGAAATAATCAACTCCCACATCTGTAAAAGGAGCCTTATCTGGCATAACCCTCCCTTCAGGTAAGTCTGCCATCTTCTGCTCTCCAAGTCTTCCTCTGTAACGTCTACAAGTTGTACATTCTGAAATTATTCTTCTTGCAGCAGAGTTGGCATTAATTATCCAATATCGCTGTCTAAGCTTATTCAATAGGTGGTTTCTACCCGCATGTCCTTGCTGTTGATGGAGGTGACGTAAAATCAGTTGGGAAACATGCAAATCTTTGGAAAGGATAACAGGATGTTTAATCTCTGATGGCAATGCAGACTTGTGTAAGCGACCCCCGACTCTGAGAAGGTCGCCTTCCAATATAGGGTCCAACTTGTACAATGCACTGTCCTTAGGGACACTAACCAAACCTTTCTTCAGGGTGGCAATTTCACTCTTAAACCTACGGTTTTGAGCAAAACAAAGTATTGCCTTTTCTGCATCATCATAACTTTCTGGAGTTAAAGATTTCCCTCCAAGAGTGGCTTTGAAGCTCTGAAGTTTCTGTTCAACAACCCCTTTGCCTCCTACGTCTCTGTCACTTTCAGTAGATTTGAACTCTTCTCTCTTTTGACTCAGGAGCAAAAGAACTCTTTTAAGCTGGAGAAACCAGGCAACAGATGTTTTAAGCTTCCTCCAAGATGAGAAATAATTAATGAGATAGTCTGTGGGATCTTCTGAATGCTTAACAATAGCATTCACAGCTACTTCTCTTTTGACCTCTGGGTCCTCAGAGGAAATCACAGCTAAATCCACATCAGTGATTGGCCACTCCTTCTCTGGCAAAGAGAGGAACCCTGGACCTTTAATCCACTTCTGGTGTGTGAGAAATTCCTCTGCTTTCAGACCACGGGATGCTGCATCGGCAGGATTGATTTTAGAGCCCACATATTTCCACTGGTCAACTTCTGTGGCTTCTCTAATAACTGAAACCCTATTTGCAACGAAGGTATGGAAACGTCTAGTTTCATTGCAGATATACTTGAGGACAGTTGTGCTATCTGTCCAAAACACTGACATCTCCAGCGGCCACTGTAACTCTTTCTGAAGCATTCTATCCATTCGGACGGCCAGAACTGCTGCTGCGAGCTCCAGACGAGGAATGGTAACTTGCTTCAGAGGCGTAACTCTAGTCTTTCCCACCAGAAATGAAACATGTATTTTATGATCATCTTTCAATCTCAGGTAAGATACCGTACCGTAGCCAACTTGACTGGCATCTGAAAAGTTATGAATTTGTGCTGTTACGGATGTTCCAAAATCAGAAGGTTTAATGCAGCGATCAACCTGGAATCCAATCATCTTTTGAAGATCCGTTAGCCAGTCAGACCATTGTTTAGAGAAGAAAGGGGGTATTGGTTCATCCCACTTCAAGTTTCTTCTACAGAGTTCCTGTAACGTTAACTTAGCTAACATGATAAAAGGACCCAAAAAACCCAATGGATCATACAGGGAGCTGACCACGGACAAAATACCTCTCCTGGTATGTGGCCGTTCCTGTACTGAAGTCCTAAACCCAAACTTGTCAGACTCAACGCACCATTGCAGACCAAGCGCTCTGTCAATAGGAAGCTGGTCCGTATCTAGATCCAGCTCTTTCGTTTCTGTTGCTCTGATGTCACTTGGGATCGACGTCAACACAGAACGGCTAGTAGTCACCCATTTTCTGAGACTAAATCCACCTTTGTCACAGAGCACAGTCAAATCCTTTGCAATTTGAATTGCATCTTTTTCCGAAGCTATGGACTTCAGGCAATCGTTCACATAAAAGTTATGAAGAACTGTACTGATCACTTCATCTGGAAAATCCGATGCATGGTCCTCTGCAGTTCTTCTCAAAGCATAATTTGCACAACTTGGGGACGATACAGCTCCAAACAAGTGCACCTTCATTCGATGTTCTACTGGTTCTTGCTCAATATTGCCATTAGGCCACCAAAGAAAGCGAAGAAAGTTCATGTGTTTATCAGGCACCTGTACTTGATAAAACATGGCATGGATGTCGGACATGACAGCAACATGTTCTTTCCTGAACCGAATGATAAAAGGACCCAGATGGGGTCAGATATGACCAAGATGGTGGCGCGAGTAGATCGCGAGGCTCAGCGTCTCTCCAGATTCTGCAATTTTGCGGTATTTTTCTTGCTCATCTCGGGTCTGTTCGTGCAGAACAGTTGTGCCTTTACATCGTACACCCGCGCTGAGCTTTTGGATATTGGTTTGCGAATTTCCGACAGTTTTATGGACAATCTTCGACTCCTTCCTGAGATCGCTAGGACGCCCGAGGCGATGCGCTCATCCCGGCCGGGCGGAAGTGCACGCAGACGGCGGCGAGATCGTAAACAAAGGCGGGGGAAGCGTGGAGGATTGCGGGCTAAGCTAACGCGTTCTCCTCATCGGCTCTCTTTACCCAGCATTTTCCTTGCTAATGTTCGATCGCTAGTGAACAAAATGGAGGAGATTCGACTCAGCATCACACACAGTAAGAAACTTTTGAACTGTAACGTCCTAATCTTCACTGAAACCTGGTTAAACAGCGGAATACCGGACACCGCTATCGAGCTAGCGGGACGCCACACACTCCGGGCAGACAGAACATTAGATGGCTCCGGGAAGACCAGAGGTGGTGGATTGTGCATTTATATTAACAAAGCTTGGTGCACAAACTCTGCTATTGTTGGGAGTCATTGTTCAGCTAACCTGGAGTTTCTCATGGTTAAATGTAGACCGTTTTATCTACCGCGGGAGTTCACTTCCACCATTATAACTGCTGCTTATATTCCACCCGATGCTGATGCCAAGCTTGCTATGAAAGAACTTCACGCAGCCATCAGTAAACAACAGACTGATCACCCTGAAGCTGCGTTTATTGTTGCAGGTGACTTTAATCACTCAAACTTAAAGTCAGTGCTACCCAAGTTTCACCAGCATGTTTCCTGCCACACTAGAGGAAACAAAACCTTAGACCATGTTTACACAAACATGGCCGGAGCTTACGTTGCAACACCCCTCCCCCACCTGGGACAGTCATACCACATCTCTTTGTTCCTCAGCCCCAAATATGCACCCCTCATCAACCGTGTGAAGCCATCAGTGAAGACAATCAAGGTGTGGCCTGCGGGGGCAGATTCCACACTCCAGGAAAGGTTTCTAAACACAGACTGGAGTATGTTTGCTTCTCAAGCCACCAGTGGCGCTCACACGGACATTAACTCCTACACCTCCTCAGTATTGGATCATATCAATACCACCATTGACAGTGTTACAACCCAGAAACAGATCACCACATACCCAAATCAGAAGCCTTGGATGAACAGGGAAGTGCGACTCCTGCTGAAGTCACGCAATACTGCCTTCAGATCAGGAGATGCACAAGCCTACAGCGCATACAGAGCAAACCTGAAGAGGGGCATCAAAAAGGCCAAGCACTGCTACAAGCTAAAGATAGAGGGACACTTTTCCAACTCTGACCCTCGACGCATGTGGCATGGCATTCAGGCCATCAGTGATTATAAACCCACCCACTCCACCCCCGCAGCCACTGATGTCAACTTCCTGAACGAGCTAAATTACTTTTATGCTCGTTTTGAAAGAGACAACAGAGAAACTGCCACCAAGCTCAAACCCTCAGCTGACCACCCACCAATCACACTCTCCTCCACAGATGTCTGCAAGGCACTGAGCCGGATCAGCGCGCACAAGGCTGCTGGACCAGACAACATCCCTGGTCGTGTTCTCAGGGCATGTGCGGAGCAGCTCGCTGGGGTTTTTACAGACATTTTCAACCTGTCTCTCGCCCAAGCAGCTGTACCATCATGCTTTACACGCACTTCCATTGTGCCAGTGCCGAAACACTCCAGCCCGAGGTGCCCTAATGACTACCGCCCTGTAGCACTCACACCCATCATTATGAAGTGCTTTGAGCGGCTGGTCCTGGAACACCTAAAAGACTCTATACCATCCACATTGGACTCACACCAGTTTGCCTATCGCAGCAATAGGAGCACAGAGGATGCAGTTTCCATGGCACTGCACTCTGTGCTCACCCATCTGGACAGTAAAAACACCTATGCACGCATGCTGTTTGTTGACTTCAGCTCAGCATTCAACACTGTCATCCCATCCAAGTTAATTGCCAAACTTGGAGACCTGGGCATCAACACTTCAATGTGTAACTGGATTTTGGACTTCCTAACTGACAGACCACAGAATGTTCGATCAGGATCCACCTGCTCCACGTCCATCACACTCAACACTGGTGTACCACAGGGCTGTGTGCTAAGTCCGTTTCTCTACTCCCTCTTCACCTCCGACTGCAAGCCTGTGTATGGAACTAATTCCATCGTCAAGTTTGCGGACGACACTACGGTGATTGGTCTCATCAGCAACAACGATGAGACTGCCTACAGGGAGGAGATCCAGCACCTGGCCACATGGTGCACTGATAATAACCTGCTCCTCAACACCACCAAAACGAAGGAGCTCATCGTGGACTTCAGGAAGGAGTCAAGAGGCACACACGACACCATCCACATCAATGGAATGGCTGTTGAGCGTGTCTCCAGTTTCAAGTTCCTGGGGATCCACATCTCGGCGGACATGTCGTGGACGACCAACACCTCCAGCCTGGTCAAGAAGGCTCACCAGCGCCTCTTCTTCCTGAGGACACTGAGGAAGAATCAGCTCTCCTCGGCTATCCTGGTGAACTTCTACCGCTGCGCAATAGAAAGCATCCTGACCAACTGTGTGGCAGTATGGTATGGGAGCTGCTCTGTTGCGGAGCGCAAGGCACTGCAGCGGGTGGTGAAAACTGCCCAGCGCATCACAGGGACTCCACTACCTGCCATCGAGCACATCCAGAGGAAACGCTGTCTGCACCGAGCTCGCAGCATCCTCAAGGACTCCTCTCACCCAGCCCACAGACTGTTTTCTCTCCTGCCCTCCGGCAGGCGTTTCAGGATCCTCCGGACCAGGACCAGCAGACTAAAGAACAGTTTTTTCCCCAGAGCTGTCTCTTTACTGAACTCAAACCACCGTTGATCCACTTCCCTCATAAACTGCAAACTCTCCTACCTCACACCTACATTCACTTTGTTATTTGCACTACCGACTGTTTATTACAATAACAACTGTTTACTTATGCATTTTGCACCACCATATCTTAACTGGAATATGCTCATTTGCACTGCCGACTGTATTTATAGTAACCATGTTTACATTTGCATTTTGCACCGTACTTCTAACTGCAATATGCAACCACTTTCCACTGCACTTTTACACTTTCTTTCGGATAGCTCTGTCCATAATTTATTGCACTACCTTAATCCACTGCTATATTCCTCATATTAGCCTAACATATTATTGTATACCTCTATCTGTAAAATTCTGTTCAAAGTAATAGCCATCTGTATATTATATTCATAGTACATATTCACCTGTACATTCTGTTTACATTCTGTTTATAGTAATAGCCATCTGTATATTTATATTTATTCACTGTATATATTCATCTGTAAATTCAGTTCTGTTTATAGTAATAACCATCTCTCTACTTATACATATTTATATATATTCAGTACATTTTTATGCCCAGCACTTACGCAACCATTGTATATATCCTGCACTTGCTGCTATTGCACTTCTGGTTAGACATAAACTGCATTTCGTTGCCTTGTACTTGTACTTGTGTAATGACAATAAAGTTGAATCTAATCTAATCTAATGAGAACTCCGATAAGAGAGTTGGTGAGATCTGGGCCCTGCAAGAGCTGACAGTTTAGTGATGTTCCTTTATATGTGGCTCCACAGTCAAACACAACCCTCAACTTTCCTTTACTAGGGTGATGTACTCCATGATGGGGAATGTACCAGACTTTTCCATCCACTTGTTCCAGTTGGTCAACGGGTACCACTTCAGCATAGCCCTGAACCACCATATCACCAAGAAATGCGGTGTACTCCTCTTTAAACTTATCGTTCCTCTCAAACTTCCTCTTCAAACCTTGGAGATGCTGTTCAGCAACACAGCGATTATTTGGTAAGACAGGATCTTTTTCTCTAAAAGGTAAGTCAATGCAATAATGTCCGTTTTTCAGTTCTGCTGTACTGCTCACAATCTTCATGAATTTAACGTCCTCTCTTGACATCTCCAATCCTTCCTCTGATGTTTTTTCATTAAAGTCATGGTTGTATTGTTTAATGAGCATTTCCTCCAGGTATTCCACCGAAATACGATTGGTTGTGACAACAGAGCAGCCAGTTTTTACTCCATTGCCACTTCCACCTCGAAGTGGTCCATTAATTATCCAGCCAACTCTTGTTTGAACTGCATATGGTCCTTCACCTTGACTGTTGATCACCTCCCAGGGTTCCATCACTTTTGCTGCATCAGTTCCAATGAGCAAATCAACATTTGAATCCACATCATGAAGCTTTATGTTCCCCAGGTAAGACCATTTAGCCACATCCTCTTGTCGTGGAATGTTCAACTTTGACACTGGCATACTCTTTTGAGTTAAAACATTAGGCAACTTGATAAAATCATTAGTATCCATGCCAGACACTTCCAAGCCAGTCAAAACATTAGTACTCACAATCTTCTTCTGACCCATTGTCCTTAATAAAATGTTTGCTGGCTTTCCTCTTAGGCCTAGTCTCCTTGCCAAATCAACAGTACAGAAAGTACCTGAACTCCCAGGATCCAGAAATGTGTAGGTCTGCACAACTGTATTACTCATATGGCTTTTAACCTGAACTGCAACAATTGAGAAGACAGCATCATCCTCTTCACCAGCCCCTATATGACCACATGTCTGTTGTCCAGTTGACACTTTTAGTGGAAGGCTCACAGATTCCTGTGCTTCTTTGACTGAGGTACCCCTTGCCTCAATGTGAAGGACTGATGGGTGCTTCTGGTGACACACACTACAATCCAAACGACTCCTACAGTCTTTGCTCATGTGACCAATCTTTAAGCAACCAAAACAAATTCCATTTTCCTTTATGAAATTTATCTTGTCCCGGTGCATCTTTAACTTAAACCGTGAGCATTTATCCAGAGCGTGATTGTTCTGTTGGCAGAGGAGACATTTAAGATTACTTTGGGCAAACGAGGACTTGATCTTATCATCACTGTAGACGTTATCTTTTTTTTGTTTTTTGTTTTTTTTTTAATCTCCTTCCTTTACTGAACTGACACTGGTTGCAAAAGTGCTTCCAATTCTTCTCTGCTTTGCATGGCCAGCGTTGGAGGTTTTAGTATAGCTGGTAGGTTGACAATCCTGTTTATTACCAAACAAAGGGTCAGAGATAATTCTTACTTGTTTTTCAACAAAGGTCACAAGGTCAGTAAATACAGCCCTGTTTCCACTTTGCTCCTGCAGATCACATGCAACGTTTCTCCACTTTTCTCTTAGTTTATAAGGCAATTTCATCACCAGGCTTCTGAGGTTGGATGGCATGTCCAACTCCTTCATATACATGACTTGTTGTGTTAAATTGGAACAACCTCTAAGAAACAGAGAAAATGATTGCAATGCGTTCACGTCCTCTGGCTTAATGAGAGGCCATGTGAGAATCTTGTCCATATAAGCCGAGGCAACTTTGTGCTCATTGCCAAAATGTTCTGCAAGAAGGGATTTAGCTCTTTGGTATCCCTGCTGAGGAGGCAAGTGCTGACAACTTTTCACCAGGTCTCTTGGCTGACCCATGGTGTACTGTTCCAAAAAATTCAAGCAATCCTTTGTGTTATCCGTCTTTTCTTCTACACAGTTTTCAAAAGCTCTAATAAAGGTTAGAAACTGAAGAGGATCACCATCAAACACAGGAATATTTCTCATTGGCAGAGCAGAGGCTAAATTTTGCTGAACCAACAGTGTGGTAATATCATTCTGTCGTTGCATAATGCTCACAATATCATTCTGAGATTTATCATTACAGGCTGAGTTAGGATAGGATAGATGTCCTATTTGCTGAGCATCATGAACCGTTTGTGTCCTTTGTGTTTGTATATAACCTGTTGCAAGTCTGGTGTCTGATTGTTTCATTTGCACATTTTTAGACCTGACAATCTGAGCCTGTGACTCAGAATGAGATTCACTGTGAATATTCTTTATGTCAATTTGCTCTGGAGTAAAATGGTCAGCGTGCGGATTCAGGCGGCCTGTACTTTGCTTCTTCCTTTCAAAATAGGAATTTATTTCGTCAGATCCTTTAGAGCCACATTTTGAATTAATTTCCAGCACACGGAGTTTAGCATTGGCTGCAGCCAGGTCAGTTTCCAGAGCCAACTGTTCCTTTTCCTTCCTTAATTCCTCTTCTTTGGCTTCTAACAAATGTTTTCTTTTTAATGCAGTCATGCGTTCCATAAGTGCTGCTTTATCAGCTTCTGCTTTTATTCTTGTAGATGAAGTTGAGGATACTCTTGATACTTGAGAGTGTAATCTGGAATTATTCTCCTTTACCAATGAGATGTTAGATGCACTGTCTTCAGGTCTAATCCCATCAGAAGTTACACTTTGGTTATCAGGATGGTCGGCCTCAGTATCAACGGATTGCACATATGGGTGAGCAGCCTTAGACAACCAGCTCTTTACTTCCTCAGTGAAATCATGGAACATGGTCATTTTTGCATGAAAATAATTATTTGAATTATTTGAACTTTGAACTCCGACTGAACAGACTGAACTGATGTCGGCGTCAGCAGTGCTGGAGGAGCTCAGGGCTCTCGGGGAGCTCACCTGAGGAAAATATCGCACGTATCCAGTCCTTGGAGTGGAATGGCGAGCAAGCGAAGACACCTGAGCCTGGCCCATTACCGGCCACCCGTAGGGGCGAGTACATAGTTGGACACTGGCTCCACTCGGTCTTTGAACTTCACTCTCGGGCATATTCAAATTCAAGAAGGATTCATGCGTGTCATTAGCTTCCTCATAACACTTAATACATTTTCCCAACTGAGATTGCACCGAGCTCACATTGTCAGTGGACTCCATCAAGGCACAAATTTGTTCCATGTACCTCTTAGCCTGCTTGCATTTCAAAGACCTCTTTTCTTGACACGTTTTTGCACAAAATGCCAATCCTTTTTCTGTGAACTTGAAACTTCTTTTTACCGAGTGCGTGGACACAACATCACTCTTGGCTCTTGATGTGCAAGATTGTTGCGACATTGTTTTTCTCTTTTTTGTCCTCAAATTCCTATTGAGGTCCAGCTCAATTTTCACACAATTTGTTTGCTATAGAGCGAGAAAACATCATTTGTTGCATTAAGTCGCTTCAATGACATAGCTTTCCTATGAATGAATGACGTGAAGGTCCCTGTTGAGGTATTGCGCAACCGCTACACATCCTCCAAAGTCCCTCAAACTCTTTAAGACTTCCAATGTTCAACCTCCAAAAATGAATCCAATGCTCCAATAGCTAAGCCGTCTTCCAATACAGCTTCAAAGTAAAGATTTTTCACATACCGACTGTTGAATGGCTTCCTGTGATGTCCGTAGACCACCGCTTTCCAGACAACGACGTGTTTTTCAACAACATACTCCTCAATCCTCTTTCCACGAAATCCATCGACATGAATGTCCAGATTAAGGTGTGGTTTTTACTTTTGTTGTGGCGATTTGTCCTTAACTTAAATCAAACAAATAATCAAACGGCCACTGAGGCACTTAAAGATAGTATCTTACGCAGGATACAATAAAACCAATATCCAGGCAAACATATCGTTTATGCGGTTTATTTCCATTTGAGCAAGCATACAAACAAATGGTGTCTGCAGCCTTTCTTTCCCTGGTAAAAACCAACAACCTTTCCCAGTGCCTGCTCGTCCTAAGTGTAATCACCAATATATACATACAAACAGGTGTGTTAGATCTGCTGGTGGTAAGCACCGACACCATGTAGCTTCGTAGTTCTCTTATATTTTTATTTTTCAGGCAGAGACCCGCAACTTCACATGGTCATATTCTAAACAACTCTCTTCTTCTTCCCTATCCTAACTCTTCCTCCCGCCTACTACCCAGCGTCTCTAGAGGCAGCATAAGGAATTACATTACAAGACACAACATTTCCCTTCTTTGTAAAACATTCCTCTTAACTCAACCATAAGGAAACATGTACTTGAATATAGTTATGAAAACCTAAGCAACTATTCAGTAACAGTCCATACTGTATATTTGATGTGTATCAATCAACAGTGACATGTTGCCTTGATGTTAACTCATAACATGAATACATGAACTGTCAGCAAAACAGATGATATTTGAACATTTTCAACAAGCTTCTTTTCTGTTACCTCAACCACTCTTGTAAACCAATAAGAGCTGAACTTATTCAGAACAGTTTTTCTTTCACTCGGAGCTACACTTTATGCAACTCAGCTGTAATACAGTCCTGTTTAGTTCATCATATAATCTTTGTGCCAAACAGGCTTACGCTTCATACGTGATACTTTTACAGCACTGTGTGTAGTGTTGTGTGTTTGTTGTAGTGTGTTACTGGCACAGTCAGTCAATGCAGGTGAGTATGCCAAGTGGACAGCATTCCACTTTTTTCCATCACTGAGCAGGAAAGTGTTGGATCCCACTGTCTTCTCTACTTTTACAGGAGCAGAGAATCTCGGATGACCTTTTGGGGTTGCACGAGGAAGCCTTATCCTCACTCTCCCTCCCACACCAAAGAGAGGATTGCGAGCACCGCGTTTACGATCCGTATATCGTTTCATTTTGTCCTGTTTCTTTTTCACTTTCTCACGGACAACAGCAAGATCACATTTGCCCTCACCATGCAAAGGCAGGATGTTGAGTTTGGTTCGCATCTTTCTCCCATACAGCAGTTCATATGGTGACACGCCTGTAGTAGCGTGAGGGGTTGCCCTGTACACCTGCAGCCACTCTGTGACAGCTCTGTTCCAGGGTTGTGAGTGCTGAATTGCTGTCTGGATGCAACCTTTCAGTGCACGGTGAAATCTTTCAACAGCGCCATTAGATGCAGGATAGTACACAGATGTACGGATGTGTTTTATGTCTCGTTCCATCAAAAATGCAGCAAAGATGGCTGAAGTGAACTGAGTACCATTGTCCGTGACAATGCACTCTGGGTTGCCATGACGACTGAAGACAGTACTCAGAAACTTGATAACGTCCTCTGTGGTTGCACTGTTGGCAAATGCAAGCTCAGGCCACTTGGAATGATAGTCTGTGAGAGTTATTACATATCTACAAGCAGGGGTGGCTGTTTCAAATGGTCCGACTATGTCCAGACCCAGTTTTTTCCACGGGCCCTCAGGAAACTGCACTGGCTGCAGGGGTGCTGGATGAGTCACAGCAGATTTGTCGTTGGACTGACAGGAAATGCATGTCGCGATGGTTGACTGGACCTGAGAGTCCATCAGCGGCCACCAGTAGAGGTCCCGCAACCTCTGTTTTGTGCGCACTACTCCCTGGTGAGACTCGTGTGCTAAAGAAATCAGTGTATGTCGAAGAGCTACAGGGACTAACAACCTTGTTCCTCTGAAAATGAAAGCATCTTTAACAGCAAGTTCATCTCTCACCCTGAAGTATGGAATCATGTCTTGACTCACTGCTTTGATGGAGGGTGGCCAGCCATGTGCAATTTGTTTTCGCAGTGTTTCCAGTTCCGGACACTCAGCAGAGGCAGTTTCAAAGTCAGGTACTGAAAGAGAGCATAATGTTGAAGAAATGAATGCAACAATTTCAGGCTCTAGATCAGCCGAGACGTCAGCAGGTGCTGGTATGGGAAGACGAGACAAGCAGTCTGCTGTGTGATTCTGGGACCCAGGCCGATAGACAACGTCATAATCAAAACAAAGCAGACGTGCTGCCCAACGAGCAATCCGCATTCCGGCTCTTCCCATTCCTTTTGTGGTAAGTAAAGTGGTGAGTGCCTGGTGGTCTGTGCGAAGTGTAAAGCGATGGCCCCACACGTACGTTCGCCTTTTCTCAGTAGCCCACACGCATGCCAGAGCCTCCTTCTCCACTACAGAATACTTTTTCTCAGCATCAGAGAGTGTGCGGGAAGCGAAAGCCACTGGTTTCTCAGTTCCGTCAGATTGTATTTGGGCGAACACTGCACCCAACCCGTAGTCACTTGCATCTGTTGAAATTACTGAATGAAGTGTGGGGTCATAAATGGCAAGCGCAGGACTGGACACAAGCATCTGTTTAATGTTCTCAAAACTGCTTTGAGCAGCCGGAGTCCAAGAAAACGTCTCGGTTACGTATGTAACCCTCGTTCCCTGAGGAGGGAACGGAGACGTACGTTAGTGACTAACGAATGGGGTTTCGCTTAGAAGCCTATCATCTTCGAGAATTCAACAGCGCCCAATGGCAGTGCCAATGCCATGGGCATGCGGAATTTGCATGCGTAACTCCGCCCCACCCTGTGGGTATATAAGGAAGTACGCTGGCAATATCGCATTATGTTACTGCTGCAGGAGCCAAGACTGAACTCCGCATACCAGCAACACAGCTGACGTGGCAAAGGAAACGTACGTCTCCGTTCCCTCCTCAGGGGATGTCGGCGTCAGCAGTGCTGGAGGAGCTCAGGGCTCTCGGGGAGCTCACCTGAGGAAAATATCGCACGTATCCAGTCCTTGGAGTGGAATGGCGAGCAAGCGAAGACACCTGAGCCTGGCCCATTACCGGCCACCCGTAGGGGCGAGTACATAGTTGGACACTGGCTCCACTCGGAGATTGTAGAATCTGGCGAATGTGTTTGGTGTCGCCCAGCCTGCAGCTCTGCAGATGTCTGTTAGCGAGGCGCCATGCGCTAAAGCCCAAGAGGAGGCCACACTCCAGGTGGAGTGTGCCCTGACCCCAAGGGGACATGGTCGACCTTGCTGCTGGTAAGCCAAAACAATGGTGTCCACTATCCAGTGAGACAACCTCTGCTTTGAGAGAGCACTTCCCTTCCGCTCTCCACCATAACAGACAAAGAGCTGGTCTGAGGTCCTGAAACATCGCGTACTGTCTACATAGGCGCGGAGAGCGCGTACTGGACAGAGCAATGCCAAGGCTGGGTCTGCCTCCTCCAAAGGCAGCGCTTGCAGGTTCACCACCTGGCTTCTTGGAACGGAGTGGTGGGAACCTTGGGCACATATCAGGGCCGGGGTCTCAGGATACGTGAGAGTTAGCCGGCCCGAACTCAAGGCACGCTTCGTCAACCGAAAATGCTTGCAGGTCCCCGACCCTCTTAAGTGAGGCCAATGCGGTCAGCAGAGCCGTCTTCATAGACAAGAATTTAATCTCGGCTGACCGCAAAAGCTCAAAGGGAGGCCTCTGCAGAGCACTTAAGACTACTGAGAGGTCCCAAGAGGGAACGAGAGGAGAGCGAGGAGGATTCAGTCCATGTGACGAAGAGGTTCCACTTCAACGCATAGAGGTGTCGTGTAGACTCTGCTCTAGCGGAAGTGATGGTTGCGACCACCGCAGGTGGAAGGCTACTCAAACCTGCCGCGTCCCGTCCAGAAGCCACACGTGGGGCTTCCAGAACACTGGACGCGGGTGCCAAGGGGTGCCCCGTCTCTGAGTGAGAAGGTCTTGACTCAGAGGAATAGGCCAGGGAGGGGCTGTCGCAAGGAGTAGCAGTTCTGAGAACCAGGCCTGGCCGTGCCAACGGGGCGACCAACATGACCTGCTCCTTGTCCTCCCTGATCTTGCACAGTACCTGTGCGAGAAGGCTCACTGGGGGAAACGCATACTTGCGTAGCCCCGACGGCCAGCTGTGCGCCAGTGCATCCGTGCCGACCATAGGTCAGGGAATAATACAGGAAGCAATGGGAAGAGTCCTGGGAGGCAACAGGTCTACCTGTGCGTCGCCGAACCGTTCCCATATCAGCTGGACCGTCTGGGGATGGAGTCTCCATTCTCCAGGAAGTGGCTGAAGCCGTGAGAGCTCATCGGCTGCACGGTTCAGGACTCCCGGGATGTGGACAGCATGAAGGGACCTCAGATGCTTCTGACTCCATAAAACGAGATGGCGGGCGAGTTGAGACATACGGCGGGAGCGTAGACTGCCCTGGTGGTTGATGTACGCTACTACGGCCGTGTTGTCTGTCCTGACTAGTACATGTTGACCCCTCAGCAACGCTCGGAAGCGGTGCAGGGCGAACCGTACTGCCAGTAACTCGAGGCAATTGACATGCAGAAGGCGCTGGGGTCCTGTCCAGGAGCCCGCGGCTGCTTGTCCATTGCATATGGCACCCCAGCCCGTGGATGATGCATCTGTTGATACAACAAGATGCCTGGAAACTCGTTCTAAGGACACACCGGTCCGTAGAAACTTGAGGTTCGACCACGGGGTGAGAGTCTGTAAGCAGGCCCGAGTCACTTGTACCCGGAGCGTGCCAGACCGCCATGCCCATCTCGGAACTCGATCGCGTGGCCAGTGCTGAAGCGGTCTCATATGTAGCAATCCGAGCGGCGTCACCGCGGCTGCAGATGCCATATGCCCCAGGAGCCTCTGAAATAGCTTCAGTGGGACCGCATTCTCGCCCTCGATTTGACGAAGGCAAGTCAGCAGAGACTATGTGCGCGCTCGCTGGTAAGCAGCACGCACCTGCGACCGAGTTGGAAACCACACTGAGAAAGGAGATCCTCTGCACGGGGCAGAGTCGGTCTTCTCCCAGTCGACCCGAAGGCCCAGACGGGCTAAGTGCCGGAGCACTTGGACTCTGTGTCCGCAGACCTGCTTTCGAGTGACCCAGTATGAGCCAGTCATCGAAGTAGTTCAGGATGCGAACCCCGTGCTGCCGAGTGGCGCAAGGGCTGCCTCGATAGACTACGTAGAGTCACGAGGGGACAGAGCTGCCCGAATGGGGGGACTGCGTACTGAATGTCCGCCCCTCGAAGCAAACCGTAGGAACGGCCCGCGTCGAGGAAGGAGACATGAAGTAAGCGTCCTTCAGGTCGATCGCTGCAACCAATCTACCGGACGAACGCGTCCAAAGAGGCGTTCGCTACCGACATCCTGAATGGAAGCCTGAGAAGGATCGGTTCAAGACGGGTAGATCCAGGATTGGCCATAACCCACCGGTTTCCAAGGGTACAATGAAGCAAGGACTGAGAAGCCGGACTTCACTTCGGCTGGAGGGACAGGCTCGATCGCACCCTTCGCCAGTAGGGTGACAACCTCCGCACGTATGACAGGGGATAGGCCCCATCATAGCGGGCGGCCTCCCCAGCGCGAGGAGGAACCTGCGCGAACTGAATCGTGTAGCCGCGCCTGACGGTCTTCGCGACCCAGCGGAACAGTCCCGGAAGCTGAAGCCAGACTCCCAGGACCTGCACCAGCGGGGTCAATCGGACCACAGACGTACCCAGAGTGGGGCAGCGAGGCAGCGTTACCGGCCCGGACATGGGAGGCTGTTGGGCGTCCCGGTGCGGGGGCACGGTTAACTGCTGCGTCCTGACAGAGGAGACCAGGGAAGGACGCATGTTCCACTGGGGTCTGCTCTGAGAGGAGGCTGGCGAGAGAGAGGGATGAGAGTGGCGCGGCCCGGAGGCGGCACACACTGCCATCACCGGTCTCTGGATCCTCAGAGACAGGAACATGAGTTCTTTCCAAGCGCTGCTAGCCCGAGGGCCAGCAGCAGAAGGATTTTCCCCCGGCCCTCCACCGGGGGAAGGAGAGGCCCTGCTACCATCCCCTGGAAAGAACTGGAACCCATCTCTGAGTTGTCCACCTCCAGCCTGGCGTTTTAGCCAGGCTGAGGAGCGGACTGGTCGACATCCTGCAACCACCTCCACGGCGCGGCCCGGAGAAGGCTGCTGCTGGGGCCGGACGGGAGGAGGGAGGGCGCCCTCGGCGGCGAGCGGACTGAGGCGACTGGGCAGTACGTGTTACAGCCTCAGTCTGCTCTGGGGCGGCCAAGAACTGTTGGGCGCAGTTCTCGGCCGCGCCGCCGAAGAGGCCAGCCTGGGATATGGGCGAGTTGAGGAGGCGGGCTCAGTCAACCCCCCCATATCACCAGGTAAGGCCAGGAAATTCTCCCGGACCACAGCTGTGGACATCGCCCGACCGAGGGAGCGTGTGGCCACCTTCACCACCCAGAGGGCGGGATCAGTGGCGGCACGCAGCTCAACAAAGAGCCCTGGGTCAGCTCCACCCTTGTGCATGTGCAAAGGGGCGGCGGCCTACCCCATAGCACTGCAGGACCACGCCACCGCAGTAGACGAGCCCACAGGCTTAGGGAGGGTGCTTAGGACAGCCACACCACGTCAAAGCCCTCCGTGGACACCGTAGTGCGCAACAGAGTTGTTTAACAGTGGGGAGGGGGCCCCAGTGTACCCTAGGCCGCGGCCCCATCAAGGGCAGAGAAGACGGAGGAGGCCACCAAACGGTCACGGGAAGCACAGGGACTTCCAGGACCGCGTGATCTCCTCATGCACCTCGGGAGCGACAGGCATTGGGGGCGGGGCCCAACAGCTGTCGGGTGCCGCCCACAAAAACCAATCGCGCAACCACGAGCACTCGCGACTGGGCGGAGTTCCACACCAGCGCGAGGCTCGCGGCTGCCCGAGATAACATGGCTATCAACTCTAGGTCAGATCAGGCAGTGCTGACACACCCGGAGGCGGAGCACAACCTAATCGTCATCCCCAAAGGATCTAGCCCACCTTGGGATGCGGCGATCGACATCTCGCCGCTATCTGGAGTGTGAACGAAACGAACAAGGTGTCAGAGACGGGCCGCTGTTTCAGTCCAGCACTCGTGGGAAGCGATGTGCGAGAGGGGGGCGTGGCCCGAGGAATGATCGTCGGGGTTCTTAAACCACGCACCGCCCTCAGGTCACCCTGGCCACCAGCCAAAGTACCACCTCTCTCAGAGACGGTAGATTGGGGTGTGGCAGAGGGGACTCTCTCTCCTTGCGGAGATCACTGAGTCTCGACCGCGACATCGCGATGGTCACGTTCCCGCAGTGGGAACATGACACATCCACAATCACTGCCCGAACGTGCTGAAGCCCAAACACGTCGAGCAGTGAATGTGCCCATAGACAGCAACGGAGATCGATCGCACCCGGAAGTGCACGGGCGAACCGTCTTGAAAAAGACGTGCCACGCGCAAGCTCTTTTTGTGAGAGGAAAGCTCTGCAGAGTGCCGAAGCGCCCAGTAATAACACACACAGCTGTTGCAGATCACTGCACAGATCAGCAGGCAGGCAATGCGAGATCGCTGGAATGCGCCGTAACACCAACACCCTGGAGAACCGCTCGTCTCGAAGACTGAAGAGAAGACTTCAGAATTCAGGCTTGTAGGAGTGAAGAGATGCTCTTGGCTCCAAAGCAGAAACATAATGCGATATTGCCAGCGTACTTCCTTATATACCCACAGGGTGGGGCGGAGTTACCCATGCAAATTCCGCATGCCCATGGCATAGGCACTGCCATTGGGCGCTGTTGAATTCTCGAAGATGATAGGCTTCTAAGCGAAACCCCATTCGTTAGTCACTAACGTACGTCGTAGTGACTGAACGAAAGGGAACTGTGTTTTTTCTTTAGCACATTCATGCATTGGGGCAACAACTGTCGCAAACCCAGGAAGGAATTTGGAGTACCAGGACACTAATCCAAGGAAGGACTGAAGAGATGTTGCATCCGATGGAGGAGGAGCTTTACGGACAGCATCCAGATGCTCCTGGTCAGGTAAGATTCCATTGGCGTTGATTATGTGGCCCAGGAACCGCAGTGAGGTCTGTCTGAAATTGCATTTATCATCATTCAACACCAGCCCAGCTTCTTTCAGTTTAAGCAACACGGCCCTGAGGTTCAAGTCATGCTCCTTCTCCGTTCTGCTGTACACGATAAGGTCATCCAGGTAGTTTTTTACACCTGGTAGCCCTTCCAAAATAGTGGCCATCATCTTTTGGAAAGCAGAGGGTGCCGACGCCAGGCCATAGGGAACCCTGCAAAATCTGAACAGGCCTTCATGAGTTATAAAAGCTGTAATGTCTCTACTATCGTCATGCAGGGGAAGCTGATAGTATGCATTAGCTAAGTCAATAGTAGAGAATACTGTTGCGCCCCTGAGGCTGGTAAGCATTTCATCGATGTGTGGTAATGGATAGCAGTCAGTAATGACGGCTTTGTTAACTTCTCTTAGATCAGCACACATTCGTATACCACCGTTTTTTTTTTCCAGTAACCACGATGGGGGACACCCAGGCAGAAGCATCCACACGTTCAATTACACCTGCTTTCAGCAGACGGTCTAATTCAGCAGAAACAGAAGCTCGGACTGCAAATGGTAAACGTCGTAATTTCTGACGCACCGGTTTTACTGTGGGGTCGATTTTTACTTTGTGGACAAAGTTCTTTACACATCCTATTCCTGTGTCTGCCAGAGATGTGGTATTGGTGGCCAGAACAGATGTGCAGACATTGTCACCGTTGATCTGGAGTTTTAGAGCAGAAATCAAATCCATGCCTAGCAAAGCAGTCCCCTTATCCACAACAAAAAATGTGGCATCAGCTGAAGCATTTGATACACACGCTTGTGCTTGCAGACATCCGAGAACAGGTATCTGTTCCTGTGTATACGTCACAAGACGGATGGCAGGTGTTGATAATTGTGTGGTGCTGAAGTGGCGTTTGTACATATGGAGAGGCAGTATAGATACAGACGAACCTGTGTCCACCACGAATTGTACTGCAGTGTCAGGTGAAGCAGGAGTGCTGACAGTCACTTCGCAATGTAGTTTCTTTGGTACTTCGGCAGAGTTCTGTAGGTACAGCACTGTGACGTCATGCACTTGCACCTCGTGAACGGTATTTCCCTCTCGCATGGTGCGGCTTGACTTGTACGGCGCGAATTACATTACAAGACACAACAAGGTGCTCAGTCAGTACTATCAAAATAAAAGTCCCCACGAAAATGGCTCAAATTAATGAAAATAATAACATTAACTTTCTGTATCTACATCCATAAAATAATCATGCAAATTAGTTAAAGTTAAACAAAAAATAAAGTAATTTAATTATTAACTTAATTGCAAAACAAGAAAATAGCTCCAACAATTTATTTAATTTGAAGTAATGAAGATGTTTTTAATGGTTTTAGTTAACTATTATAACCCTGATACTTTATTGAATGTGTCAAATACTGATCTTTCCTCCTGACTATGAATTAAATGGGAATGAAATTAAATACAGTTTATTGTGTAACCAAAAACGAATATATAATGCATGACTTTTAATTATAAACAAGCTCGAAATACACATTGACTCTTATTTTTAAATGTGCCTTACTATTGCAGTTGCAGGATGCTTTAAGTTCAGATGAGGGAGATAAAATATGCATTGTTACAACCGTCTAAAACATATTACTATATAAACATCGTAAAGTAAACATTGTCATTATTCATCAGCATTAGTTCATAAACAATTGCCTGGCATACATGTGCGCTATTCATTGATTGAACCGCTCTGGAGCGCTGGATTGGGGATGCGTGCATGAGCCTGTAGAGCGCGCAACAGCGCCGTGTTCTCCAGCGGTTAGATCAGCACGTTCAAATCCAATGTGCGCATCTGTTACACAGGATATCAGTTCTGACTGGATCTCTTCACTAATCGTCCCTCCCTAACATTTTCGTCTCGTTTTTATTTGTTGACGAAAATGACAGTTGATTTTCGTCATAGTTTTTGTCATCCAACACTAGTTTTTATTCGTCAGTGAAAAAAGGTAGTTGACGAAAATTATGACGAAAATTATTCGTCAACGAAATTAACACTGCTGCCCACTCCATAGGTGCCTGGGGTGTGCTCCCCTGTGTAAAGAGTTAGATGACCCAAAGTTAGATTAACTTCACTATTTGAGTCTTGATCTGGCTTTCACACCCTTAAAACGTGGATTTAAAGACAGCAGAGAAAGTTCTGGATCTTGAAACATTAATGATACTGTTTAGGGCAGGGGTCTCAAACTCGCGGCCCGCAGGATGATATTTTGTGGCCCCCTTCTTGACATCAAAGTTTAGTGTTAGTGCGTTGCTCTGAAAAGCACCTTTTTGCTGAATCGTTGCGTGTTGCCTCCTTTGTGTGTGTGTGTGTGAGAGAGAGAGAGTTGGCGCGCCCCTCCCTCGTGCAGTATATTTGGTTGACACTGCGTGATTGACAGGAACAGACGAACAAAGCTGATCAGACAGTTGAAACGAATGTGGTCTAACAGCGCTCGCCAATGTCAAAATGATTGAGATGGTCAATCAAATCAAAGTAGGCGGGGTTTACGCTCTCTTTTGGCTCTTTTGTCTTCACACAGACGAGCGTGTCAATCCATCGCTTAATGCCGTTGCTGAGAGAGACTCTATTCTTTCCGGTGAAATCACAAAACAAAATGCAAACGTGTCCATGGTCTTATTATACAATCATTGATGAACATCTTTGATTTTAATGAAGAAAAACTATATGAAAGCGGATTAGAACCCAGAACCTTTGACACGGTTGACAAAAATTCTACCACCAGACCACTAGAGAATTTGAACGTTTTTCACGGATCTATGTATTTATTCACTCACTCATGCGAAGAATATCGGGACTAATAATATATTTGACGCAAATTAATGCAAATATTGTTTACAAATAGTCCCAAAAAGATTATTTCCCAACTAGAATTAGACCTAGAATTTCGTTCACTGTTCTGTTTGACCTGGTTACGGCCTTGCTGTGATTTAGTCTATTATTTAAAATTATTTCATATTACATGATTTAATTTCTATAGGCTATATTTAGTTCAAATTCAGAGGAACAGTTCATGTTCAGAAGAAACATTAATGTTGAAGAAATTAAGAGTCAGCGTCAGTTCTGGCAGGCCAAGTAGTCAAGACGCTACTAACGCTATTGGTAACAACACGGTCTCATCAGCTGATTTGCATCAGCTTTTTCAACTCCCCTCGCTGCTAATGGCTACGCTAAAAGCAGGGCGCCTATTTAAAGCAGATTCAGTTCGCTCTTACTACTTGCTGCTTGCATGATCCTGAGAGGTGGCCGTTAGAGAGATATTTATTAGTTAAAATCACTCACTGCTCAAATGCATGTTTTGCTTTAATACAAGATCTGTCAGGAGCTAATTAAATGGGGAATTCTTCAGGCAAAACAGATCATATCACAAGGAATTGTGCAGTGCGAAATATAGCGAGAGCAATTCGCCCCCACGGTTCACCTCACATTCATTCAGGTTGTAACTTGAACTCACGTTTTCATCAGTTTATGATTCATAAACTGTCTAATTTGGAGTTTGCATCGCTGCATTATTTTCATGGACTCTCTGAAGTTAAACTACAACCCCGAATCAGAAAAAGTTGGGACAGTATGGAAAACGCAAATAAATAAAAAAAGAAGTGATTTCTAAATGTACTTTGACTTGTATTTCATTGCAGACAATATGAACACAAAATATTTCATGTATTGTCTGGTCAACTTCATGTCATTTGTAAATATGCATCCTTTCCTGTCATTCAGACCTGTAACACATTTAAAAAAAAGTTGGGACAGTAAAGCATTTACCACTTTGTAATGTTGCCATTCCTTTTCACAACAATTAAAAGACGTTTAGGGACTGAAGACACCAAGTGATGAAGTGTTTCAGGTGTAATTTTGTCCCATTCTTCCTGCAAACAAGTCTTAAGGTGGGCAACAGTACGGGGTCTTTGTTGTTGCATTTTGTGCTTCACATTCTCTATTGGAGACAGGTCGGGACTGCAGGCAGGCCAGTCAAGTACCCGTACCCTCTTCCTCCGCAGCCAGGACTTTGTAATGTGTGCAGAATGTGGTTTTGCATTGTCTTGTTGAAATATGCATGGACGTCCCTGGAAAAGATGTCTTCTTGAAGGCAGCATATTATGCTCCAAAATCTCTATGTACTTTTCAGCATTAATGGTGCCTTCACAGAAGTGCAAGTTACCTTTGCCAAGGGCACTGACACAACCCCATACCATGACAGACCCTGGCTTTTGGACTTGTTGCTGGTAACAGTCTGGATGATTCTTTTCTTCTTTGGTCCGGAGCACACGGCGTCCATTCCTCCCGAAAAATACCTGAAATACTGATTCATCTGACCACAGTACACATTTCCACTGTGTGATGGTCCATCCCAGATGCCTCCGAGCCCAGAGAAGTGGACGGCGCTTCTGGACACTGTTAACATAGGGCTTCCTTTTGGCACAGTACAGTTTTAACTGGCATTTGTGGATGTAACTACGTATTGTGGTACTTGACAAAGGTTTGCCAAAGTAGTCCTGAGCCCATGTGGTGATATCGCTTATAGATGAATGACGATTCTTGATCCAGTGCCGCCTGAGGGATCAGAGAACACGGTTGTTCAGCTTAGGCTTGCGCCCTTGTCCTTTACGCACTGAAATTCCTCCAGATTCCTTGAATCTTTTAATTATGTTATGCACTGTTGAATGTGAAATATCCAAATCTCTTCCTATCTTTCTTTGAGGAACATTGTTTTTAAACATTTCAATAATTTTCTCACATATTTGTTGGCAAACTGGCGATCCTCGGCCCATCTTTGTTCCTAAAGGATTAGACCTTTCTTGGATGCTGCTTTTGTACCAAATCATAATTACAATCACCTGTTGACATCACCTGTTTCAAATCACATCATTATTTAACCATTTTACCTCATTACTAGCCCTAAATTGCTCCTGTCCCAACTTTTTTTTTAAGTATTTTAGTAAGTTGCAGGTCTGAATGACAGGAAAGGATGCATATTTACAAATGACATGAAGTTGACCAGACAAAACATGAAATATTTTGTGTTCATATTGTCTGCAATGAAATACAAGTCAAAGTAAATTTAGAAATCACTTCTTTTTTTCTTTTTTTTGCGTTTTCCATACTGTCCCAACTTTTTCTGATTTGGGGTTGTAATAATGTTATGTGACTGACTCAAGAACAATTTCAGAGAAATCTGCACTCCACAAGTTAAGTATATCAAGCATATGTCTCAGCTGGCAATTTCACTCTCATTCATCTCTGTGTCTTCACTAAGTTAAGTTAAGCAATGGTATCTGCATTGCTTAAGCTTAGTCGTTTTCAGTAAAATGCTAGCCTTATGGATATTGTTCTTGTCTCTATAGTTGGTATTTGTACATGTGTAACTCGTTTTAAGCTAAAGTTGCTATTGGATATTGTTTTAAGCTATAGTTGAGATTGGGAACGCACTTGTTCTTAAAGCTGTAATTAATATTGGAAGTGCTTGTTCTTAAGCTATAATTAATATCTGAAGGGCTTGTTATTAAAGCTATAATTAATATTGGAAGCGCTTGTATTAAAGCTATAGCCAGAGGTGTCAAGTAACGAAGTACAAATACTTCGTTACCTTACTTAAGTAGATATTTTGGGTATCTATACTTTACTGGAGTAATTATTTTTCAGCCTACTTTTTACTTCTACTCCTTACATTTTCAAGCAATTATCTGTACTTTCTACTCCTTACATTTTAATAATAGCCTCGTTACTCCTATTCCATTTCGGCATGTTTTCATTCCGGCTTGTCGTCAAAAAAAAAAAAACTATCCAGATAAATCGCGCCATCCGGACAGAGTGAATTTGATTGTGGTTGGATGAGAAGGATGAACACAAACCGTTCCGACACCCTATTGGGTTGTACGCGATCAATCACGCCTGCACCTGCACAAATCACTCACCATGTTGCCAGATAGGGCGGGTTCTCGCTGACGAGCACGCACTTTCAGCCAATCAGCGATCAGCAGGCAGACGTGCTCATTCATTGACTTTAGCCGGGTTTTTAGCGAGTTAACTCGTAGCTGTATATTCCAGTGATCGCTATGCCAGTGGCTTAAATACACAATAAGTTGTATCTACAGTAAAGAGTGGGAGAGTGACTCAACTCTCAAACGTGAATTACACCTGTGACTCGAAGACTCTTTAAATATAACTCCTGTCCCTTGTCATATACACACTTAGGACATCTGCAACTAGCAACACCGACAGCTGCTGAAAGAGGTTTAAATCAACGATTAATCCGTTTTGACTGTGTGCCATGTACTTCACGAAAGACATACTGTAGTTTTGTCAAAGCAAAGTGCAACACAAAGGTAAGCGCATTGTTGTAATTTTTTGTTGGCGGATTATTGTACAGCAGTGGCGGCTGGTGATAATTATTTTTTTTTTGGGGGGGGGGGGCGTTTTTTTTCGGCGGGGGGTGGGGGGGGGGGGGCAGTATCAAGATGCATTTTGACTAAATTCAAGCATTAAAGAGAAAACAGTGTCTTCACTTTTATCTTTTTACACATTTTTGGGCTGGAAATCGTCGACCCAATCTGCAACACTGATCACACATTCAAATAATCGTTATTGATAACATGCATTTACATTTATGCATTTGGCAGACGCTTTTATCCAAAGCGACTTACTTTGCATTCAAGGTAACGTTACACATGTTACATTTTGTCAGTTCTTGCCTCTGAATTTTGACTTTTTGCACCTTTACAATATTTATAGGCAACTAGTCATCAAATCTTCCGCTCCATGAAGCACGCTAATGCTCAGTAGCACACATATGGTTATTTAATGTATTTGCATTGTCCTAAAATGCGTTCATTTTCAATGGGAATATATGCGGCTGAAACGGGTAGCCTAGTGCATCAAAAAATTTTCAACATTAACTTTTTAATATAACATTATAGTCATTAACAGAGGTGTCAAAAGTATTCACATTCATTACTCAGGTAGAAGTATAGATACTAGGGTTTAAAAAGACTTCTGTAGAAGTTGAAGTATCAACTCAAGCTTTTTACTCAAGTAAAACTGTAAAATTACTGGTTTCAAAACTACTTAAAGTATAAAAGTAAAAGTAATGTAAAGGGGAAAAATGCCATTAAAGGGGTAGTTCACCCAAAAATGAAAATTCTGTCATCATTTACTCACTCTCAAGTTGTTCCAACCGGTATGAGTTTCTTTGTTCTGAAGATATTTTGAAGAATGTTTGTAACCAAGCATATTATATGCAACCATTGACTGCCATAACATTTCCCCTTACTAACCGTTTGACTCAATCAACCAGCCGAGATAGCGTCTGCATTCCCCCAATGCTGGTTAGTGCATATTCGCTACGGACCTATGAACCTTCGACAAGCACTTGTTTCTAGTGGGATTGCAAAGTGACGGACTTATTCCCTGTTAACGCACGAGGATTACTCCGGTTGCGAAGTTATGGATATGAGTCGGGAAAGTTTGATCCTGAGGTTTATATAAGGCAAGTTGTGCTAAGATAAAAATACTCACCTGCTTATTGTGTGCTTATACACTCGACGTAATGAGGTGAAATATGTGTGAAAAGTATTTTTTAAGTTATTGTAATATTTAGCTTTGTATCATATTAGCGACAGTGGACCATAAGCCTAATGCTGACCGCTAACCAGCGCTATATAGAAATATAAAAAAAACGCCTTTCGTGACAGTTTATCTAGGTAATCCTTTGTATTTTGCTTAGTTATTTTCAATAGTCTGTATACAGACACCATGCTGGGATATGAATACAAAAGCTATTTATTTTTATGCAGATCCGAATGAAACCTTCCATGTTTTACGGCAAGCGCGTAAAAGTGCAAACTCGCGTCAGGGCTCCAGGAAAGTGAGGATAGTTGTCTCAGTGATAGTGCAGACAGCGATGAGGAATATGTTCCAAAGCCGCGTGCGTGCGTGCATGCCTGAGTGTGTGTATGTATGTATGCATGTGTGTCCACGTGTGCGTGAATGCGTGCATGTGTGTGTTTGTATGTATGCGTGTGTGTGTGTGTGTGTGTGTGTGTGTGTGTGTGTGTGTGTGTGTGTGCGTGAGTGTGTGTGTATGTATGTATGCATGTGTGTCCACGTGTGCGTGAATGCGTGCATGTGTGTGTTTGTATGTATGCGTGTGTGTGTGTGTGTGTGTGCGTGCGTGCGTGTTTGTATGTATGTATGCATGTGTGTGTTTGTATGTATGCATGTGTGTGTGTGCGTGCGTGAGTGAGTGTGTGTATGTATGTATGCATGTGTGTCCACGTGTGCGTGAATGCGTGTGTGTTCAGGTTCAGCAACATACATTTGAAAAATTAATTTACAATTCAAATCAATCTACAATTCAAATTAATGCAATGTTTCCTATAGCTTTAACAGTAACGTTTGTGTATATTGTGTTGGTGACATGAAAGTGGTCATAATTCTTCTTATTGAATACCTGCTGTTGCAGATTTATATAAATAAATAAGTAAAAAAAAGGGTGAATAAATAAAACATTGTTTTTTCACTGTTATTTTACTGTGTTTTTGTTATCTTATTATTGACCATTATGCCTGCTGTTGCAAATTTGCAACATACCAAATTGACCCCAAATTGACCGTTGTCGCAAATTTGCAACATACCAAAATTTCTATTTATTTGTTGTGCAAAAGTGAAATTGATAATCTCAACATTATTTACTATCTACTAGAAGGCAAAAACACATAAAACATTTTGTTATATACAGCTATATAAATTCAGGCGTTAAACATATTTAAAATAATTATTGTTATTTATATTTTATAAAGTACACTTATTTTTATATTGACATTTGACATACTAAAGCACATGGGGAAAAAAAATCCAAAATTACATTTGTTAATGTATTTTAAATGTGTTTAGTCTATAATGTATATTGTGTGCATTAATGTATTTCTTCTAGCTTCAATACACTTGCTTAAGTATACTCCAGTACAACTTACTGTTGAAATTTATCACTAGCTCCTGCTCTATGAACTCAACTACATGTGTCAGTTTTTTACATAATATTTGACATGAAGTTTAATTAATGAGAGGATTAGCCAAGCTATTTGTGCTTAATGTAAAAGCAATGTTGTACTGTACTTAACATCTGTGTACAGAATACTTTCAATATCATTATGTTGTTCTACGCCGATTAAACACACATTTAATTGCATTAATTGCTAGCAACAGTTGAACAAATCTAAACAAAATTAATTTGTATTCAAATTCAGTTAAAAAACATTTAATTTTAATCAAACTACACGACACTGTAAACATGATTGACTTTTAGTTAGGTGAATGAGTCAAGTTCTTTGAACTTACAGTCCAACTACACAGAGTTAGAACAACTTTAACTTGAACAGAAATGGAAAACATTTATAATCAACATTTAACCATTTCTCTTTAATATTTGAATGCGTATGTGCCAAAAATACTACGTCATGATTTTGAAAAATGCGCTGTCTGCCATGTTTCTGTAATCGCGATGCGTGAGGAAACTGAAGCTGATCAAACAAGACGAGAACAACGGAGTGAACCTTTTGGATCATTGGATGATTACAGATGAGACGTTATGTGCTGCAAATAACGAGTCACGTAAGTATATCTTGATTTAAGCTTTCTTGATTTTTAATTTTCACCGTAACATGGCCGTTCTTATTGCGATTAAGAGTGTATTCAGTTTAATCGCAGATAGACGCAATACGTGATATTAATCATGTTTCTTATCATCATGTATCTATGATTGCATTATAATAATTTCTTATATTGGAATGTGATCGCGTGTGTGGGCGTGTTCGAGGAATTTGGCTGCTGAAAATACAATATTTTAATCAAACTCCGAATTTTTTAATAAACTAAATGACTTAAAGTTATAGTAACATTAGACATTTATATACATTTAATCCATATTATAGCGACCAGTAGCCTAATATTCAATATATCACCCACCTCTAGAAATAATGTTTGTAATGTTTTTGTTTTTCTTTTTGCATTTGGAGAATATAATGTTAAGTTACTATTTGTGTTTTTGTAATAGTTTGTGCTTATCTGGAGTTATTTTATGTTTAATTTTGTATGATCAGTATAGATGTGTTATTGGAGATCCAGTGCAAGCTGTGTGGAATCACAGAGCCGTATTGATGATGTGAAGTTATGCCCAGCCATGATGACACTCTGATCACACACTACAAGCTAAAACACTGCTATCAAGTCTATAGCTTTTAAATGCTTTGCATCTTGTCCATTTGTAAGTAATAAATTCCCACCTGTGCATTTACAGATCCCCCCAATCATTATATATTTTACAGGTAACAACCCAAAGGAATGGGGCCGCAGCATTGCTGTGCCAGCCGTGGCAAATACAGGAACATCCTTCGTGGAGATGGTTAGATGAAACTTGCAAGGCACGATGAGGAAAAATGGAAGAATAGCTTTCTCAGTTTGCATGGGTCTTGGGTTATTTATATATATATATTTAAGTTATGTTTAATTCCCTGCAATGTAGGAATAAAAATGATTATTAAAATGTCCTCTATTTTATTTAAAGCCCAGTGTCAGTGAAGATGATGTGGTGCATGGGATCTGGTGTTTGTGGGAAACGTGAAGGAACCTCTCCCAGCATTCTACTATGATGTTGCCCTGACGACTGAGGTAATTCATCAAATAGGTGATGCAGTCGTGGTCAGAAGTTTACACACACCTTGCAGAATAAACTGCTTCATCAGGGCAGTACTAAATAAAAAGACATGTTAATTTTTATGATACCTCTTATTGCTAAAATTATTATAATTTTTTTTTTTTTTCAGATACAGCAGTGTGAATATAAACTTTGGAGCACAACTGTACATATATCGCTTTAATGTTATTGAGCCAATTATAATAATGGATAGATCTGTTTTATAAACAATTGTTTTCTTTCTGTTTTCTTTTTCTTTCCTCGAGGTATACAGGTCCTTCTCAAAAAATTAGCATATTGTGATAAAGTTCATTATTTTCCATAATGTAATGATAAAAATTAAACTTTCATATATTTTAGATTCATTGCACACCAACTGAAATATTTCAGGTCTTTTATTGTTTTAATACTGATGATTTTGGCACACAGCTCATGAAAACCCAAAATTCCTATCTCAATAAACTAGCATATCGTCGCTGTCCGATGAAAACCACGTATGTCCATTTTGCCGATTTTGAGATTTTTCGACGGATTGAATGTCCAGGTTCATTTCCGTATACAGTATGCGTCACATATCTAAATGGCCAATGAAAAGTTGTGAAAACATGTCATCTGATTTTCACGTATATCCATTTGGTGTCAAAGCTGTCAATCACGCCGCGTATCTCCCGCCCTGTGGAAGCATCTCGCTGGTCTCGCCGGTCTCGTGAAATTGTTTCATCGAAGCTCAGCACTGGATAGCCGAAAGTACGACATTGAAGCTCTCCACAGTTTAGTTCTAATCTAGTTCTTCACAGATTAGTTTGCTTGCTAGTATGTAAATAAACTCGGTCTCTTTGATAAGATTCAGCCTTTTTTTTCTCAGTCAAACTGATCAAATTATAGCCTGTAATGCTACTGTCATGATTGTCACTAGAACATGCCTCACTCATACTGCGATCACCGCTTGCCAGAGGCTGAGAATATCCAGCATGTATTCCTCTGTATTCCTCACGTATTCCTCTGCTGAAACGCGACTTTGCCATTCTAATTAATGATCGGAAGAACGCGTATCGATCACTGTTACTGTAAAATATGCACGTATGTCCATTTAAACTCAATTTTGGTCAAATGTGGATTATATCATTACACTGTCAAGAATATGGTTACATGTAAAGATGCTGTACCAAGTATGACAACGCTACATTCAACTGCTTTTGAAATACAGTGTTTTTTTCACTTCCTGAAAAGTAAGCGTTTTGGACATACGTGAGTTTCATCGGACAGCGACGATATTTCATCCGACCATGTGTTTTTAATACATAAAAAGTCAACCTTCAAATAATTATGTTCAGTTATGCACTCAATACTTGGTCGGGAATCCTTTTGCAGAAATGACTGCTTCAATGCGGCGTGGCATGGAGGCAATCAGCCTGTGGCACTGCTGAGGTGTCATGGAGGCCCAGGATGCTTCGATAGCGGCCTTAAGCTCATCCAGAGTGTTGGCTCTTGCGTCTCTCAACTTTCTCTTCACAATATCCCACCGATTCTCTATGGGGTTCAGGTCAGGAGAGTTGGCAGGCCAATTGAGCACAGTAATACCATGGTCAGTAAACCATTTACCAGTGGTTTTGGCACTGTGAGCAGGTGCCAGGTCGTGTTGAACAATGAAATCATCTTCATAAAGCTTTTCAGCAGATGGAAGCATGAAGTGCTCCAAAATCTCCTGATAGCTAGCTGCATTGACCCTGCCCTTGATAAAAAACAGTGGACCAACACCAGCAGCTGACATGGCACCCCAGACCATCACTGACTGTGGGTACTTGACACTGGACTTCAGGCATTTAGGCATTTCCTTCTCCCCCAGTCTTCCTCCAGACTCTGACACCTTGATTTCCGAATGACATGCAAAATTTGCTTTCATCCGAAAAAAGTACTTTGGACCACTGAGCAACAGTCCACTGCTGCTTCTCTGTAGCCCAGGTCAGGCGCTTCTGCCGCTGTTTCTGGGTCAAAAGTGGCTTGACCTGGGGAATGCGGTACCTGTAGTCCATTTCCTTCACACGCCTGTGCACGGTGGCTCTGGATGTTTCTACTCCAGACTCAGTTCACTGCTTCCGCAGGTCCCCCAAGGTCTGCAATCGGTCCTTCTCCACAATCTTCCTCAGGGTCCGGTCACCTCTTCTCGTTGTGCAGCGTTTTTTGCCACACTTTTTCCTTCCCACAGACTTCCCACTGAGGTGCCTTGATACAGCACTCTGGGAACAGCCTATTCGTTCAGAAATTTCTTTCTGTGTCTTACCCTCTTGCTTGAGGGTGTCAATGATGGCCTTCTGGACAGCAGTCAGGTCGGCAGTCTTACCCATGATTGCGGTTTTGAGTAATGAACCAGGCTGGGAGTTTTTAAAAGCCTCAGGAATCTTTTGCAGGTGTAATTAGTTGATTCAGATTAGGTTAATAGTTTGTTTAGAGAAACTTTTCATGATATGCTAATTTATTGAGATAGGAATTTTGGGTTTTCATGAGCTGTATGCCAAAATCATCAGTATTAAAACAATAAAAGACCTGAAATATTTTAGTTGGTGTGCAATGAATCTAAAATATATGAAAGTTTAATTTTTATCATTACATTATGGAAAATAATGAACTTTATCACAATATGCTAATTTTTTTTAGAAGGACCTGTATATTTTTTGCTTTCCTGCCTCTTTGGAACATGTCCATTCTCATCTACTGTGGAGAGATGGTGCACAAGTTTTCTGCCGATGGAGAGCTTCTGGAACATTGACATAAACAGCACTTTCCAACAACTTCAAAATAGTTGGTGATGAACAATAATAATATAATAATAATAATAATAATTTGTGCCTTTGGAGTTCTTCAGGTTTTTTTTTTTTTTTTTTACTTTCATTTACCGTAATGCTGGAATAAGATTTTAGAATAAACCTTTTGGTCCTAACTTTGGTGCTAGTAAAGGTTCAATAAGATCTCATTTGTTAACATTATTTAATGTATTAGCCAACATGATCTAACAGTGATGAGCAATATTTTTTTACAGTGTTTATTAATATTTGTTGACCTTAGTTAATAAAATATAGTTCAAAGCTAGTTAATGAAATGTATAGCTATTGTTCATTAACTAATTAACATATACAGCTTTCGATTTTAAGATTGCATTAGTAATAGGGGTGTAACGGCCGTTGAAACACAGATTGAGCGATTACACAACATGTGATATGTTTCAGTAAGTTGTAATGTATCCTCAACACACCTTCTGATGTTAATTCATGTTTATTCTTTGACTATGATGAGATGATTGCATTCACTCGCTCCGCGCTGCCGCTTGAACTGATGTGCCTGAAGAGTGATCTGTCATGTCACATTAAAGAGCATCAAAATGTCATTTATCACTCGAATTTCATTACAAAATGGACTGAATACTTAATATGTTTGTGTAGGAACTCGGATTGAAGTGTGTTCTGTGCGTAAAACAAGCTGACTGTTAAAGATTGCCATCATACTGTTCGGTACACACGTGCACCATACCGGAAGTCCTGTACCGAAACGGTTCGGTACGAATACATTTGCCGTTACACCCCTAATTAGTAAATGTTGAAATTAACATTAACTAAGATTAATAATTTTTTTAAGTATTATTCATTTTAAGTTCATGTTAAATAAAGTAGTTAACTAATTAAACGTTATTGTAAAGCGTTACCCAAAGTTTTGAATCTTAGTGTTGTACATGGAATGATACTTTTCTTTACATTTTGTTTGTATTAATTCATGTGTTGTGTGTGTGAGGTTCTGTGTGTTTGCTTCTCTGTGTGTACTGGTAATCCCTACGTTATTGGGACCAATTGACCCCACAAGTATAGTATAAATCTTGACCTTGTGGGGACATTTTTGTAGGTCCCCATGAGGAAACAATCTTATAAATCATACAGAATAATGTTTTCTGAAAATGTAAAAATGCAGAATGTTTTCTGTGATGGGTAGATTTAGGTACATTTGTATGAGGGAGATTGTGAATATAATCCTCATTGTCCTCCAGACGCTTTCTAAATTAATTTGTGTTTGTGTGAATTGTTTCTTGGGATTTTCTTGTGCAACAACAAAAAGGTTTGTGTATTTCCCTTGTGAAAAAAAGTGCACTTTAGTGTACTTTTTTAAAGTGTACTTATTGCACAAATAATATACTTTAAAGGTATACACTTACGTGTGAATTAAATGCAATTTTTTCGGCGCACTGAATGCACATTAAGTGTAATTGATTTCAAATGTATCACATAGATATCACATGTTGTGTAATCACTCAATCGGTGTTTCAACGGCGGAAAGACGTCAATAAAACAGCTTGTAAACAATGTCACGCAGCATCACATTTACCTCAGAAGTCATTCAGTGTCCACAGCTGTTAGTTCACTAGGAAAATCTACTTTTTCACTAAATATATGACCTATATTAGCCTATATATTCATTATAGTCTACTGAACCTGTTAGTGATGTCTTGATTATTTAATGTATTGGAGTAATGTACGTAATGTTTAAATAAATCTGTCATGAAAACGACAGCCACGGTGTATAAATGATTATATTTCAACAACGAATTGGAGTAGGAACATAATTTTATAATTAGATTTAGAAGTTAATGCAAAAACTGCCTAATGTGACATGTTTGTGTACTGTGCAAGTGCAAGTAAGGGCTCCCTATATAGTCTACACTTTACAGCATTAGCAGAGATCATTTTTATATCTTTAAGAAACTTTTAGTTATAATTGAATCCATTTAAGGACAAAGATCATTTGTTCAGTAAACCACTTTTTAATTTAAAAAAAAGCTATTTTATATTTAGTTTTCTCTCCCCTGCTGTACCAAACCTTCAGTTTTGTGTACCGTTACACCCCTATTACTAATGCAATCTTAAAATCGAAAGCTGTATATGTTAATTAGTTAATGAACAATGGCTATAAATTTCATTAACTAGCTTTGAACTATATTTTATTAACTAAGGTCAACAAATATTAATAAACACTGTAAAAAAAAATATTGCTCATCACTGTTAGATCATGTTGGCTAATATATTAAATAATGTTAACAAATGAGATCGTATTAAACCTTTACTAGCACCAAAGTTAGGACCAAAAGGTTTATTCTAAAATCTTATTCCAGCATTACGGTGAATGAAAGTAAAAAAGAAAAAGAAAACCTGAAGAACTCCAAAGGCACAAATTATTATTATTATTATTATTATTATTATTATTATTATTTATTTATTTTTATTGTTCATCACCAACTATTTTGAAGTTGTTGGAAAGTGCTGTTTATGTCAATGTTCCAGAAGCTCTCCATCGGCAGAAAACTTGTGCACCATCTCTCCACAGTAGATGAGAATGGACATGTTCCAAAGAGGCAGGAAAGCAAAAAATATATACCTTGAGGAAAGAAAAAGAAAACAGAAAGAAAACAATTGTTTATAAAACAGATCTATCCATTATTATAATTGGCTCAATAACATGAAAGCGATAGATGTACAGTTGCGCTCCAAAGTTTATATTCACACTGCTGTATCTGTTAAAAAAATAATAATAATAATTTTAGCAATAAGAGGGATCATACAAATTTGTATGTTGTCTTTTTATTTAGTACTGCCCTGATGAAGCAGTTTATTCTGCAAGGTGTGTGTAAACTTCTGACCACGACTGCATCACCTATGTGATGAATTACCTCAGTCATCAGGGAAACATCATAGTAGAATGCTGGGAGAGGTTCCTTCACGTTTCCCACAAACACCAGATCCCACGCACCACATCATCTTCACTGACACTGGGCTTTAAATAAAATAGAGGACATTTTAATAATCATTTTTATTCCTACATTACAGGGAATTAAACATAACTTAAATATATATATAAATAACCCAAGACCCATGCAAACTGAGAAGGCTATTCTTCCATTTTTCCTCATCGTGCCTTGCAAGTTTCATCTAACCATCTCCATGAAGGATGTTCCTGTATTTGCCACGGCTGGCACAGCAATGCTGCGGCCCCATTCCTTTGGGTTGTTACCTGTAAAATATATAATGATTGGGGGGATCTGTAAATGCACAGGTGGGAATTTATTACTTACAAATGGACAAGATGGAAAGCATTTAAAAGCTATAGACTTGATAGCAGTGTTTTAGCTTGTAGTGTGTGATCAGAGTGTCATCATGGCTGGGCATAAATTCATAATTAACAATAACTTCACATCATCAATACGGCTCTGTGATTCCACACAGCTTGCACTGGATCTCCAATAACACATCTATACTGATCATACAAAATTAAACATAAAATAACTCCAGATAAGCACAAACTATTACAAAAACACAAATAGTAACTTAACATCATATTCTCCAAATGCAAAAAGAAAAAAAAAAAACATTACAAACATTATTTATAGAGGTGGGTGATATATTGAATATTAGGCTACTGGTTGCTATAATATGGATTAAATGTATATAAATGTCTAATGTTACTATAACTTTAAGTCATTTAGTTTATTAAAAAAATCGGAGTTTGATTAAAATATTGTATTTTCAGCAGCCAAATTCCTCGAACACGCCCACACACGCGATCACATTCCAATATAAGAAATTATTATAATGCAATCATAGATACATGATGATAAGAAACATGATTAATATCACGTATTGCGTCTATCTGCGATTAAACTGAATACACTCTTAATCGCAATAAGAACGGCCATGTTACGGTGAAAATTAAAAATCAAGAAAGCTTAAATCAAGATATACTTACGTGACTCGTTATTTGCAGCACATAACGTCTCATCTGTAATCATCCAATGATCCAAAAGGTTCACTCCATTGTTCTCGTCTTGTTTGATCAGCTTCAGTTTCCTCACGCATCGCGATTACAGAAACATGGCAGACAGCGCATTTTTCAAAATCATGACGTAGTATTTTGGCGCATACGCATTAAAATATTAAAGAGAAATGGTTAAATGTTGATTATAAATGTTTTCCATTTCTGTTCAAGTTAAAGTTGTTCTAACTCTGTGTAGTTGGACTGTAAGTTCAAAGAACTTGACTCATTCACCTAACTACCCAGATAACAATTTTTGGTTCCCAGAACGTTCTGGGAACGTTAGTTTCTGGTTCCCAGAACGTTCTCAGAACGTTCCCAGAACAGGCATCCTAACGTTCTCTATTGGTTAGCCAGGAAAGTTTTCTTTACGTAAATAGAACGTTCCCTGTTGGTTAGGAGAACGTTCCCCTAACCTTCCCAGAACGTTCTCAGAACGTTCCGGGAACGTTCCCCTAACCTCTTTACTCCGATATCATTGACCCTGCTGTACGTCAGTAATCGCCCAGCAATGCCCGCGTCCCATAGGGTATAAGCGGCATGGAAAACGGATGAATGGACGTCAATAATCAGTAGCTACTACAATCCATGTCTTGTTTTGAATTTATTTAATCAATAGAAATAATTCAAGCACATAAACCTTAATATGGAGGATTAAATAAAATTGAATTATGCATTAATATGTAGGCCTACATTTCGTAACTTGTATCTAACGTTACTAAGTTACCACAACCAGGTTTTACGTTTAAGTGCCAAATAACAATGACTTCAACACAATATGTGGTTTTAAAATATAAATTTTATTCACAGACATTTATAATGAATAAAGATGACTTTAACTGGGATTATTTTCTTACCACTGAATTAACGGAACTTAGCCTAGCCTTCTCTGTTTTGGTCAGTAGATCAAAACTCCTCCTCGGTTAACATCATGTTGTCTTCAATTACGTGTCAAATCTCTCTGATATCACACTATTTACACTGGTATATATATTAATTATAACCCATTATTCAATAAAGATCGATAAACTAATGTTAGTCAGTCGGCAAAAACGAAATGACCGTTAATTTTTAAATTACGCGAGTGCGCGTCTTTCTGTGGAAGACGGAAGAAAGCGCGTGCTGGAAGAAAGCGCGTGCTGGAGAAGCGCGCACAGATCAGAGGCGCGCAGTAACGAAATATACAAATAACCCTTATAAAAAAATTAAATCTAAAAATAACCTGCAGGGAACGTTCTGGGAAGGTTCTCTTTAGGTTATAAAAAAACACCTCAAAAATAACCTGCAGGGAACGTTCTGGGAAGGTTCTCTTTAGGTTATAAAATAAAACCCAAAAATAACCTGCAGGGAACGTTCTGGGAAGGTTCTCTTTAGGTTATAAAATAAAACCCAAAAATAACCTGCAGGGAACGTTCTCTTTAGGTTATAAAAAAACACCTCAAAAATAACCTGCAGGGAACGTTCTGGGAAGGTTCTCTTTAGGTTCTAAAATAAAACCCCAAAATAACCTGCAGGGAACGTTCTGGGAACGTTCTCTTTAGGTTATAAAAAAACACCTCAAAAATAACCTGCAGGGAACGTTCTGGGAACGTTCTCTTTTGGTTACAAAAACACAACCAATAGAGAACGTTCCCAGAACGTTCTTATTTGGTTCCCCACAAAAATAACCAAACGGGAACCATATGGGAACGTTAGGGGAACGTTCTGTGTTTACTGGGTAAAAGTCAATCATGTTTACAGTGTAGTGTAGTCTGATGAAAATTAAATGTTTTTTAACTGAATTTGAATGCAAATTAATTTTGTTTAGATTTGTTCAACCTTTGCTAGCAATTAATGCAATAAAATGTGTGTTTAATCGGCGTAGAACAACATAATGATATTGAAAGTATTCTTTACACAGATGTTAAGTACAGTACAACATTGCTTTTACATTAAGCACAAATAGCTTGGCTACTCCTCTCATAAATTAAACTTCATGTCAAATAATATGTAAAAAAACTGACACATGTAGTTGAGTTCATAGAGCAGGAGCTAGTGATAAATTTCAACAGTAAGTTGTACTGGAGTATACTTAAGCAAGTGTATTGAAGCTAGAAGAAATACATTAATGCACACAATATACATTATAGACTAAACACATTTAAAATACATTAACAAATGTAATTTTGGTGCTTTATGTGCCCCATGTGCTTTAGTATGTTAATATAAAAATAAGTGTACTTTATAAAATATAAATAACAATAATTATTTTAAATATGTTTAAGTAAAATATAGGTAGACATTATTACAAGCTGCAGTGTTTATAAATATTGTCATGAAAGTGTACTTTTTTAAGTAAAAATTAATTGGATATTATTACAAAGTACACTTATTAAAAGTGCACTTTAGTGTGTTTATAAATATTGTCATGAAAGTGTACTTTCCTTAAGTAAAAATTAATTGGATATTATTACAAAGTGCACTTATTAAAAGTGCACTTAAAGGGGCTATATGCAACTTTTTCCCCTAAATAAACGTAACTATAGCCTTTTTATTTTACCATTTATGACTCAAACATCTCCTGATGAGCATACTGACACCTTGTCCGCTCACAGTGGGTGCACCTATAAGCCTGTATCCTATTTTTCATATTTTCTGACGGGTCGTCTTTTCCCGCGCTGTCTGCGGATGTGACGTCAAGCGCGTTCATGTTAAACGTTTCAGATCACTCTGCCACCACCGCTAGTCAGCAAGTAGCCTACACTCGCAAGCAGTGCAATGGATTTAACGAATACACAGAAGAGACCCAGGACAACTCGGACACCAACAGTAACTCCACAGAAGACTAAAAAAGTTGAATATGAATAGTGCATCAGTAATGTAAAGTCTTTTTGGGTGTCTAGAAAAGTGCTATATAAAACTGATGGATTATTTATTATATAGCCATGTAAAGCTACATTATATTGTTTGTTGTTTCTATATCTTAACAAAAAATAAGAGGTGAATGAAGATGTAAAGTGTGATGCATTTTATTTCACATAAGACATGTAGTCAATAAATATTGCTAAATAGTATTATGTATATGTGTCTTTCATACTTGGTGATAGTAAGCTACTTGTGTATAATAAGTGGTCAAGGACAGTGCTCAGTCGTCAAGGACAGTGCTCAGATTTGTGTTTTTAATATTCTACGAAAGTTTCGGTCTGTGCGCCCTTCATCATAAAACGGTGACGTGTATCAGCAGACGTGTATGCCAATGGCGAAATGAGTTTATTTATTTATTTAATGTATTAATTTTTTGTGTAGTTTGTCAGCTACACGTTTGACGTTTTTATAAGAGAACACTTATCTCAAACAATATATGTATTTGACTGTTCTTACCTCTGTAAACATAATGTTGACCTCCTTGCAGCAGATGACTTGTGAAGTGTGCACGTACGAGCACGCGCTGCGAGAGCGAGCAGAAATGAAGAGCAGTTCTGTTTTTTGGCCACAGGTGTCAGTCGCGAGTTTAAATTTCAGAAAAACGCATATAGCCCCTTTAAGTGTGTTTATAAATATGGCAATGAAAGTGTACTTTATTTAAGTAAAAATTAATTAGATATTATTACAAAGTGCACTTAAAACCTGTTAAGCTGCACCCCCACTTTGGGGCTCACAGCTGAAAACGACCTACCTGAATTAAAACAATTATAGCTCCTGAGAACAGTGTGCTACAGGCACAATTAAGGTATCTTTGGAAAGAAGACACTTGGGACAGAGTTGATAATTCTCAAACAGATAAAAAATTATAATAGTTTAAATGCCTCAAAAATTATTTGCACTACACAGAATGTTGTATTATTTCATGTAAAAATATATGAAAATAGACCTGGAGGAATCCAGTTCAGTTATGGATTGAAAGCCACACGACTTATCAGTTTATAGTTCAAGTTTGAGGAAGATATAATGAAAAATGTGGTTCCTGCGAGCTTTTTTCCAAGACTATGTCTGTTCCATTTCTCCCTCCGCCTGCTTGAGGTGTGTCAGACTAACTCGCAGCTTCTCGTGGGGAGAGCGCGCCAGATTCAAATGAATAAATATTTACGCCCATGTGACAAATATACACATGCCAGCTGTCGTTGGAATCGTGTGCTCATTGGCTACATTTTCTGTCAGTCATGACGATTCAATGCTTTTATTGGCTCCAGATAAACAGACATTATCATTGGATGAGCACATCATGACATCAACTAAACCGAGTGCTATGGTTGGACACTTTTGACTAGATCCCGGCTATCTTTGCATGTTTTTTGAGTTTGAGTGGATTTATTATGTTCGTAACATTCTAAGCTATAAACCCATGCCACTTTATGCTACCGGGAGACTGTTTTTGGTGCATTATTTTATTGCATAACAGTCTAGTATGATACTTCGCTCCGCAGAAATGCGATGTAAACAAAGGATTAACCATCAATATTACACCGTTATTGTTTCGTTGGATTAAAATGCTCTATGGGATGTTATTCAGTGGACCCTCACCTTTCCATTCATTCTGGAACTTTTAGCAGTGGATGCGTGTGTGGCTCGTAATTAGGACACTACTGGTATGTGCTCTGTTTTTATTTATACAATCTTTGATGTGTATTGCTTACATTCATGCAAAAATACAGCCGTTATAAGCTTTTCATTGAAAAACAGTGGTCTGTCCTCAATGCTTGAGGTTTAGACCTTTAGAATGATATATAGTTTGTCAAGATTAATGATGTTTTAAATCTATTAACAAACATTACACTCGTGCTAAAAATAGCGCTTCAACCCGTGCACGTCCTCAAGCAGCTAAAGGGGTTTTAAGTGTGTTTATAAATATTGCAATGAAAGTGTACTTTATTTAAGTAAAAATTAATTAGCTATTATTACAAAGTGCACTTATTAAAAGTGCACTTAAGTGTGTTTTTAAATATGGCAATGAAAGTGTACTTTCCTTAAGTAAAAATTAATTGGATATTATTACAAAGTGCACTTATTAAAAGTGCACTTAAGTGTGTTTATAAATATGACAATGAAAGAATTTTTACTTAAGGAAAGCACAAATTGGATATTATTACAAAGTGCACTTATTAAAAGTGCACTTAAGTGTGTTTATAAATATGGCAATGAAAGTGTACTTTATTTAAGTAAAAATTAATTAGATATTATTACAAAGTGCACTTATTAAAAGTGCACTTAAGTGTGTTTATAAATATTGCAATGAAAGTGTACTTTATTTAAGTAAAAATTAATTAGCTATTATTACAAAGTGCACTTATTAAAAGTGCACTTAAGTGTGTTTATAAATATGGCAATGAAAGTGTACTTTCCTTAAGTAAAAATTAATTGGATATTATTACAAAGTGCACTTATTAAAAGTGCACTTAAGTGTGTTTATAAATATGACAATGAAAGTGTACTTTCCTTAAGTAAAAATTAATTGGATATTATTACAAAGTGCACTTAAGTGTGTTTATAAATATGGCAATGAAAGTGTACTTTCCTTAAGTAAAAATTAATTAGATATTAAAGCTGCGAGCAGCGATGACGGGCTCAAGCCGGTGGCACCGCCACGCCGGTGGCATCAGCTTAACTGTGCACTGCAGGTAATAGGCATTTAAAATGGGAAAACATAAAAGGACTATGTCAAAGTCATCTGAATTCACCACATTAACTGCAGTAGTTGGTGCTGCTATGACCACAAACCACATCTATGAGATCAATTAAATTTATATGAATTTCTTGTCAGACTATGTCAAAGGTCAAATTGGAATGAGTTCAGAATACCATTTGAATGCTGATGTTGTTTTATTCTAACACTTCTCTTCATGTGTTTTTGAGCTACCTTAGCTACCGTTTGTGCACCAATCTTATGCACCATAAAGCGTGCTTTCATTTCAATATGGGTGGTCCAATAAAAAAAATTTAATAAAAAAATGTATAAATGGAGCCAAATCACAGAAACTGCAAAGATGATTTTAATATCAGTGTCAGGTAAGAGTAAGATGCGTGTCTACATTTTATGGAAGTTTATTATAAATAGCCACTTTTATAAAATCATGTGAAATTTATGTTTTAATACATTTATATTATATCAGTAAATAATTAATTTAAAGACATGTGCATCATACGTGATCTTGGCAAACACATCACATGACGTCTTTATTTCAAGTGATAGTTATTTGTGATAGCCTATATGAAAAGGTTAAATTATCATCATCAAGAGAGAAAGTCTCTCACACATACACACACACACACACACACACACACACACACACACATAAACTCACAGGGTGAGAGAGAGACCCCCCCCCCCCACACACACACACACAGAGTGATAGAGAGGGGGAAGGGGAAAGACAGGCAGAGGGCATTCCATAGACTTAATGGTTTTTATACTGTACAAACTGTACATTCTATCCCCCTACACTACCCCTAAGCCTACATATCGCACACACAGACACACACACACACACACACACACAGACACACACACACACACATACACGTTGTAATACCAGTGTAATGCCCATGTCATTATACAAATTTGTGTCCTCATAAATCACATAAACAAGAGAGAGAGAGAGAGAGAGAAACAAGTTTTTTTTTTATCCTGCTTCAAAACTAATACAATGCTGCCATCTTGTGTTCATTGAGGGGCGCACACAGACACAGAATAGGTTATTGATAGAAATATTTTAAATAAATAAATATATTGATCTGAAAAATAGTACAGTCATTTTAAATTAATCTAAGTTCAATTACCAAACATACAATCTTAATTTAATTGAAATAAAAATATGATTTTACAAGATATGAGAGAATTTCTGTTCCCCTTTTTTGTCCTTATTTAATCCCTTGGCATGGCAACACCGTTTGAGATATCCAATATCCGTTCGCATTTTAGCATCTTCCGTATCTTTGTTTCATTTTGACAGAGTTTGGTGGAGATTGAATAAATCGCCTACGAGGAGAACGTGAAAACTCAGACCCTGAATTACACAAATATTCACCTTCAAACCAAAATATCTGACTTCCTGTTGGTCGGAGCTAATAACTGTAAATTAGAAAGTTGTCCGGCTCGAAGAGAACAATATATGTACCGAGTTTGGGGACTGAAGATAAAACTAACCCCCCCACTTTTGTCAAAAGGTGGCGCTAGAGAGCCCCTCATCCCCGCCCGTTTTTGATGCTTTGCCCATGTGTACTGACTGACATCTCTGATGTGTGTGTTGAGTTTCAAGCAGTTTCAAGCATTTTCAAGCATGCTAAGAGCCTCAAAACA